>CM038398.1:855251-879831 GCA_021498475.1 Saguinus midas
TTTGGCGGTGGTAGTGGAGGCAATTTTGGAGGTGGTGGAAGCTACAATGATTTTGTCAGTTACAACAATCAGTCTTCAAATTTTGGACCAATGAAGGAGAAAACTTTGAGGCAGAAGCTCTGGCCCCTATGGTGGTGGCAGCCAACACTTTGCCAAACCATGAAACCAAGGTGGCTATGGCAGTTCCAGTAGGAGCAGTAGCTATGGCAGTGGCAGAATATTTTAATTAGGAGACAAAGCTTAGCAGGAGAGGAGAGCCAGAGAAGTGACAGGGAAGCTACAGATTACAACAGATTTGTGAACTCAGCCAAGCACAGTGGTGGCAGGGCCTAGCTTCTACAAAGAAGACATAATTTAGACAAATACTCATGTATGGGCAAAAACTGAGGACTGTATTTGTGACTAATTGTATAACAGGTTATTTTAGTTTCTGTTCTGTGAAAGTGTAAAGCATTCCAACAAAAGGTTTTAATGTAGATTTTTTTTGCACCCATGCTGTTGATTGCTAAATGTAATAGTCTGATTGTGAAGCTGAATAAATGTCTTTTTTTTAAATGTGCTGTGTAAAGTTAGTCTACTCTGAAGCCATCTTGGTAAATGTCCCCAACAGTGTGAAGTTAGAATTTCTTCAGGGTGATGCCAGGTTCTATTTGGAATTTATATACAACATGCTTGGGTGGAGAAGCCAATGTCTTCAGAAACCTTGTGTAGTTGAACTATAGTTACTGTTGTGACCTGAAGTTCACAATTAAAAGGGATTACCCAAGCAAAATCATGGAATTATTGGTTATAAAGATGATTGTTGGCACATCCTATGCAATATATCTAAATTGAATAATGCTACCAGATAAAATTATAGATGGGAATAGCTTTATGTATCATCCATTATCATGTGTAATCAACAAATGATTTAATAATCTTGGGAAAAAGTTGTTTCTCCATCCTGGCCACAAACATTTTCTCCACTTTTTCAGTTTAACTTAGTTTTACCTTTCACAGTCTTTAATTTAACTTTGTCTGTAAAATTAATATTTACATACTTGCATGTAAAGATTGATGTATAATTCCAAGCCACCTATGTAATCCAATCACCTCCTACCAGGACCCACTTCCAACATTGGAAATTACATTCCAATGTGACATCTGGGTGGCAACACAGAGCCAAACCATATCAGGTATTAATCTTGATCATGCAGCTGAGGTATGTATTTGTCAGGTTTCTTCACTATATAATCATCTTCATCATGTACTGAGCTAGATTTATTTTTCTTATAGTAGTGAAGCAGGTTCTCAGTGCTATCTACCAATTTGTTAGATGTGTATCTGTAATGGAAAAAGTATTGAGAGATTTCTCCCAATCTGAGGGCATGGAGTTTGAGGATAGCTGGAAGAATGAGAAAAATTTCACAGGGACCATGCCATCCCATCTGAAGTGAACTTTGAAGGGAGGAGAAGACATGGGAAAGGCAATTCCATGCAGAAGAATGATGACAACAGAACACAGAGACAATAAAGCATGATGAGTGAAAGAGTATTTGAATTGGAATCCACCCCAGAAATCATCTGTGGTCTAATTACTTCATGTCCTAGGTGAGTACTATAATTTTCCCAATGTTACAGCTAGAAATTTGTAGAGCTGATTCAAACTCAGAAAAAGTGACTTCAGCACTTATTCTCCCAACCACAGAAGGAGCTTAGGACCTACTCATGGTGGCCCAGCCAATCAGATGCACAGCCAGGACAAAGCCATCAGTTCCTGTCTGCCAGTGTCTCTACTTTCACAGGTATACACCCTGAAACATAATTAATGCTCAGAAATCCTATGGGAATTTTAGTGGCACAGTTAACAAAGTCCTCTGGGGTTAAGGAAATAAGGTTCTGTAAGAATCAGAAATAAAATAGTCTCAGGAGACACAGAGGATTTATAGTCTAGCACTAATTACAGTTTCAAATATACTGCCAGCATAGTCTTCTTAATTAAATGAGCCAGAATTCTTCTTTGGAAACTCTCCTAGAAGATCAGGTCTGTGTAAGTAAATACTTATGCCTTAGAGTCAAAGGAAGGCACCAACACCTAAAGCCAGCTCTCCCCTTGAGAAAAACAGTGGTGGGAGGAGAGTGGGAATAGCAGAGAAGGGCCATTCCAGGATTGATATCATCTAGCAATTACAAGTAGATTAGGTGTTCACACAAAAACACAAATGGATGTGAAAAACATGATTCTTGCTAAAAAACAGTATGAAAAAGGGATGAGGTATATGGCAACTCATCATTTTTGTAAATTAAAGAGGTATGCCCAGAAAACATGATTATACATTTTTGCAGGAACACATTCATACATTAAATGGACATAATATATTTTTTGAGGAAGACCACAGATGTATATAATCATTTTTATCATATCAAGAGTATATATGATCCATGAGACTTTTCACTTTGATGCTGTATTAGTCTCTTCTTACATTGCTATAAATAAATACCTAAAACTGGGTAATTTATAAGAAAACAGGTCTTAATTGGCTCACAGTTCTCTGGGCTGTACAGGCTTCTGCTTCTGGGGAGGCCTGGAAAAACTTAGAATCATGACAGAAGGTGAAGGGGAAGCAAGTACATCTTCACATGGCCGGCAGAAGAGAGATTATTAAAGGGGGAGGTGCTATGTACTTTCCAAACACCAGATCTCCTGAGAACTCTATCACAAGACAGCATCAGGGGGATGGTGCTAAACCAACAGAAACCATTCACATGATCCAATTACCTCCCACCAGGCCTCACCTCCAACATTGAGAATTACAGTTCAACATGAAATTTGGGTGGGGACACAGAGCCAAACTACGTCAGATACTATCTTTGATCACCCAGCTGAAGTAATATTTGTCAGGTTTCTTCACTATAAAGTTACTTTCTTTTTTCTCTTTCCATATCATACTTGCTGATTACTTATGTTAAAACTTTAAGGCTAATTAACATAGTTACAGAGGCCAATGTTAAAAATGAAGTGTTTTCAATTATTAATAACAAGATTTTTAGACAAGATGGAGAAGATGCTTCATTTTCCCTCAACTAACAGTGGGAGAGATGTTTTCTTCTGATTCATAAAGCTTGTACAGATAACCTGATTTGATAAAGTCTTAAGTTGACATTTACAAGGTTGTTGATATTGTTTTACTGTGCAATTTGGAGATGTAAATATTTCAAACTTTCAAATTGGTTCTGCTATTTGTTAATATACAGCTCTTCTTGGACACATAAGATGAGAATAATTAATAGTATATCACAGTAACAATGTAAGACTCAATGAGACGGGCAAGCAAGAGATGGCTAGTGCTTCATCCAGCCAAAGAGGTCGAAGTGGTTCTGGAAACTTTGGTGGTGGTCATGGAGGTGGTTTTGGTGGGAATGACAACTTTGGTTGTGGAGGAAACTTCAGTGGTCGTGGTGGCTTTGGTGGCAGCTGTGGTGGTGGTGGATATGGTGGCAGTGGGGATGGCTATAATGGATTTGGTAATGATGGTGGTTATGGAGGAGGTGGCCCTGGTTACTCTTGGAGGAAGCAGAGGCTATGGAAGTGGTGGACACGGTTATGGAAACCAGGGCAGTGGCTATGGTGAGAGTGGCAGCTATGACAGATATAACAACGGAGGTGGAGGTGGCTTTGGCGGTGGTAGTGGAGGCAATTTTGGAGGTGGTGGAAGCTACAATGATTTTGTCAGTTACAACAATCAGTCTTCAAATTTTGGACCAATGAAGGGAGAAAACTTTGGAGGCAGAAGCTCTGGCCCCTATGGTGGTGGCAGCCAATACTTTGCCAAACCATGAAACCAAGGTGGCTATGGCAGTTCCAGTAGGAGCAGTAGCTATGGCAGTGGCAGAATATTTTAATTAGGAGACAAAGCTTAGCAGGAGAGGAGAGCCAGAGAAGTGACAGGGAAGCTACAGATTACAACAGATTTGTGAACTCAGCCAAGCACAGTGGTGGCAGGGCCTAGCTTCTACAAAGAAGACATAATTTAGACAAATACTCATGTGTATGGGCAAAAAACTCGAGGACTGTATTTGTGACTAATTGTATAACAGGTTATTTTAGTTTCTGTTCTGTGGAAAGTGTAAAGCATTCCAACAAAGGGTTTTAATGTAGATTTTTTTTGCACCCATGCTGTTGATTGCTAAATGTAATAGTCTGATTGTGAAGCTGAATAAATGTCTTTTTTTTAAATGTGCTGTGTAAAGTTAGTCTACTCTGAAGCCATCTTGGTAAATGTCCCCAACAGTGTGAAGTTAGAATTTCTTCAGGGTGATGCCAGGTTCTATTTGGAATTTATATACAACATGCTTGGGTGGAGAAGCCAATGTCTTCAGAAACCTTTGTGTAGTTGAACTAATAGTTACTGTTGTGACCTGAAGTTCACAATTAAAAGGGATTACCCAAGCAAAATCATGGAATTATTGGTTATAAAGATGATTGTTGGCACATCCTATGCAATATATCTAAATTGAATAATGCTACCAGATAAAATTATAGATGGGAATAAAGCTTATGTATCATCCATTATCATGTGTAATCAACAAATGATTTAATAATCTTGGGAAAAAAGTTGTTTCTCCATCCTGGCCACAAACATTTTCTCCACTTTGTTCAGTTTAACTTTAGTTTTACGTTTCACAGTCTTTAATATAACTTTGTCTGTAAAATTAATATTTACATACTTGTGTGTAAAGATTGACATATAATTCCAAGCCACCTATGTAATCCAGTCACCTCCTACCAGAACCCCACTTCTAACATTGGAAATTACATTCCAATGTGAGATCTGGGTGGCAACACAGAGCCAAACCATATCAGGAATTAACCTTGATCATGCAGCTGAGGTATGTATTTGTCAGGTTTCTTCACTATGTAATCATCTTCATCATGTACTGAGCTAGATTTAATATTCTTATATAGTGAAGCAGGTTTCTCAGTGCTATCTACCAATTTGTTAGATGTGTATCTGTAATGGAAAAAAGTATTGAGAGATTTCTCCCAATCTGAGGGCATGGAGTTTGGGGATAGGGCTGGAAGAATGAGAAAAAACTTCACAGGGACCATGCCATGCCATCTGAAGTGAATTTTGAAGGGAGGAGAAGACATGGGAAAGGCAATTCCATGCAGAAGAATGATGCCAACAGAACTCAGAGACAATAAAGCATGTATGAGTGAAAGAGTATTTGAATTGGAATCCACCCCAGAAATCATCTGTGGTCTAATTACTTTATGTCCTAGGTGAGTACTATAATTTTTCCAATGTTACACAGCTAGAAATTTGGAGAGCTGGGATTCAAACTCAGAAAAAGTGACTTAAGCACTTATTCTCCCAACCACAGAAGGAGGTTAGGACCTACTCATGGTGGCCCAGCCAATCAGATGCACAGCCAGGACAAAGCCATCAGTTCCTGTCTGCCAGTCCCTCTACTTTCACAGGTATACACCCTGAAATGTAATTAATTCTCAGAAATCCTATGGGAATTTTAGTGGCAGAGTTAACAAAGTCCTCTGGGATTAAGGAAAATAAGGTTCTGTAAGAATCAGAAATGAAATAGTCTCAGGAGGCACAGGGGATTTATAGTCTAGCACTAATTACAGTTTTGAATATACTGCCAGCATAGTCTTCTTAATTAAATGAGCCAGAATTCTTTGGAAACTCTCCTAGAAGATCAGGTCTGTGTAAGTAAATACTTATGCCTTAGAGTCAAAGGAATGCACCAACACCTAAAGCCAGCTCTCCCCTTGAGGAAAACAGTGGTGGGAGGAGAGTGGGAATAGCAGAGAAGAGCCATTCCAGGAGTGATATCATCTAGCAATTACAAGTAGATTAGGTGTTCACACAAAAACACAAATGGATGTGAAAAATGTGATGCTTACTGAAAAACAGTATGAAAAAGGGATGAGGTATATGGCATCTCATCATTTTTGTAAATTAAAGAGGTATGCCCAGAAAACATGATTATACATTTTTGCAGGAACACATTCATACATTAAATGGACATAATATATTTTTTGAGGAAGACCATAGATGTATATAATCATTTTCATTATATCAAGAGTACATATGATCAATGAGACTTTTCACTTTGATGCTGTATTATTCTCTTCTTACATTGCTATAAATAAATACCTAAAACTGGGTAATTTATAAGAAAACAGGTCTTAATAGGCTCACAGTTCTCTGGGCTGTACAGGCTTCTGCTTCTGGGGAGGCCTGGGAAAACTTAGAATCATGGCAGAAGGTGAAGGGGAAGCAAGTACATCTTCACATGGCTGGCAGAAGAGAGATTATTAAAGGGGGAGGTGCTATGTACTTTCCAAACACCAGATCTCCTGAGAACTCTATCACAAGACAGCATCAGGGGGATGGTGCTAAACCAACAGAAACCATCCACATGATCCAATTACCTCCCACCAGGCCTCACCTCCAACATTGAGAATTACAGTTCAACATGAAATTTGGGTGGGGACACAGAGCCAAACTACATCAGATACTATCTTTGATCACCCAGCTGAAGTAATATTTGTCAGGTTTCTTCACTATAAAGTTACTTTCTTTTTTTCTCTTTCCATATCATACTTGCTGATTACTTACTTTAAAACTTTAAGGCTAATTAACATAGTTACAGAGGCCAATGTTAAAAATGAAGTGTTTTCAATTATTAATAACAAGATTTTTAGACAAGATGGAGAAGATGCTTCATTTTCCCTCAACTAACAGTGGGAGAGATGTTTTCTTCTGATTCATAAATCTTGTACAGATAATCTGATTTGATAAAGTCATAAGTTGACATTTACAAGGTTGTTGATATTGTTTTCCTGTGCAATTTGGAGATGTAAATATTTCAAACTTTCAAATTGGTTCTGCTATTTGTTAATATACAGCTCTTCTTGGACACATAAGATGAGAATAATTAATAGTATATCACAGTAACAATGTAAGACTCAAGGAGATGGACAAGCAAGAGATGGAGAATGTTGGAGGAAAGGTCCATGTCAACATGGCAACTCAAGGACAGCTTCATGGAAGGTTGAACATACAAGCGTTATTTGAAAAGGTAGAGGAGACCAGTGGTACACCACATGCACTAAGGCAGAAAAGGAAAGAACATCACATATAGCCAAAGCCTGCCATGTGAGAGCACAGGGTGTGTAGAACTTGTGTGCCAGGCTAAAGAGTTTGCACTTTATTCTGTAATTCTTTATGTGGAGGACAATGGCATTTTTGGGCAAGGAGAGTAATATGATCAAATCTGAGTTTTAGAAAAATAACTGGCAACTGTCTAAGTGAAATTTGAAGGATAAGAGCTTGGAGAGAAATATGAGTTATTATTAAAAACTACAAAAAGATAGATACAAAGGAGGGGATATTAAAAATAGGAGTAAAAAACGTTAGATTATGGAGGCAGAATAGACAGGCCTTGGGGCTAATATCATAGCTAACAGTAGCAGAGGCTGGCAGAATGCTTACCAAATTGGTATCTTCTTCTTCCTGGGCATATGGCTGGACTACATTTCCCAGACTCTCTGGCATTAGGCACAGCTGTGTGACTGACTCTCCAGTCAAACAAACATTATGGGTGAGTCACATATGCCACTTTCAGACCTATCCTTTCCACATAAGAATGGAATAAAGAGAGCCTTCAAGACCATTCTGAGAGTCATGCATAGAATATAATAGAACTATGGGATAGAAGGAGCTGTAGTTCCCAAATTACTTCCTGGAGAATTATGTAGCCTGCATTGGACTTTGAGACAACTGAGAAATAAACTGTTTCCCTCCTGAGCCTTTATATGCCTGGGTCTATCTGTAATCACAGCATAGCATGGACTACCCTAACCAAATAGATGTTGATACTGTGAAGTGGGTGCTCCCATAACAGAAAACTAAAGCACGAGGCATGGGCTGGTGAGGAGACAAAATATTAGAGATGGGAAAGGCTGAGGAGCCCTGTATTGCTATTTGCAAACTATTTGACAAGATGATTGCCTGCCTAAAGTTCTAGAGAAGTGATTGTAAAGTCAGAGAGATAGTGTGTGTTGGCCACTGTGGCTGCTTTGAGTAAGATACTACAAGACAAAGGTGTGCTTGGGCAAAAATGGTCTGTGGCAAGCAGAGATGCAAGGAAACAGAGAAAGTCTAATGCTGGGCTTTGAATAGATAAGGAAAAACTTCTAGATTCTGAATAAAAAGAAATAAGATACAGGAAGCCAGAAAAGTCCATTAGATTCACTTGGTGATAGAGATAAAATGAAGGGTGTTGCTGTCTCATGAGCCTGCTAGCTTCAAGGTAGTGAGAGAGGCATGGCGGCGGGTGGGAGTTAGAGAAAGAAACATATTTAAAGGGTACATCAGAAGCGCTGGTTCGTTTAATGGCACAGAAAAGAGATTAGCAGCAAACAGAACAAAACCCCACTACTTCTTGAGGGAATTTTAAACCTCAGAAACCATAAGCCTGGTTGAGAAAAGGCTGTATTACGAGGTGCTGGAAGGGATATGGAGATAAAGGAACACTTTTACACCGTTGGTGGGAGTGTAAATTAGTTCAACCATTGTGGAGACAATGTGGAGATTTCTCAAGGATCTAGAACCAGAAATACTATTTGGCCCAGCAATCCCATTACTGGGTATATACCCAAAGGATTATAAATCATTCTACTATAAAGACACATGCACACATACGTTTATTGCAGCACTGTTCACAATAGCAAAGACTTGCAACCAACCCAAATGCCCATCAGGGATAGACTGGATAAAGAAAATGTGGTACATATACACCATGGAATCCTATGTAGCCATAAAAAGAATGAGTTCATGTCCTTTGCAGGGACATGGATGAAGCTGGAAACCATCATTCTCAGAAAACTAACACAGGAACAGAAATCCAGATGCTGCATAATCACACTTGAAGTGGGAGTTGAACAATGAGAACACATGGACACAGAAAGGGGAACATCACACACTGGGGCCTGTTGTAGGGTCAGGGACAAGGGGAGGGACAGCATTAGGACAAATACCTAATATAAATGATGGGTTGATGGGTTTGCTGCACCCATCAACCCATCATTTACATTCAGTGTTTTGTAATGTATAGATATTTGTTACATGTATACCTATGTAACAAACCTGCAGGTTCTGCACATGTATCCCAGATCTTAAAGTATAATAATAAAAAAGAAACATCCATATTATGGAGAGTTGCTTTTTAAAGAAAATCTCAGGAAGAAAGCAAGTGTTCTTGGGAGGGTCTACTCTCTAACTCCCATGTTGGAGATGGACAAATATAAAATGAAGAGGGAAGAACTTCCCAAAGATCAAGACTGGGGGCCTCCCAGAACAGTGAGTGAGAAAGATCATCTCATAGAGCAGAATCATGGGCTAAGTAAGGAAGCTATCTTATTTATCTAAAAGAACAAGAGGTGGAAACTCTAACCACAATGCTCTATTACTTCTTGAGACAAAAGATAATTTCTGTGTTCTGTGTTACTTCCCTAGAATTTTGGGCAAGGTCCCTGGCAATCTTGGTGAGGACAGCATGTGCAGTATTGGAGGCATGAGCCAGTGTCTAAGGGACTGGGGTGTTCACAGGTGGACATCTACCAGCTGCATGCACTGGTTGCTCCAGAATTTCTAATTTAAGTGGCTTAAGGGCCATCAATGAGTTGGCATGAAGCTTGAAATACATATACATAGTACTTTCCATTAGATACAGAAAATGCCAATGTTCTTTACTTGAGAATGGGACTGGGAAAGCAACAGAGTTTGAGGGCCTGAATCTCAGGTATGCCAGCCCTGAGTACTTCCTAATGCATGTCTTCACACACTGGAAGACCCACCCAATCTAAACCCTGCCACCCTACCCATTCTCACTTCTGTGAGCAGCTAGGTGGCCCAGTGGTGAGCATGTCCTTCATACAGGAGCCAAGTTTGAATTCTGGCTCTGCAATTTATTGTCACTAGTATAACCTCGAGCACATCTATAATAATACCTACCTATGAAAATGATCATGAGGTATCAGTGAAATCAATGAATATGATATATATAGTGCCAGGCTCATAATATGCATTTAAACTAAAGAAAAACCTTTTAATGTGTGAAATTCCAGTATTTTCAGCTTCAAACAGCATCTCCTTGGTGGCTCCTCACACCCATAAGTGGGAGACAAATCTGCTGACCATGCCTTCTGATTTAGGGTGCAGAAAAGAGAGTCATTACATAGCAGTTGGAATGCACAGGAAAGAGTACTCCTCAGGGCCTGGAATGGTCAGCAAAGCCTTTTGGAAGAAACTGCACTTGGAATGCAGTTTGGAGGTAGAGATGATTGATCCCAGAAGAAGTGAGTGAACAAGGCATGGACAAATGCTTAAAAGAAGGAAGCACATAGTATTTTATGGTAGTGATTTTTATTTTGCTAATATACGCTCTACCCAGGATATCAATGAGAGTTATGTTCAAAAGGTAGCTTACGGAAAGATTATAAGCATCTTGAAATTTCTCCCTCTCTCCTTTCCTTTCACTTACAGCAACAGCAGCAATGGCAATGATAACCCATCCCCAGAAAAAATGGCCCAGTTATTAAACTGTGCTCTCAGATTAAAAATTAAAACCCAAATCTCAGCACCCACATGTAGATGAGGGAGGCTGTGGTCACACAGAAGGGATTTTGGAAACTGTGTTCCTTTTAGAATAAGGTGTCCGAGGACTACAGTCACCTGGGATGAATTACAGCAATTTGCAGCTCTGTATTGTTGGAGATATTTCAATTCTGCTAGTAGCCAGCCAGAGCTTAAGTGTTCTGCCTTCATCTGGTCCAGGATTAAGACAAAAGTGTCGCTGGGACTGGAAGGAAGTGTAGGTGGCTTTGTGAATTGTAGATGGAAACAGAGTGTGATTGAAAGCCAGTGAGTCCAGTTAGGGGCCTTCTAAGGAGTTTTGTCTTCACTGAGCTACCTTATTCAAACTTTTCAGGGTATATTCTGCATGTGGATTTTCTTCAATGAGTAAAACCTTATTCACTTGCTACTAGTTATAAACCATAGATGATGTCTTTCTTTTATTTCATCAATATTGATTATAAATTATCACATCAACTATTAATAGTTGACAGTAAAAAATTCTATGAGCCTAGTCTGATTCAGGCATTGCTGAATTTTTTAAAATATTGAAATATAGTACATATAAAAGACTGTATACATCATAAACGCATATCTCCATATAATGCATCAGCATCATGCATAGGACATTTTCACTATCCCAAAAGCCAAGCTCAGGTTCATTCCCAAAAATGACTCCCTCCCCATTTAGTTACTACACAGACTTCTAAAGCTATGGTTTAATCTTGCTTGCCTTTTTTTTCCCTTTGAGATGGAGTCTCCCTCTGTCACCCAGGCTGGATTGCAGCGGCATGATATTGGTTTACTGCAACGTCTGCCTCGCAGGTTCAAGCAATTCTCCTGCCTCAGCCTCCCAAGTAGCTGGGACTACAGGTATGTGCCACCCTGCCCAGCTAAATTTTGTATTTTTGGTAGAGAAGAGATTTTACCATATTGGCTAGGCTGGTCTTGAACTCCTCACCTCAAGTGATCTGCCCACCTGTCTCCCAAAGTGTTGGGATTACAGGCATGAACCACTGCACCCGGCCAGTTTTGCTTGTTTTTGACTTTATGTAAGGGGAATCATTTATATATCATCACAGTATATATTCTTTCATGTCAAATTTGCTGTGCTCAAAATAACGTTTGTAAAATCTGTTCACATTGTATAGTTTTATTTATCGTAACTGCTGTATGGTATTTCATGAAATGAGTATATCACAATTTCTAATATGAATGGACATTTGAATTCCTTCCATTTGAGGGCCATTACAAATAAGGCTGTTATCAACACTCTTTAAATATTGTTTTGTTCACATGTGCTTGCATTTCTGTTGGTATAGGTCTAGGGATGGAATTGCTGGATCACAGGGTAGGTGTATTTCATAGGTATATTCACTATTTGGTTTCCTCTTTTTATACAAGAGGCATCTTGAATTGTCTCTATTTTTCTTATCAGTTTGTACAAGTTTTTCATGTGTTTTGGACACAAGTTGCTCACGTTTACATGTGTTGCAAATATCTTCTACTCTGGCCTCCCCTTTCAATAATGTCTTTTAATGAACAAACACGCTTAATTTAATGTAATATAATTCAATTTATCAACATTTTCCTCTATTGTTAGTGATCTTTGTGTCATTTAATAAATTTTTTCTCTTGCCTCACATCATGAAGAGATTTTCTTATTTTATCTTATGGAAGCTTTATTATTTCACCCTTTACATTTAGAACTAACATACACTGAGCATTGATTTTTATGTGTGCTGTGACATAATGATCAAGTTTCTCTTTTTCTCCCCAGACAGTTACTCAATAGACTGAGTGCTATTTACTGAATGATCCTTTCTCTACTGCTGTACAGTGCTAGCTTGCAAGATGGAATGTCCAAGTATGTGTGGATCTTTTGAGGACTCTTTTCTGTAGTCTACTTGTTTACCCTGACATCAATATTTCACTGTCTTAATTACTTTAGCTTAATTACCTATAAGTCTTGATATCTGGTAGAATAAGTCCTTAGGTGTAAGGCTATTTATGGCCTTTTGTATTTCTGTATATATTTTAGAAGCCACTCATATTTTTTTTATTAAAATACACTTCTGTGATTTTAATCGGGATTGCATATATTGGAGTTTATGTTTCATGGAGTTTTCTTCAATCTGCCAGGATAGGATATTCCCTCTATTTGTGTAGGTCTTCAGTAATTTCTCTCAATATATGTTATTTTCTGTGCAGAGGTCTTGTACGTATTTTGTTAGATTTATTCAAAAGTATTTGGTAGTTTTGTTGCTACTATGAAATGATTGTTCTAAATTTTTATTTTCTAATTTTAATGCTGGTATTGATTTCATAGCTTGACCTTGTATCTAGCAACTTTGCAAAACTCACTTATTATTTATGATACTTTAATTTTAATTATTATGGATTTTCTTTGCATATACAAATAACATTTGCAAACAATCATAGTTTTATCACTTTCTACTCCTTATACCCTTGGTTTAATTTCTGTTATTGTTGTAATTGTTAGGATTTCCATTAGAATGCTGTGAAGAATTGGTGATTCCGTGCATACTTCTCTTGTTCCTAGTCTCAGAGAGAAAGTGTTAAACATTTAACCATTTATTATCATGTTGGCTTTTTATATGGCCCTGATGAAATTAAATAAATTATCTTCCTTTCTTAATTCTTAAAGAGTATTTTTTCATGAATCGATGTTTAATCTAATTAAATATTTTTAACCTATTCAGAGGTCAGCTATTTTTATCTTTCATGGTATTAATATGGTGAATTACCCTGCCTGGGTTTTCCAATGTTAAACTTGTCTTGCCTTTCTAGAAATTATCCAACTTATTTTTGATCAATTGCACTTTTTATATATTGCTGTATTGAGTTCACTAATATTCCTTTTAGGATATTTGCATCTATTTTTGTAAGTAATATTGGACTGTAATTTTTTTCATATCAAGTTGATGGTGTCAAAATTATAAAACAAATTGGGAAATTTCCATTTCTCTCTTTTCTCTAGAATAGTCTGCATAATTGTCCTATTTCTTTCTCATATATTTGATAAAATTTACCAGTAAAGCCCAACTTTTCTTTGTGGGAAAAAATTGAATATAAAATTTAAAAAAATTCATAGAGGTTATTCATATATTCAATTTTTTCTTGTATCAATTTTAGTAAGTTGTGCTTTCTAAGGAATTTGTTCATAACATGTAAAAATTCAAGTTTATTGCATAAAATTGTTTATGCTTTTCCTCTTATTGACTTTGTCCATCTGTGATGAAACTTTGTAGTCTGTGATAATATCCTTATTTTATTTTATTTTATTTTATTTTATATTTTATTTTATTTTTAAGACAGACAGGATCTCACTCTGTAACCCAGGCTGGAGTGCAGTGGTATAACCAGAGCTCACTGCAGTCTTGACCTCTGAGGCTCAGGGAATCTTTCTACCTCAGCCTTCTGAGTATTTGGGATGACAAGTGAGCACCACCATTCCTGGATATTTTTATTATTTGTAGAAATGACATCTCATTATATTGTCAGGCTGGTCTCAAACTCATGAGTGCAAGTGATCCTCCTGTTTTGGCCTTCCAAAGTGTTGTGATTACAGGTGTGAACCACTGTGTCTGACCCTTTTTATTTTTCATAATGGTAATTTGCTCTTACTCTCTTGCTTGCTTGTTCCTACTCTTGCTTTTGATCTCTTTTATTTTTCTTGATCATTCTTGCCAGCTTATCAATCTTACTGTACTTTTTATTATTATTTTTTTTTTTTGAGGTGGAGTTTTGTTCTTGTTGCCCAGGCTGGAGTGCAATGGCAGGATCTTGGCTCCCTGCAACCTCCACCTCCCAGGTTCAAGCGATTCTGCCTCAGCCTCCCAAGTAGCTGGGATTACAGCCATGCACCACCATGCCTGGCTAATTTTGTATTTTTAGTAGAGATGGGGTTTCTCCAGGTTGGTCAGGCTGGTCTCAAACTCCCAACCTTAGGTGATCCACCCACCTCAACCTCCCAAAGTGCTGGGATTACAGGTGTGAGCCACCATGCCTGGCCTTATTGTACTTTGTAATGAACAAACTTTTGGCCTACTGATTCTCTTTATTATCATTTGTTTTATATTTCATTAATTTCTTTCTGCTTTAAATTTTTACCTCCTTCTGTCTTTCTTATTTAATTTGCCTTTTCTTTTTAAAAATCCTGAGTGGGATACTTAAGCCATTGATTTCCACTTTCTTTCATAACATGCATTTCAGGCTGTAAATTTTATTCTAAGTAGAGTTTAGCTATATCCCACAAGTTTTGATATTATCAATGTTTACATCCAATTAAACTATTTTAAAATATTAATTGTGAGACTTTTTGAAAATTTACATTCCAAAATGTAATTTTGGTAGTTTTAGAACTTCCAAGCATATGGGTATTTTACAGTTCCCTTTGTAAAAATTGATTTTTAGCTTATTTCCACTATGGCCCAAATTTGTTGGAAATCTTCTTTCCGATCTTGGCCCTGCAATTCTGCACTGCCTTGGTACTTCTCAAATTACTGTATTAAGCTGGGAATCATACAGTTGAAGAAGGTCATTACATGTGCTGGGAACACACACTTTTGAAAGCTTAGCCAGTGGTTCTCAACCTATCACATGCAACACTACCGTATTAAAGACACATATTTGCAATATTCCTCTTGCTATCCTACAAAAAGTATAGATAATGTACATTTTCAGGAAACAACACAATATCCTGTCACATGGAGGATAAATAAGTAAAAAGTAATTTGTAACAAAATAATATGTTTCTCAACCTGGAAATGTTCAGGCATGACTACACTAGAGATATGACCAAGTTGGCAGATGTTTTCCTCTACTTACATCGAGTAAACATGGATGTAAGAGAAGTAAGACAATACTGAAAGAATGTTTATTGTTGACACTTTTTCCTTATGTGTAACATTTTGAGATAGAGGATAAATGAGCATATTTTTGTGCATATTACAAGTACAATCAATGTAACTGACAACTGCAAATGCAAAGCTGATAAAGGTGTGTTGCCTTGTTGACTCAAATATCGGAAGCTGCATTGTCATTGATGAAGGAATATTTCAAAGTGCTGAACAATTCTTGATAAAGTTCTGAAACAAACAAAGCACAGTCTTCCCTCGATTTACATGGGAGTGGCATTCCTGGAAAATTCAGTATATTTTAAAACCATGCAAGATATCCTTTAAAAAAATATGTAAGATGTAGCTTAGGACCAAGGCTCAGATAACTATAAAATTTTTTACCTACATAAATTTCTAGTGGAGTGTTTTAAATTTGTTCAGGACTATCTCCTTCATTGTAGGACATTTTCAGATTTCTCTCTTGCCCACTAAATCCCACAAGCACCTCCTCCAACTATCACTGTGACAATCAATTCCTTCACACCCAACAAATTTTTCAACACCTCCCGAGCAGTACTGCCATCCTTGTTGAGAATGTGCACCTAGTTCATCTTAAAACAGAACTGTTCCTCTCATCCCTACTTTCTCTCCCAAATTCTGTAAGAGCCCAGCACAGGCACTGGGGGATACAGCAAACAATTTAGAAGGATTCCCATCTTTAAATTTATTTTTAATATTACTTTTTAAATGTCTTATCATCTTCTAAAAACGATGTTTTGGTGAACTGCAAAGAGATATACTCATAGACAGAAAAAATATCTGGTGGGGTGAAGAATGAAAGAAAAACAGCCAGGCAGAATAAAGCTAAAAGCTGAACTTAGGATGTAAAATACACACCCAGGGCTTGTATGCTCCATAAAGTTGAGAAGTAACTGGGTTGTCAATTTAAAGAGGAATACTTGATCAGATACCTAATTCTATGTTGATAAGATTAAAACCAAATTCTAGTCATCCTTCAGTACCTGTAGGAGATTGGCTCTAGGACCCTTGTGGATGTCAAAATCCACAGACTCTCAAGTCCCTTATGTCAAATGGCATAGTATTTCCATGTAACCTATGCCCTTCCTCCTGTATACTTTCATCTCTAGATTGCCTATAATACCTAATACAATATAAATACCATGGAATAGTTGTTATACTACATTTTTCATTTGTATCATTTTTATTGTTGTTTTGTTATTTTTAATTTTTTTATAATATCTTCAATTCACAGTTGGTTGCAGAACCTGCAGATACAGAGGACTGACTATACTTTCAAGGTAAGGAGATGGACTCTGGACCCAGACTGCCTACATTCAACTTGGCTTCACTTTTACAAGCTGTGGGACCTTGAGCTAATCACCACATGCTTCTGTCCTCTTACCTGTAACTGGATAATATCACTGCTCTAATACCACATAGATCTATTGTGAGGATTAGATAAGTTTATGTACATAAAGTGCTTAGGACAGTATACAGTAGTTACTTGTAAGCACTGTATAAGCATTTGCCAAATAAGCAGAAAAAGTTATCAGAGAAAACAGTTTTTCCTAGCAGTTTCTTTCACTAGTAGATATGGAATTGAACAACCTAGATTGAAAACTCAGAGGAAACTTGACATTCATCAGTTCTAACCTGCTACACTGCAGGAAACTGCAGCCAGAGACTGAAAGTCTAGAGGCCAAGCTCACATATTAGTTGAGGATCCACAAGTTAGTTGTAGATCCTGGTCCCCTGGCTCCTTTCTGCTGCTGTTTTGGATATGTCAGCCTGGAGCTGGCCTGGGGAAGGGTGCAGAGAAGCAGCCTATTATCTCTCCTGCCCAGAGTGTCCACAGGTTCCAAAATTCCCACTTCCCCCAACCATTCTAGAACACCCCAAACTCCCCTTTCTTCCTAAGGACAGAGAGCAAAGAATAAATCAAGTGTGAACGACCGCTAAACTCAAACCCTCAGGAAATGTGCAAACATATAGTAGAGTTCCTTTAAATGTAGCAAATCTTCAACTTTGGGGAGGAGGGGGAATGGGTAGATGGGAAGCAAAGGTTGTAAATTTAGAATTTAAAATTGAATTGTCTAAACTGGCAGAGTCTGGCCACTCTGTGAGACTTCCAGATGTGAGACTGCACACAAAATGTGCTCTTTGAAGTAATGTGTTCCTTATGGCTGCTGGGAGCTGCAGACCCTGCACACAGAGGTGTAGGTAGTTAGATTTGTGTTTTCTGAAAAGCAAAGGCAAGTAAGTAGTGTTTACCATGGGCCAGCTACATGCCTTGGTATTCCATTCGACACCCTCCTCCCTGTGTTAGAGGAAACATCTCTTCTCCTGCATTCTTCCCAGCCTGTAACAGGACTTTCTGCCCTCTGGGGGACTGGGAAATTATTTCCTGCCCCTCCCTCTTTTACTTTTTCCCAAGGGAAAGAATTAATTCTCTTCTTGGTGAGGTTGGAGAAGGGTCCTAAACATGGGATCTCTTTTTTAGAGAGACTGCACATTTTTTTTTTTCATTTCTTCTTCTTTCCTATGGGAAGAACAGTTGAATCCCAGCTCGGGATCTGGAGGCTGACGTCTCTCTTCTTGCTCTCCAGAATTCATCAATTTGAGGCATGCGTCTGACCTCCATGTTTCTGCACCACAGACTCAGTTCTCCTCACGTGGAGGTCCAGACTCAGCTGACTTTGTATCATTTTGAAGGTCATCTGGTTGCAGGTCCCCTTTCAGGACTCCTACTTAACAACCAATAAAGCTGCTATATTCATCTGTATTTGGCCAAAATACCACTATTTCTCAATTGGTTCAGAACTAGAGAAGCTCTACTACCCAAGAGTTGAAATGGGTTTTAAAATGTAATCCAAGCATCTTAGTATCCATGTAAAAAGCCAAAATTGCATGCCCCTCCTGCCGGCTGACCTTCCCAGAGCCCACCCAGGTCTTGGCCACATAATGATGTGCATTGCCCAAGGCGGCTTGATTGCCTGGTCTGGCAGCTGGAGGAGCGGGGCTCTGCATCTGACCTCACTGTCTCTCCGCTTTGTTCAAGTAAACCCCTTGCCTTCAATTGTTCTGTGTCTAATGTTTTCACTCATTTAGAAACACCTGCATCTTTCTTCCCCGGACAGTGCTCAGAACCCTTTTCTTTGCTGGGGGCACTGTCACCAGTGTCTTGAGATATGTTCCTGTTCTGGATCTGACCCCAGTGGAAGGGAACCAGCACGTAGGTCTGCTGCCGACCTGCCTCGCATTCTTTCTCCTCCCACCAGGGTGCATACCTCTGTGAATTACATGGCTGGACTTCCCTTAATATCAGACTCTATTAACTAGAACAATAGTTTTATCTCATCCTGTGATTCAGAGATGGTTGCTAGGGTAACCAGTGGGGATAGGTTTAATCTGTAAATCCTGTAATTGCTCTAAATTAGCAACAATTCATGCTCTTGCTTCAAAAGGATTTGGACTGAGCCGACTGGGAAGCAGGTGAGTGGGAAAGAATAGTCACAAGTTGGCTCCCCTTGTGATCTGTTTACAGTCCTCATACAGTGTTTTTTCCCACTGCTTTGCCAAAAAAGCTAAAGGGATTAAAGAGGGAACACAGCAGTACCCTTCCAATGGACCAGGAAAGCTAGAAAAACAAAATAATGTAGTCCTTCTCTTCTTATGGATTCAAGTGGTCAGAGCTGAGTGACTGGAGGCTGCACTGGTGGTGATGGAGATAGATAAGAGGTAAATAATCCATTTTATTTTAAAATGAATTCAGAATTCTGTAATTGTAATTTATAGAGGGCTACTACCTCCAGATGAGGAGAAGCATGGTATTTGGAGAGTCTTATCATCAGAATAGATGGGTGGTCTAAGCGTAGGAGCAGGGAGTCAGGTTTGGAGGTGTGCCCAGCATCGTCCCTGCTGAGACTTTCCTTAATCTGCAGCAGCGTTCAGTGGGTCACCTACATGCTGCTTGGGCACTGCCAAAAATGAAGAACTCATGCCTTCCCAGGGCAGCCCTTTTTTGTTTTAAAACAGCCCCAATTGTTAAAAAATCTGCCTTCAATTGAACTGAAAAACAGGGTGCCAGGGCAGTGGGGCACTGTTCCTCCTTCACTTGGCCAACTGGCTGAGCTCACAGAGGTTTCTTCATGAGACCTGCCCTGCCTCTGTCACAGTGCCCATACCCAGCAAGCCACACTGGCTCAAGGACCCAGAACTATTCAGGCAGTTGAAAAGTCCCATTTTGAGGCACAGGAGAAAAGCAACAGGGAAAACATTGAACATTCCTTGATGTAGTGTTTGATTAAGAGTAAAGGGCACAGCCTCTGTCTCTTAGGGCCCTGCAATGTTTGTGATTAACAAAAAACAAAATCAAAGTGCAGACCCTGTTGCCCAGGATAAATGTCACATGCAACTCTTCTTTATACAAAATGGTTCTGAAACTCATCACTACCGTTATCAGTGGAGATTAGTCAGTATTCTAGATGTAGTTAGTTATGTGAAGTCCAGGGAGGTCATTCTGCTATCTTTTGGAAGCATAATAGTTCCATTAATGCAGCTGAATATCACATTTGCTCTGGGCACATCCCACTGGTGATGCATGTTGAGTGCTACAGTCAGTGAAAACTTGCAGGGTATTTCTCCTTTGTAGGTGCAATATCACATGATCACTAACCCCAGCTCTATTGGGACTGTGTTGTCCAGGGTCCCTCCTAGCTCCTTCCTTGCTTTTGCTGTCAAGTTTGTAAGTTCACCTTCTGCATTTTAAAATTCAGGATGGCAGGCTGGTGCAATGGCTCCCACCTATAATCCCAGCACTTTGGGAGGCTGATGCAGGAGGATCTCTTGAGCCCAGGAGTTTGATCAAAACCAGCCAGGGAAATATAGGGAGATCTCATCTCTACTAAAAATAAAAATAAAAAACTTAGCCAGGTGTGGTGGTGCATGCCCATAGCCCCAGTTACTCATGAGCCTGAGGTGGGAGGATGGCTTAACCCTGGGAGGTCAAGGATGCAGGTAGCCATGATCATGCCTCTGCACTCCAACCTGGGCAAAAAAAATGAGACCCTATCTCAATAAAATAAAATTTAGGATTGCAAGGACTGCAACCTGCTGTCTCTGGTTCTTTGTTACCTGTCCTAGTCTTTGAAGTCTTAGGAGGTCACTGCCTGTGCATAGTTGATGTATCTACATGGTCCCATTCTCTTCAGTTCTAATTTATCCAGACCAGCATGTTTAATGAGGTTAATTGTCGGATCTACCCTTTATTAATGTCTATTCTTTCTCTTCCAATTCATTGACAGAAAATTTGAAGGAAAGTCAGGAGCCGGGGAGTTTGCTTTCTTAGATCTGTTGAAGCAGCATAATTTGTTTATCTAACAGCAGACTGCCCTCGTGAGAGGTAACAATGCAAGATTTTGGAAAAAGACATCTAACCTGAGTGCTTATATTTTGTCTTGTTTCATACTACTAGATTTATGCTACTTAATTGTTTTAAAACAGAGATTTATTTTAAAATGAATTCAGAATTCTGTAATTCTAATTTACAGAGGGCTACTACCTCCAGATGAGGAGAAGCATGGTATTTGGAGAGTCTTATCATCAGAATAGATGGGTGGTCTAAGTGTAGGAGGAGGGAGTCAGGTTTGGAGGTGCACCCAGCATCGTTCCTGCTGAGACTTTCCTTAATCTGCAGCAGTGTTTAGTGGGTCACCTACATGCTGCTTGGGCACTGCCAAAAATGAAGAACTCGTGCCTTCCCAGGGCAGCCCTTTTTGTTTTAAAACAGCCCAATTGTTAGGAAATCTGCCTTCAATTGAACTGAAAAACAGGGTGCCAGGGCAGTGGGGCACTGTTCCTCCTTCACTTGGCCAACTGGCTGAGCTCACAGAGGTTTCTTCATGAGACCTGCCCTGCCTCTGTCACAGTGTCCATACCCAGCAAGCCACACTGGCTCAAGGACCCAGAACTATCCAGGCAGTTGAAAAGTCCCATTTTGAGGCACAGGAGAAAAGCAGCAGGAAAAACATTGAACATTCCTTGATGTAGTGTTTGATTAAGAGTAAAGGGCACAGCCTCTGTCTCTCAGGGCCCTGCAATGTTTGTGATTTAAAAAAAGCAAAATCAAAGTGCAGACCCTGTTGCCCAGGATAAATGTCACATGCAACTCTTCTTTATACAAAATGGTTCTGAAACTCATCACTACCATTATCAGTGGAGATTACTCAGTATTCTAGATGTAGTTAGTTATGTGAAGTCCAGGGAGGTCATTCTGCTATCTTTTGGAAGCATAATAGTTCCATTAATGCAGCTGAATATTACATTTGCTCTGGGTGCATCCCACTGGTGATGCATGTTGAGTGGTACAGTCAGTGAAAACTTGCAGGGTATTTTTCCTTTGTAGGTGCAATATCACATGATCACTAACCCCAGCTCTATTGGGACTGTGTTGTCCAGGGTCCCTCCTAGCTCCTTCCTTGCTTTTGCTGTCAAGTTTGTAAGTTCACCTTCTGCATTTTAAAATTCAGGATGGCAGGCTGGTGCAATGGCTCCCACCTATAATCCCAGCACTTTGGGAGGCTGATGCAGGAGGATCTCTTGAGCCCAGGAGTTTGATCAAAATCAGCCAGGGAAATATAGGGAGATCTCATCTCTACTAAAAATAAAAATAAAAAACTTAGCCAGGTGTGGTGGTGCATGCCCATAGCCCCAGTTACTCATGAGCCTGAGGTGGGAGGATGGCTTAACCCTGGGAGGTCAAGGATGGAGGTAGCCATGATCATGCCTCTGCACTCCAACCTGGGGAAAAAAAATGAGACCCTATCTCAATAAAATAAAATTTAGGATTGCAAGGACTGAAACCTGCTGTCTCTGGTTCTTTGTTACCTGTCCTAGTCTTTGAAGTCTTAGGAGGTCACTGCCTGTGCATAGTTGATGTATCTACATGGTCCCATTCTCTTCAGTTCTAATTTATCCAGACCAGCATGTTTAATGAGGTTAATTGTTGGATCTACCCTTTATTAATGTCTATTCTTTCTCTTCCAATTCATTGACAGAAAATTTGAAGGAAAGTCAGGAGCCAGGCAGTTTGCTTTCTTAGATCTGTTGAAGCAGCATAATTTGTTTATCTAACAGCAGACTGCCCTCGTGAGAGGTAACAATGCAAGATTTTGGAAAAAGACATCTAACCTGAGTGCTTATATTTTGTCTTGTTTCATACTACTAGATTTATGCTACTTAATTGTTTTAAAACAGAGATTTATTTTAAAAAAGGCACAATTTGCTAAATTCTCATTCAATTCAGTTCCTCTTAATGGCAAGTCTAGGTTTATATGCCACAAAGCCATAACCAGTGTGCACCTCATTGCAGAAAAAGAATCCAGGAAGAATTAAATGGTTTTGAGTAGCAACTTTGACAATTCCAAACTATGAAAAAAAGGCAGAAATCATGGTTAGAAGGTTCTTGGCTTTCCAGAAAGTCCAAAGCTCGAATGAAAAACGCATCTTGGTTTCCTCCATGAACCCTGCTCAAGGTTTACTAAGAAACTACCTACCATGTAAAACTGGGAAACACCAAAAAGATGTATTTCTTGGAAGGGAGGGGTGTTAGTGACTTCAGCCTCAGATTAAAGGAGCCAGAACTTGCCCTGAACTGCTAGGAATGAGGGGTGGATAGGCGGGTCCAGGTTCTGGGGCTGCATCCAGGGAAAACAGTACTGCACACCTAACACCTGATGAGTGGACAGACACATGTCAGGAGAGAGGAGGAAAAAGGAAGGAATTCCCTGGGCTCCACAAAGAAAAGGATGTGGGATTGATGTGAGGGTGTGAGGGGTCAGAGAAGAGAAAAGATAGTGATGCATAATCACTTTTCTACATTTTTCTTTCAGAATAATGGTTCCTGCAATCAAAGTTTTGATATGAAAAACCAAGTACATGGCTCTGAAATTCCAGAATTCCTTGGTGTGGAGTTAGGACTATGAAAAATCACAGCCAGAAACAACTAACAGTAACTCCCATAGCAATGCTCTATATCTAAGATGTAGATACATCCATCATATATACACTCTGAGGAGTGGTTTATAAAAAGGCACTTAGAACCATTCATAAAGAGATAAATGATAGTGCAAAGCAGCCAGACTCAATGGCCAGGAGGGGAGTTAGCAGTGAGTGCTCCTGGGGAGATGCTGAGGCTGGGTGGGCAGAAGGTAATTGAGGGGGGCTAAGGGAACCCTCACTGAGCCTGGGTGATAGTGTCCTCAGAATTTCTCAGTGTGTGTGACCTCTGCAGTTTTACTGTCTCTAAGGGAAGTTTGGATGATAAAGACAGCATCTTTGGTTAAGAGGTAAGACACCAGACCAGTGTCCTTCAGGTCTGGGACCCCACAGAGCAACATCTGAAAAAGTATAGTGTTACTGCAGGTAGAGCAATCAAAAGTCCATTTCAGAAATGTGTCCCTTGTGAATCTAGGTACCTGCTGCTCGCTCACTGTTAAATGGAAGCAGATTTTTCAGTGTGGGCAGCTCAGTGCTTCTCATGCATAGACAGGCTGCTTCCCACTTTGCCACCCAAGAAGCACCTGGAAGTGTGTGTGTGTGTTAGAGGCTACTAGTATAAAGTGTCCAGGACCAGAGATACTTAATGGAATGCAAGCTTTGTTCCTCAGAGCAAATACGGATTCCTCTATAAAACAATGTGCTTTGGACCCTGTCAAGAGAAAATTCCCTTAAAAGAACTAAATATACTTTAAGTTGGTTTCAGTTTGAATGTTTACACTCCAAAGTTTTCTGCTTTTAAATTTAAAAGCTGTTAAAGTTAGAAACTACAGATTAGCATAAAGAAAATGACCGACATAATCCTTATTCCTACTATTTATTAATACGTTGGCATCTATTAATATGTCAATGTCTTTCCATTTATGACACAATCACTATGTTTTTAGTCAGCTCTTTTTAATGACTACATTGTGAATCATCTTCATTGTCTTTTGTATTCAGTTGTTGCCTAATACTGTATTTTATGGCTGTACCATTGTTTATCCTCCATTGTTAAATAGC
>CM038398.1:888723-938178 GCA_021498475.1 Saguinus midas
GGTGGGCAGAAAGTAATAGGGCTAAGGACCCTCACTGGGCCTGGGTGATAGTGTCCTCAGAATTTCTCAGTGTGTGTGACCTCTGCAGTTTTACTGTCTCTAAGGAAAGTTTGAACGATAAAGACATCATCTTTGGGTAAGAAGTAAGACACCAGACCAGTGTCCTTCAGGTCTGGGACCCCACAGAGCAACAGCTGGGAAAGTGTAGTGTTACTGCAGGTAGAGCAATCAACATTCCATTCCAGAAATGTGTCCCTTGTGAATCTAGGTACCTGCTGCTCGCTCACTGTTAAATGGAAGCAGATATTTCAGCTCAGTGCTTCTCATGCATAGACAGGCTGCTTCCCACTTCACCACCCAAGAAGCACCTGGAAACATGTGTGTGTGTGTGTGTGTGTGTTAGAGGCTACTAGTATAAAGTGTCCAGGACCAGAGATACTTAATGGAATGCAAGCTCCGTTCTTCCACTATAAAACAATGTGCTTTGGACCCTGTCAAGAAGAAATTCCCAAATATACTTTAAGTTGGTTTCAGTTTGCAATGTTTTCTGCTTTTAAATTTAAAGAGCAGGGTCTGGGTGCCCTGTTAAACCGGCAATCTGAGATTTGGAAGGGCAGACTGGCATGTCCATCTGATTGAACGGGACTTGGACAATGAGCCAGACCAGGAGTTTTCTGGGAAGCGTGATCTGAGCCGGGGTAGTGGGCAGTGGCACGGGAGATCGCATGGATCCCAGTGCCCTATCGGCAGGCTCCTGGGGCGCCAGTGAGAGAGTCGACATTTCAGCTTGGGGAGAGGAAGAGAGAGAGAGAGGACGGATTCTGAGGCAGGAGCTGGGTGATCGGGCTCAGCGGGTCCCACGCTCATGGGGACAAGCAGGGCAGCGACTGGAGATGCTTGGGGCTGAGAGTTTTGCTGCCAGCATCTAGGACGCTGCAGCCCGGTCAGGGAGGGACGTCCACCATTGATGACGAAGTGCACCCCCACTTAAGTACCACCCAGGACTCCTGTCATTGCCGAGGCAACCTGCCATAACAGAGAGACTCCGCTCCACAGCAGAAGGAGCCCAGCAGGTCAGAGCCCCGGCAGGCAAATAGTGAATAGACTGCCATCTAGTGGGGCAGGACAGTGCAACAGATACTCATAAAGAAAGCCCCAACTCCCTGAGAAAGAGCATCTAAGGGTGAAAAAAAAAAAGAGTGGTGTTTTATGAGTTCTATTGCAGCAGACATAAACAACCTCCCAACAACCCTGAATGAACAACGGAGCTCACAAGCTCAGCACTGGAGCTCCTATAAAGCACAGACTGTCTCCTCAAGCAGCTCCCTGACCCTGTATATCCAAGGAGTCACCCCAGAAAAGGACTAATCAGACTGACATTTGGCTGGCATCATTCTGGAACAAGGGCAGCAGAAGAAGAAACTGGTATCATCCCTCATTGTTCTGCAGCTGCTGCAGGTATACCCCAGACAAGCAGGGCCTGGAGTGGACCTCAGCACTCATACAGCAGAGAGGATAGATCATTAGAGGGAAAACTAAGTAACAGAAATACTTCATCATCAACAATCTCAGTGTCCACACAGAGACTCAATTGAAAAATCAGCCAATACTAAGACGACAGGCGGATAAATCCATAAAGATGGGAAGAAACCAGCGCAAAAGGAGGAAAACACCGAAACCAAAACACCTCACCTCCAAAGGACCAAAACTCCTCACCAGCAAGGGAACAAAGCTGGACGGAGAATGAATGTGATGAAATGACGGAATCAGACTTCAGAAAGTGGATAATGAGAAACTTCAGTGAGCTAAAGGAACATGTTCTAAACCAGTGCAAAGAAACTAAGAACCTAGAAAAAAGATTTGAAAAAAGATTCGAGAAATTGATAACGAGAATGGACAACTTAGAGAGGAATATGAATGAATTGAAGGAGCTGAAAAACACAACACGAGAACTTCGCAAAGCATGCACAAGTTTCAACAGCCGAATTGACCAAGCAGAAGAAAGAATATCAGAAGTTGAAGATCAACTCAATGAAATAAAATGAGAAACCAAGATTAAAGAAAAAAGTGCAAAAAGGAATGAACAAAATCTCCAAGAAATGTGGGACTATGTGAAGAGACCCAACCTACGTTTGATAGGTGTACCAGAATGTGATGAAGAGAATGAATCAAGCTGGAAAACACTCTTCAGGATATTATCCAGGAAAATTTCCCCAACCTAGCAAGACAGGTCAATACTCAACTCCAGGAAATACAGAGAACACCACAAAGATACTCTGCAAGAAGAGCAACCATTAAATAAGTTAAAACAGTAGTCTAAATTTTTTTTTTTTTTTTAGAAAAGATAAAAGTTTGTTTTTATTGTTGTATACTGACATTCAGTAAAAATTTTACTTACATTGAAGGTTTTCCCACAACTAACAGGACTCTGAAGAGTTTTTCTTTTTCTTTTCCTTTTTTTTTTTTTTTTGAGATGGAGTCACACTTTGTCGCCTAGGCTGGAGTACAGTGGTGTATCTTGGCTCATTGCAACCTCCACCACCCAGGTTCAAGTGATTCTTATGCCTCAGCCTCTAAAATAGCTGGTACTACAGGCACATGCTACCATGCCCAGCTAACTTTTGTATTTTTTGGTAGAGATAGGGTTTCAACATATTGACCAAGCTGGAGAATTTTTAATTTTAGTAATGTCTGAGCTCTGAGTTAAACTTTCATTATAAAAACTGAATTAAAGTTTTATCCCCAGTGTGGTATTAGTGTTTTTAAAAAATAGAGTCTTTCTCTGTTGCTCAGGCTGGAGTGCAATGGTGTGATCATAGCTCACTGCAGCCTCAAAGTCCTGGGCTCAAGTGATACTTCCACCTCTTCCTCCCAAAGTGCTGGGATTACAGGTGTGAGCCACCATGTCTGGCTCCAGTGTGGTTTTAATGTTGTATAAGGGTTCAACACTGATTAAAACCGTTTTCATACTCATCAATAATCAACAGCATTCATTAGATTTTTTCCTGGTGTGGTATCTCTGGTACTGAATAGAGGTGACGTATACACTAAAGGTTTTCTCACATTCATCACATTTTGACTGTATTCCCCACAGTGGTCTTTCTCATGATTAGTAAGTTCAAAGAGTTGGCTAAAACTTCTGCTGTACTGAACATACTAGCGTTTCTCCCCACCATGGATTTTCTGGTGTTCAATTAGATCTGTGCATGTGCTAAAGGCTTTCCCACACGCATCACACTTACATGGGTTTTCACCTCATCAGTGTGTATTTTTCAATGATTAATGAGATCAGAGTGCCGACTAAAGCTTTTGCCACATTCATCACATGGATTTGGTTTCTCACCAGTGTGGATTCTCTGGTGTAGGGCTGAGCACTGACTGAAAGCCTTCCTGTACTCATTATATTTATATGGTTTTTCCCTAGTGTATATTCTCTGATGTTTAATGAGGTATGAATTGTTATTGAAACTTTTGCTGCACTGTGCACATGGATATGGTTTTTCTCCAGTGTGTATTCTTTGATGCTTAACAAGATCTGGACCATGACTAAAGCTTTTAGTACAATCCCTACAGGGATAATGTTTCTCTCCAGTGTGGACTCTCTGATGAAGAATCAGGTTGGCACTCTGACTAAAGGCTTTCCCGCATTCATCACATTCATAGGGTTTCTCACCTGTATGAATTCTGTGATGTTTAACAAGATCTGATCTTCGACAAAACATTTTATTGCACTGATTACATGGGTAAGGCCTCTCTCCAGTGTGAATTCATTGATGAGTAATAAGATCTGAAAGTCTTCTGAAGGTTTTGCTACATTGATCACAGGGATAGGGTTTCTCTCCAATATGAATTCTCTGATGTAAAATAAGGACTGAGCTATGATTAAAAGCTTTCCCATATTCATGATATTTATAGGATTTCTCTCCAGTGTGGACCCTTCAATGTTTAATGAAGTCTGAATTCTGACTGAAACTTTTGCCACACTGATTACATGGATATGGTTTCTCCCCACTGTGGATTCTCTGATACAGAATAAGATCTGAGCTCTAACTGAAGGCTTTCACACACATCACATTTATATGGTTTCTCCCCATTGTGGATTCTTTGATGTTTTATCACATCAGAACTCTGACTAAAATATTTGTTACACGGTTACAAGCATAAGGCATCTCTCCAGTATGGATTCCCTGATGTTTCACCAGATCTGAGCACTGGCTAAAACTTTTACTACCATGACTGCATTGATAGGGTTTTTCTCCTGTGTGGATTCTCTGATGTATAATGAGATCTGAGTTCTGACTGAAGGCTTTCCCATACTCATCACATTTATAAGGGTTCTCACTGGTGTGGACTCTTTAGTGTTTAATAAAGTCTGAGCTCTGACAGAAACTTTTAATACACAAATTACAAGGATAGGGTTTCTCCCAGTATGACTTCTCTGATGCAGAACCAGGGCTGAGCTCACACTAAAGGCTTTTCCACACTTATCACATTCATAAGGTTTCTCAGAACTGGTTCTCTGATGCCTAAAAAGGCTTGTACTAAAACAAAGCTTTGCCCACATTTGTCACAGTTTTGTGGTCTTTCTTTAAAGATGTTAGGACTAATCAGACTGAAATTTGGCTGGCATCATTCTGGAACAAGGGCAGCAGAAGAAAAACTGGTATCATCCTCATTGTTCTGCAGCTGCTGCAGGTATACCCCAGACAAGCAGGGCCTGGAGTGGACCTCAGCACTCATACAGCAGAGAGGATAGATCATTAGAGGAAAACTAAGTAACAGAAATAGTTCATCATCAACAATCTCAGTGTCCACACAGAGACTCAATTGAAAAATCAGCCAATACTAAGACGACAGGCGGATAAATCCATAAAGATGGGAAGAAACCAGCGCAAAAAGGAGGAAAACACCCGAAACCAAAACACCTCACCTCCAAAAAAGGACCAAAACTCCTCACCAGCAAGGGAACAAAGCTGGACGGAGAATGAATGTGACGAAATGACGGAATCAGACTTCAGAAAGTGGATAATGAGAAACTTCAGTGAGCTAAAGGAACATGTTCTAAACCAGTGCAAAGAAACTAAGAACCTAGAAAAAGATTTGAAAAAGATTCGAGGAATTGATAACGAGAATGGACAACTTAGAGAGGAATATGAATGAATTGAAGGAGCTGAAAACACAACACGAGAACTTCAAGCATGCACAAGTTTCAACAGCCGAATTGACCAAGCAGAAGAAAGAATATCAGAAGTTGAAGATCAACTCAATGAAATAAAATGAGAAACCAAGATTAAAGAAAAAAGTGCAAAAAGGAATGAACAAAATCTCCAAGAAATGCGGGACTATGTGAAGAGACACAACCTACGTTTGATAGGTGTACCAGAATGTGACGAAGAGAATGAATCCAAGATGAAAACACTCTTCAGGATATTATCCAGGAAAATTTCCCAACCTAGCAAGACAGGTCAATACTCAACTCCAGGAAATACAGAGAACACCACAAAGATACTCTGCAAGAAGAGCAACCCGAAGGCACATAATCATCAGATTCACTAGGGTTGAAACGAAGGAGAAAATACTAAGGGCAGCCAGAGAGAAAGGTCAGGTCACCCACAAAGGAAGCCCATCAGACTCACAGCAGATCTCTCGGCAGAGACTCTACAAGCCAGAAGAGAGTGGGGCCAATATTCAACATCCTTAAAGAAAAGAGCTTTCAACCCAGAATTTCATATCCAGCCAAACTGAGCTTCATAAGTGAAGGAAAAATAAAATCCTTCACGAACAAGCAAGTACTCAGAGATTTTGTCACCACTAGGCCTGCTTTACAAGAGCTCCTGAAAGAGGCACTACACATAGAAAGAAACAACCAGTTCCAGCCATGCTAAAAGCATACCAAATGCTAAAGACCATCAACACAATGAAGAATGTACATAAACCAACGGGCAAAACAGCCAGCTAGCATCAAAATGGCAGTATCAAATTCACACATACCAATATTAACCCTTAATGTAAATGGGCTAAATGCACCAATCAAAAGACACAGACTGGCAAATTGGATAAAAAACCAAAACCCATCAGTGTGCTGTATCCAGGAAACACACCTCACATGCAAAGATACACAAAGGCTCAAAATAAAGGGATGGAGGAACATTTACCAAGCAAATGGAGAGCAAAAAAAAGCAGAAGTTGAAATTCTCATCTCTGATAAAATAGACTTTAAAGTAACAAAGATCAAAAGAGACAAAGAAGGTCATTACATAATGGTAAAAGGATCGATAAAACAAGAAGAGATAACGATTCTAAATATATATGGACCCAATGTAGGAGCACCCAGATATATAAGGCAAGTTCTTAATGACTTACAAAAGGACTTAGACTCCCACACAATAATAGTGGGAGACTTTAACACTCCATTGTCAATAGCAGACAGATCAACCAGACAGAAAATTAACAAGGATATCCAGGACTTGAACTCACATCTGGAACAAGCAAACCTGATAGACATTTACAGAACGCTCTACCCCAAATCCACAGAATATACATTCTTCTCAGCACCACATCACACCTACTCCAAAATTGACCACATAATTGGAAGTAAAGCACTCCTCAGCAAATGCAAAACAACGGAAATCATAACAAACAGTCTCTCAGACCATAGTGCAATCAAGTTGGAACTCAGAATTCAGAAAATAACTCAGAACCGCACAGCTTCATGGAAACTGAACAACTGGCTCTTGAATGTTGATTGGATAAACAATGAAATGAAGGCAGAAATAAAGAAGTTCTTTGAAACCAACGAGAATGAAGACACAACGTACCAGAATCTCTGGGACACATTTAAAGCAGTCTGTAGAGGAAAATATATAGCAATAAGTGCCCACATGAAAAGAGTGGAGAGATCCAAAATTGACACCCTATCGTCAAAATTGAAAGAGCTAGAGGAGCAAGATCAAAAAAGCTCAAAACCTAGCCAAAGACAAGAAATAACTAAGATCAGAGCAGAACTGAAGGAGATAGAGACAAGAAAAACCCTTCAAAAAATCAACAAGTCTAAGAGCTGGTTTTCGAAAAGATCAACAAAATAGACAGACCACTAGCCAGACTGATAAAAAGAAGAGAGAGAACAACCAAATAGATGCAATAAAAACGATAAAGGGAAATCACCACAGATTCCACAGAAATTCAAACCATCATCAGAGAATACTACAAACAACTCTATGCACATAAACTAGTAAATCAGGAAGAAATGGATAAATTCCTGGACGCCTGTGTCCTCCCAAGCCTAAACCAGGAGGAAGCTGAAACTATGAATAGACCAATAACAAGGTCTGAAGTTGAGGCAGCAATTAAACCTACCACACAAAAAAGCCCAGGTCCAGATGGGTTCACAGCTGAATTCTACCAGACACACAAAGAGGATCTGGTACCATTCCTTCTGAAACTATTCCAAATAATCCAAAAGAGGAACCCTTCCCAAATCATTTTATGAGACCAACATCATCCTGATACCAAAACCTGGCAGAGACTCAACAAGAAAAGAAAACTTCAGGCCAATATCCATGATGAACATAGATGCAAAATCTTCAATAAAATACTGGCAAACCGATTGCAACAGCACATTAAAAACTTATCCATCATGATCAAGTAGGATTCATCCCGGGATGCAAGGCTGGTTCAACATACGCAAGTCTATAAATGTAATTCACCACATAAACAGAAGCAAAAACAAAATCACATGATTATCTCAATTGATGCAGAGAAGGCATTTGACAAAATTCAACAGCCCTTTATGCTAAAACCCTCAATAAACTTGGTATTGATGGAACATATCTCAAAGTAATAAAAGCTATTTATGACAAACCAACAGCCAATATCATACTTAATGGGCAAAACTGGAAGCATTCCTTTGAAATCCGGCACTAGACAAGGATGCCCTCTCACCACTTCTATTCAACATAGTACTGGAAGTTCTAGCCAGAGCAATCAGGCAAGAAAAGAAATAAAGGGTATTCAAATAGGAAAGGTGGAAGCCAAATTGTCTCTATTTGCAGACGACATGATAGTATACCTAGAAGACCCCATCACCTCAGCCCAAAAGCTCCTGCAACTGATAAGCAACTTCAGCAAAGTCTCAGGATATAAAATCAATGTGTGAAATAGAATCAGACTTCAGAAAGTGGATAATGAGAAACTTCAGTGAACTAAAGGAACATGTTCTAAACCAGTGCAAAAGAAACTAAGACCTAGAAAAAAGATTTGAAAAAGATTAGGAATTGATAACGAGAATGGACAACAGAGGAATATGAATGAAGATTGAAAGGGCTGAAAAACACGAAGCATGCAAGTTTCAACAGCGAATTGACCAAGCAGAAGAAAGAATATCAAGTTGAAGATCAACTCAATGAAATAAACGAGAAACCAGATTAAAGAAAAAGCACAAAAAACTGAACAAATCTCCAAAAGTATGTGGGACTATAGTGAAGAGACTTCATCCTATTTTAAGAGTGTACCCTGAATGTGATGAATGAGAATGAATCCAAGCTGGACACTCTTCAGGATATTATCAGGAAAAATTTCCCCAACCTAGCAGACAGGTCAATACTCAACTCCAGGAAATACAGAGAACACCACAAAGATACTCTGGGCTCCACAAAGAAAAGGCACATAGTCAGATTCACTAGGGTTGAAGAGAAGGAGAAAATACTAAGGGCAGCCAGAGAGAGAAAGGTCAGGTCAAAGGACATGAAAACCCCATCAGACTACAGCAGATTCCTGTGGAGTTAGGACTCTACAAGCCAGAAACAAAGTGGGGCCAATATTCAACGCTCTATATCTAAGATGTAGATACATCCATCATATACATTTCATATGAGGAGTGGTTTATATCCTTCACGAACAAGCAAAGTACTCAAGTTTTGTCACCACTAGGCCTGCTTTACAAGAGCTCCTAAAGAGGCACACATAGAAAGAGACAACCAGTTCCAGCCATCCTAAAAGCATACGAATGCTTAAAGACCATCAACAAAATGAAGAATGTACATGAACCAACCAGGCAAAACAGCCAGCTAGCATCAAAATGGCAGTATCAAATTCACACATAATATTAACCCTGAATGTAAATGGGCTAAATGCACCAATCAAAAGACACAGACTGGCAAATTGGATAAAAAGCAAAACCCATCAGTGTTCTGTATCCAGAAACCCACCTCACATGCAAAGATACACAAGGCTCAAAATAAAGGGATGGAGGAAGATTTACCAAGCAAATGGAGAGCAAAAAAAAAGCAGATGCAATTCATCTCTGATAAAATAGACTTTAAAGTAAAGATCAAAAGGGACAAAGAAGGTCATTACATTGGTGAAGGATCATTACAACAAGAAGAGATAACGATTCTAAATATATATGGACCCAATGTAGAGCACCCAGATATATAAGGCAAGTTCTTAATGACTTACAAAGGACTTAGACTCACACAATAATAGTGGAGACGCAGACAGATCAACCAGACAGAAAATTAACAAGGATATTCAGGACTTAAACTCAGACTGGAACAAGCAAACCTGATGAAGAACTCTCACCCCAAATCCACAGAATATACATTCTTCTCAGCACCACATCACACCTACTCCAAAATTATTACATAATGGAAGTAAGCACTCCTCAGCAAATCAAAACAACGGAAATCATAACAAACAGTCTCTCAGACCATAGTGCAATCAGAAGTTGGAACTCAGAATTCAAATAACTCAGAACCGCACAGCTTCATGAAACTGAACAACTGGCTCTTGAATGATTGGATAAACAATGAAATGAAAGGCAGAAATAAAGAAGTTCTTTGAAACCAACGAGAATGAAGACACAACGTACCAGAATCTCTGGGACACATTTAAAGCAGTCTGTGAAAATATATAGCAATAAGTGCCCACATGAGAAGAGTGGAGGTCAAAATTGACACTATCGTCAAAATTGAAAGAGCTAGAGGAGCAAGATCAAAAAGCTCAAAACCTAGCCGAAGACAAGAAATAACTAAGATCAGGCAGAACTGAAGGAGATAGAGACAAGAAAAACCTTCAAAATCAATAAATCTAAGAGCTGGTTTTTGAAAAGATCAACAAAATAGACAGACCACTAGCCAGACTGATAAAAGAGAGAGAACAACCAAATAGATGCAATAAAAAACGATAAAGAAATCACCACAGATTCGAGAATTCAAACCATCATCAGAGAATGCTACAAACAACTCTATGCACATAACGTAAATCAGGAAGAAATGGATAAATTCCTGGACGCCTGTGTCCTCCCAAGCCTAAACCAGAGGAAGTAAACTATGAATAGACCAATAACAGGTCTGAAGTTGAGGCAGCAATTGCAAACCTACCACACAAAAAGCCCAGGTCCAGATGGGTTCACAGCTGAATTCTACCAGACACACAAAGAGGATCTGGTACCATTCCTTCTGAAACTATTCAAATAATCCAAAAGAGGAACCCTTCCCAAATCATTTTATGAGACCAACATCATCCTGATACAAAACCTGGCAGAGACTCAACAAGAAAAGAAACTTCAGGCCAATATCCATGAGTGAACATAGATGCAAAAATCTTCAATAAAATACTGGCAAACCGATTGCAACAACAGCATTAAAAAACTTATCATCCCTCATGATCAAGTAGGATTCATCCGGGGATGCAAGCAGGCCTGGTTCAACATCATGCAAGTCTATAAATATAATTCACCACATAAACAGAAGCTAAAACAAAATCATTCATTATCTCAATTGATGCACACAGAAGGCATTTGAAAAATTCAGCAATACTTTATGCTAAAACCCTCAATAAATCCTTATTGATGGAAGAAACCAGCGCAAAAAATAAAAGCTGTTGCAACAAACCAACAGCCAATATCATACTTAATGGGCAAAACTGGAAGCATTCCTTTGAAATCCGGCACTAGACAAGGATGCCCTCTCACCACTTCTATTCAACATAGTACTGGAAGTTCTAGCCAGAGCAATCAGGCAAGAAAAGAAATAAAGGGTATTCAAATAGGAAAGGTGGAAGCCAAATTGTCTCTATTTGCAGACGACATGATAGTATACCTAGAAGACCCCATCACCTCAGCCCAAAAGCTCCTGCAACTGATGAACTTCAGCAAAGTCTCAGGATATAAAATCAATGTTCAAAAATCACAAGCATTCCTATACCAATTGACCTTAAAGAAGACCAAATCAGAAGTTGAACTGCCATTCAACTGCTACAAAGAAAATAAAATACCTAGGAATACAACTCACTAGAAATGAATGTAAGGACCTCTTTAAGGAAAACTACAAACAACTGCTCAACGAAATAAAGAGGACACAAACAGATGGAGAAACATTCCATGTTCGTGGTTAGGAAGAATCAATATCGTGAAAATGGCTATACTGCCCAAAGTAATTTACACAATCAATGCTATCCCCATCAAACTACCATTGAATTTCTTCACAGAACTGGAAAAACCACCATGAATTTCATATGGAACCAAAAAGAGCCCGCATACCAAGGCAATTCTAAGCAAAAGAATACAGCGGGAGGCATCACGCTACCAGACTTCAAACTATACTACAGGCTACAGTAATCAAAACAGCATGGTACTGGTACCAAAACAGAGATATAGACCAATGGAACAGAACAGCAGAGCATGGAGCAACACAACACTCTACAACCATATTATCTTTGATAAACCAGACAAAAACAGGCAATGAGGAAAAGTTCCTATTTAATAAATGGTGTTGGGAAAACTGGCTAGCCATGTGCAGAAAGCAGAAACTGGACCCCTTCCTGACACCTTACACTAAAATTAACTCCAGATGGATTAAAGACTTAAACGTAAGACCTGACACCATAAAAACCCTAGAAGAAAATCTAGGCAAAACCATTCAGGACATAGGAGTAGGCAAGGACTTCATGAACAAAACACCAAAAGCATTGGCAACAAAAAAGCCAAAATAGACAAATGGGACCTAATCAAACTCCACAGCTTCTGCAGCCAAAGAAACAGTCACTAGAGTGAATCGGCAACCATCAGAATGGGAAAAAATCTTTGCAGTTTACATCTGACAAAGGGTTGATATCCAGAATTTACAAAGAACTCAAACAGATTTACAGGAAAAAAACAAACAAGCCCATTCAAAAATGGGCAAAGGATATGAACAGAAACTTTACAAAAGAAGATATACATGAGGCCAACAAACATGAAAAAAGTGCTCATCGTCATTGGTCATTAAAGAGATGCAAATCAAACATATTGAGATACCATCTCACGCTAGAAGAGATGGCGATCATTAAAAATCTGGAGACAGCAGATGCTGGAGGATGTGGAGAAAGGAACAATCTTACACTGTTGGTGGGAGTGTAAATTAGTTCAACCATTGTGGAAGACAGTGTGGCGATTCTCAGGGACACTAGAAATAGAAATTCCATTTGACCCAGCAATCCCATTACTGGTATCTATCCAGGACTATAAATCGTTCTACTATAAGGACACATGCACAGAATGTTCATTGCAGTACTGTTTACAATAGCAAAGAACTGGAACCAACCCAAATGCCCAACGATGACAGACTGGACTGGGAAAATGTGGCACATGTACACCATGGAATATTATGCAGCAATCAAAATAACTGAGGTGTGTCCTTTGTAGGGACATGGATGAATCTGAACATCATTCTCAAGCAAACTGATTGGATAAAAAGAAATACCATATACTCACTCAGAAGTGTGTGAGAAAATGAGAACACATGGACACAGAGGCGGTCTACTATACACTGGGACTGTTGGGGGAATGGGAGGGACAGCGAGGGGGCTGGAGAGGATAGCCTGGGGATGAATGCCAAGTGTGGGTGAGGGGAGAAAGCAGCAGAGCACACTGCCATGTGTGTACCAGCAAGTCTTGCTGGTTCTGCACATGTACTAAACCTATAATGCAATAAAATAAAAATAAAAAATAAATAAAAATTAAAAAAAATCTTCAATTGAACTGAAAAACAGGGTGCCAGGGCAGTGGGGCACTGTTCCTCCTTCACTTGGCCAGCTGGCTGAGCTCATAGAGGTTTCTTCATGAGACCTGCCCTGCCTCTGTCACAGTGCCCATACCCAGCAAGCCACACTGGCTCAGGACCCAGAACTATTCAGGCAGTGGAAAGGTCCATTTTTGAGGCACAGGAGAAAAGCAACAGGAAACATTGAACATTCCTTGATGGGTGTTTGATTAAGGTAAAGGCACAGCCTCTGTCTCGGGCCCTGCAATGTTGTGATTAACAAAAACAAAATCAAAGTGCAGACCCTGTTGCCCAGGATAAATGTCACATGCAACTCTTCTTTATACAAAATGGTTCTGCTCATCACTATTATCAGTGGAGATTAGTCAGTATTCTAGATGTGAGGTCATTCTGCTATCTTTTGGAAGCATAATAGTTCCATTAATGCAGCTGAATATCACATTTGCTCTGGGCACATCCCACTGGTGATGCATGTTGAGTGCTACAGTCAGTGAAAACTTGCAGGGTATTTCTCCTTTGTAGGTGCAATATCACATGATCACTAACCCCAGCTCTATTGGGACTCTGTTGTCCAGGGTCCCTCCTAGCTCCTTCCTTGCTTTTGCTGTCAAGTTTGTAAGTTCACCTACTGCATTTTAAAATTCAGGATGGCAGGCTGGTGCAATGGCTCCCACCTATAATCCCAGCACTTTGGGAGGCTGATGCAGGAGGATCTCTTGAGCTCAGGAGTTTGATCAAAACCAGCCAGGGAAATATAGGGAGATCTCATCTCTACTAAAAATAAAAATGAAAAACTTAGCCAGGTGTGGTGGTGCATGCCCATAGCCCCAGTTACTCATGAGCCTGAGGTGGGAGAATGGCTTAACCCTGGGAGGTCAAGCATGCAGGTAGCCATGATCATGCCTCTGCACTCCAACCTGGGCAAAAAAAAATGAGACCCTATCTCAATAAAATAAAATTTAGAATTGCAAGGACTGCAACCTGCTGTCTCTGGTTCTTTGCTACCTGTCCTAGTCTTTGAAGTCTTAGGAGGTCACTGCCTGTGCATACTTAATGTATATACATGGTCTCATTCTCTTCAGTTCTAATTTATTCAGACCAGCATGTTTAATGAGGTTAATTGTCAGATCTACCCTTTATTAATGTCTATTCTTTCTCTTCCAATTCATTGACAGAAAATTTGAAGGAAAGTCAGGAGCCGGGGAGTTTGCTTTCTTAGATCTGTTGAAGCAGCATAATTTATCTAACAGCAGACTGTCCTCGTGAGAGGTAACAATGCAAGATTTTGGAAAAAGACATCTAACCTGAGTGCTTATATTTTGCCTTGTTTCATATTACTAGTTTTTATGCTACTTAATTGTTTTAAAATAGAGATTTATTTTTAAAAAGGCACAATTTGCTAAATTCTCATTCAATTCAGTTCCTCTTAATGGCAAGTCTAGGTTTATATGCCACAAAGCCATAACCAGTGTGCACCTCATTGCAGAAAAAGAATCCAGGAAGAATTAAATGGTTTTGAGTAGCAACTTTGACAATTCCAAACTATGAAACAAAGGCAGAAATCACTGTTAGAAGGTCCTTGGCTTTCCAGAAAGTCCAAAGCTCGAATAAAAAAGGCATCTTGGTTTTCTGTATGAACTCTGCTCAAGGTTTACTAAGAAACTACCTACCATATAAAACTGGGAAATACCCAAAAGATGTATTTCTTGGAAGGGAAAGGTGTTAGTGACTTCAGCCTCAGATTAAAGGAGCCAGAACATGCCCTGAACTGCTAGAAATGAGGGGTGGATAGGTGGGTCCAGGTTCTGGGGCTGCATCCAGGGAAAACAGTACTGCACACCTAACACCTGATGAGTGGACAGACACATGTCAGGAGAGAGGAGGAAAAAAAAGGAATTCTTTGGGCTCCACAAAGAAAAGGATGTGGGATTGATGTAAGGATGTGAGGGGTCAGAGAAGAGAAAAGATAGTGATGCATAATCACTTTTCTACATTTTTATTTCAGAATAATGGTCACTGCAATCAAAGTTTTGATATGAAAAACCAAGTACATGGCTCTGAAATTCCAGAATTCCTTGGTGTGGAGTTAGGACTAGGAAAAATTACAGCCAGAAACAACTAACAGTAACTCCCATAGCAATGCTCTATATCTAAGATGTAGATACATCCATCATATATACACTCTGAGGAGTGGTTTATAAAAAGGCACTTAGAACCATTCATAAAGAGATAAATGATAGTGCAAAGCAGCTGGACTCAATGGTCAGGAGGTGAGTTAGCAGTGAGTGCTCCTGGGGAGATGCTGAGGCTGGGTGGGCAGAAGGTAATTGAGGGGGGCTGAGGGAGTCCTCACTGGGCCTGGGTGATAGTGTCCTCAGAATTTCTCAGTGTGTGTGACCTCTGCAGTTTTACTGTCTCTAAGGGAAGTTTGGACAATAAAGACAGCATCTTTGGGTAAGAGATAAGACACCAGACCAGTGTTCTTCAGGTCTGGGACCCCACAGAGCAACAGCTGGTAAAGTGTAGTGTTACTGCAGGTAGAGCAATCAAAAGTCCATTTCAGAAATGTGTCCCTTGTGAATCTAGGTACCTGCTGCTCGCTCACTGTTAAATGGAAGCAGATTTTTCAGTGTGGGCAGCTCAGTGCTTCTCATGCATAGACAGGCTGCTTCCCACTTTGCCACCCAAGAAGCACCTGGAAGTGTGTGTGTGTGTGTGTGTGTGTGTGTGTGTGTGTGTGTGTGTTAGAGGCTACTAGTATAAAGTGTCCAGGACCAGAGATACTTAATGGAATGCAAGCTTTGTTCCTCAGAGCAAATACGGATTCCTCTATAAAAAATGGTGTTGGGAAAACTGGCTAGCCATGTGCAGAAAGCAGAAACTGGACCCCTTCCTGACACCTTACACTAAAATTAACTCCAGATGGATTAAAGACTTAAACGTAAGACCTGACACCATAAAAACCCTAGAAGAAAATCTAGGCAAAACCATTCAGGACATAGGAGTAGGCAAGGACTTCATGACCAAAACACCAAAAGCATTGGCAACAAAAGCCAAAATAGACAAATGGGACCTAATCAAACTCCACAGCTTCTGCACGGCAAAAGAAACAGTCACTAGAGTGAATCGGCAACCATCAGAATGGGAAAAAATCTTTGCAGTTTACACATCTGACAAAGGGTTGATATCCAGAATTTACAAAGAACTCAAACAGATTTACAGGAAAAAACAAGCCCATTCAAAAATGGGCAAAGGATATGAACAGAAACTTTACAAAGAACACATACATGAGGCCAACAAACATATGAAAAAGTGCTCATCGTCATTGGCCATTAGAGAGATGCAAATCAAAACCACATTGAGATACCATCTCACGCCAGTTAGAATGGCGATCATTAAAAATCTGGAGACAGCAGATGCTGGAGAGGATGTGGAGAAATAGGAACACTCTTACACTGTTGGTGGGAGTGTAAATTAGTTCAACCATTGTGGAAGACAGTGTGGCGATTCCTCAGGGACCTAGAAATAGAAATTCCATTTGACCCAGCAATCCCATTACTGGGTATCTATCAAGGACTATAAATCGTTCTACTATAAGGACACATGCACACGAATGTTCATTGCAGCACTGTTTACAATAGCAAAGAACTGGAACCAACCCAAATGCCCAACGATGACAGACTGGACTGGGAAAATGTGGCACATATACACCATGGAATATTATGCAGCAATCAAAATGATGAGTTTGTGTCTTTGTAGGGACATGGATGAATCTGGAGAACATCATTCTCAGCAAACTGACACAAGAACAGAAAAAGAAATACCGCATATACTCACTCATAGGTGGGTAAGAAAATAAGAACACATGGACACAGAGAGGTGGTCTACTATACACTAGGGACTGTTGGGGAAAGGGGAGGGACAGCGTGGGGGTCTGGGGGGGATAGCCTGGGGATGAATGCCAAGTGTGGGTGAGGGGGAGGAAGGCAGCAAAGCACACTGCCAGGTGTGTGCCTGTGCAACTATCTTGCTCGTTCTGCACATGTGCCCCCAAACCTATAACGCAATAAAAATTAAAAAGAACAACAACAAAAAAATTTAAAAGCTGTTAAAGTTAGAAACTACAGATTAGCATAAAGAAAATGACCAACATAATCCTTATTCCTACTATTTATTAATATGTTGGCATCTATTAATATGTCAATGTCTTTCCATTTATGACACAATCACTATATTTTTAGTCAGCTCTTCTTAATGACTACATTGTGAATCATCTTCATTGTCCTTTGTATTCAGTTGTTGCCTAATACTGTATTTTATGGCTGTACCATTGTTTATCCTCCATTGTTAAATAGCTTGGTGACTTTTTTTTATTTGCTTTTAACACAGTGTGGCAATTTATCTTTTCTTCAGAAGGGTTTTTTATTGTCAGAGAGCAAAAGGATGTTTAACAGCTGAAAGGTAAGAGGGCAGGTAGGAGTGACTGGAGTTTCGATCTGAAATCAGAATACATTGCTTCAAGTCCTGACTCTGCCACTTACTAACCATGTGACCTTAAGCCATTCAGCTCAATCTCTCTGTGCCTCAGTATCCTCATCTGTAATGTGAGAATAACCATACAGGACAGCACAGGAGATTAACTGAGGAAATACATGTGAAAGTACCTTTAAACTGTACCTCACTATGAGAGAGATGGGGGGAAATGTTATCTTCCATTTACTGTGAATCTCTCATATGCCAGGCATTTTCCTGTATCTTACATGCTTTATTTTATTTGATCCTCATGGCAAACCTGTAAGGCAGGGGCTATTTTTTATTACCCACATGTTACACAGAAAAAAAATGAGACACATGAATGATCCACCCCATCATACACACAACAGTAGGAGTGGCAGAACAGCGATTCAGACCCAGATCTATCAGACCCACATCCCAGTCTCTGAGGTGGCTACAGGGCAGAAGAGAAGTGCACTCTACAGTGTGGCAGGAGGGCAGCTCCAGAGCCTTCCAGACCCAGCTCCCGGGAGACAAAGAGAAGCACTGGCTGGGGACATTCCTGAGGCCAAAAAGTTTCTGACAGCCTGCTCACAGTCTTGATTCAGTGAGTCTTTTATTAGTCTTTAAAATGCAGACCACAGTCCTCCTATGTGTACAATATTTGTGCATTCCAGAGTGCTTTCCTTTCTGACAATAGCTCTGTGCTGTGGGTGGGGCAGGAATCTCATGAGGGAGCAGTGGCTCTTAAAGCATCATCCTACACCTTAGGACAGGGAAAACTGAAACTCTGGATGCCTGGTCCCAAATCACTTGAGATTTGAATAATCTCACCTTATTGGAAAAAAAACCTGGCTTTTCTACTTGGTATCTGTGTAACTTTGGGTAATTAATTTCATTTCTCAGATTTTCAGTTTCTTCATTTTTAAAAAGAGATCAAAAACAGGAATAATGTTTATGTCCAGGATTGTCCTAAAATCCAAATGAGGTCATGGAGGATGTTAAAAATGTCTACTGCTGTGTCCCTCCCACCTCTAAGGTGTGTACCCACCAGCCATCCAGCCCCTAGTATGCTATGACCTATACCAGATGCCTCTTACCACTCTACTGTAGGTGACTGGACTAAAGTGGGCAATTAGCCTTGAAGGAATTCATCAAATGCTGAACTGAATCACTTGTATTCTGCTTTTGAGATTTTTTTCCACTGAGAACTGAGTTTTTAATTCTACTTCATTTTAATTAATTTTAACTTGATAGCCACATGGAGCTAGGGGTGACCCTAATGTGCAGCTAGAGGTTATAAGTTTATTCTCTGGGAAAAGTAAAACAGAAGTCAAAGAACATTTACAAAAATTGAGAGCTTTTCTTATCCTGGGAAAAATTGGCACACTAAAGATGCCATGGACTCTGAGAAAGGCCAAAAAAATAATAATAAATAAATAAATAAATAAAATACAAGAGAAAGAAATGGTAATGCCTGGAGGAGCCCATGTTAGCAGAATTCAATATGAAAGTATTAAAGAGAACTTCTGGTACTATGAGGAATGAAATATTATGAAATGTTTCATACTATAAAATAAAGACAACCTGACAAAGCATACTTTTAATTTTCTTCCCAGGCTTGCAAGAAATTATGGACTATTCTTGCACTACCACCTTCACCCCCCAAAAAGACCAGAACATACAGCAATAAGTGCCAAGCATAGGTGAAAGGCAGGGTTGTCCTGCTGGCAAGCTGATGTTAAAACTGCAATCAAAAGCCAGCTAGTGAGATGGAGAGATTAAGCCTGGGATTCCAGTGGTGGGTTAAAGTTTTTATAGGTGGGAACCCTTTGGCTCTCAACAACAACAACAAAATTCTCCTCTCTAGAGAAAATCTTCCTCAGTTTGGATCCTTAGATTTCCAAGGATTAAACAATATATGAGCACTCAATAAAATATAATCAATGAAATATAATCAAACACACAAGAAAGAATCAACTATAAGCAAGAGGCACAAGAGATGAGGTGTGCTATATTTCAACCTCTAAGAACTTTAAATATTGGAATGGTAATATATGAACTGTATAATAGTTATTATAAAATTCATTCAAAAATATAGTCACTAAAATATAATATCATTGCATATAAAAGAATAAGTATGCAATGATAGACTATAAAAAATAAAATGGTAGATTTGAAAAAGACTTAAACAAAACTTTTAGAAATGAAAAATGTTATTAAAACAGCAGTAGAAGGAATTAGTAAAGTGGAAAATAGTGTTGAAGAAATTAAACAGAATAAAGCACAGGAAAATAAGATGACAAATAAAGAAGGATCAATAATTATTATAGGTTTCAAATAAAGATAATAGATTGAACACATACATCTAAGCTTAATCCCTTCCCCAAACCTATTAAAACTACAGCAAAAGGATTTTAAACAATCATATAAACCCACAAAGATGGGCAAAATAAGAGATGAGACAACAGCAACAAACTTCTGGAAAATGGAAGGCAAATGAAGAACTGATAACAGAGTTATCAGAGCTAAGAAAACCAAATTCTAAATTGGTGGTGGGGAAATCATTGAATCAACTGAATTTGCATTGGAACACAACACGAAGAAAAAGTAAAAGAAAGAATATAATGTAGTATGGAGCATAAATTAGTATAATAGGAATTAAAGATAAAATAGAGAAGAACTACCAAATCAAAAGTTCTTTAAAAAGACTATTAAAAATAGATAAGTAAGATTAAGAAAAGAGAATGTATAAATAGGTATGAACAAAGGAACATATCTACAGATAGGCAACATTAAATTTTTAAGATTTTAAAAAGACTTAAGTTTAAAAAATATTTTAAGTACAAAAAGATAGTAAGAATAATCTACACTACTTTATGTCTGTACATTAGAAACAATTTAGAATGCCCAGAAAAATATCACTTATTAAAGTGATTGAAGAAGAAATGGAAAACCTAAATAGTGTTACAATCATTAAATAAGTTAAAACAGTAGTTTAAATTTTTTTTGCAAAGAAAATAAAATCTTCAGTAATTTTAGTGACATTATTATTGCATTAAATAAAAAAACAAATGTTCAAGAAGAGCTAAGACATTCTGAAGACAAACAGGATTAAGGAATGTGCTTTTCTAATTGCAAGTCTTATTAAAAAGCTAAAGTAATTAAAACAGTATGGTTTTGAAGTAAGGATAATCAAATTGACCAATGGAACAGACTAAGAAACCCCCAAACCTCTCTCTCTCTCTCTCTCTCTCTCTCTCTTTTTTATGAGTGTGTGTGTATATTTTCTATATATATATAAACATATATAAAATATATTTTATAAATATATATAAACTATATTTTATAAATATATATAAACATATATAAAATATGTTTATATTTTATTCCTATTTATATTTCTATATATATATATACACACAAACAAAAAAATGTTCATTTATATTTTATTTCTATATATAAACATATAAAATATAAATTTCTATCTATATAAAATATATGCTTATATATAAATAAAATTTATGTTTATTATATATAAAATATATATAAACATTTTATGTTTATTATATATAAAATATATATAAACATATTTTATGTTTATATATGTAAATATATATGAATATAAATATATATATATATATATATATATAGCAAATATATATATTTGCTCAGGGAAGGATGTTGTGTTGTAGATCATGAGTGGCCCATTCAATACATAGTGCTGAGAGCATCAGTTATCATATAGGAAAAAAAATTAAAGAAGCTCCTTATTCTCTACTATACAAAAATTAATTTTTGGTGGAATAGAATTTTAATATAGAAGGCAAAAATATAAAACTTTTAGAATTTTTAGAAGAAATTTAGAATATTTTATAATCTTGGAATTTAAAGAATTGTTTAAAAAGACACAAAAAGTACCCATTAAAGAAGAAAACATTGGTAAATGAACTGTACAAATATCATCAGAAGGTACCATAAATGAAAATATAAGGAATTCATATCCAGATTAATCTTGATCATGGCCTAAGACTTCCAGCTTCCAGAACTGTAGGAAGTAAACATCTGTTGTTTAAGCCACTCTGTCTACAGTATTTTTGTTATACTAGCCTGAGCTAGGACAGCTTTAGATAAGCCTTTGCGGACCATAGATGAACCTACATCACTTGGTTCTAGAATGTTCTGTGGTTTCAATGTAGAAACCAGAGAATGACTAAGGCTGGAGAGAGAAGGACCACACTGATGGGAGAAGTCGGTAACAAGAGGTAACAAGTGGGCAACCTGGGTGCTAATTCTTGTTTTTTCCTTCCCATCCTCGTGGCTGTGGCCAAATCACTGGGCCTGTTGTCTTTTCTGTAAAGAGAGGGGCTCAGTTCTCATTTGGATTCAACCATTCTAATGGAGCATTTAAACATGGAGAAGGAATTTTTTGGTTGTCACGAGGATCGAGGAACCCTGCTGGCTAAGTATCCTCCAATGTGAGAGTTGTATCCTAAATGCCAGTGTGCCATTGAGAAACATAATCTCTAATGATGTGCTGGTGGGTCAGGAAACATTTGGATACTTTATCAAGCATGCAGGTCTCCACCCAAATGCATGGGTCAGATGGCTGCTGTCCAAAGATGAGGCTCTTTAGGGCTGCAGATGAGATGGTCTGTTCTCATTTATGTCCTGCTGGTGGGCTGACTTGTCCTTGAAGGAATAAGATTTAGCTGAATTTGATTGAAGCTGACAATCACAAACCATTTGCTCCCTTGTTCAGACAGCCAGCAGGAGCAGAAAAATGGCTTGCTCTGGAACTAACTTCCATTCTCAGAACCCTGCGTGCAGTGTTTTATCATCGTTCTGTTCAAAGCTAAGCAGTGCCCTCCTCAGGACACTCTGGGAATGTACAGTGTTAGCTGCTCTGAGAAAATGCCTTGGCCACAGGGTGAAAATACTCTCTGGCTGTGGCTTGAGCCAACTGGGTCAGCGCCAGCCTGTGCAGATGTCTCTGTGGACAGAGGAGTCCCTCTGGGAGAAGACAGCCCATGCCAGGGTGCATAGATTGATGAGAGGAGTGAGAACTGTATTTCTGTGCTTACTCACTCTCCTGGCCAGGTGCTTTTGTGCATTGCACAAGCTGTACAACAATACCTAGCAGCTGGACCCTCTCATTCTCTACCAGTTTGGCAATCTACATTTGGCTTCATTCAGGAGGCTCTCTCCCCATGGTTGCCTAAACCCAAAAGCAAAATGTGTGGGTCCTGGGCTACTTCTCAGGCTCTAGTTCCAAAGAATGGGCCCAGGTATCCAGACTCCACAGCCTGACATTCACTGCTACGTACACTCTGGTTCCAATTTGCTTGTCTACTCACCCTACCCCAGACTCTCTGCTAAACAGGCTACTTTAGTCATTGCCTCCCAAATAATGCTTGTGAAATTGCATCTCCAGATTCTCATACTCTTCCCATATCCCCACCTTTTACCCAGCTATTTCAAGGCTTGGCATGTAATCAGTTCTCTGGGAAGCCCTCTCAATTGCCCCTGCTCGTGAGCTACTGAAAAATGTCATCCTACCTCCCATTGCTCACTGACTGCATAGTTTATGTGTTGGAAACATTGAATCTTAAGATTTTAAGTTCCTTGAAGGTGGAAACCTAATGAGAAAACTTGGCCTTGAGGCCCCTCTACTTAAGAATCATTTCAAGCAATTAACATGAAAACAAATACCTGTCCTCTTGGATCAAAACAAACAAACAAACAAACTGTTAAAGAGCAAGGAATTTGGCACCCTGCCTAGGTTGGCAGTGAGAGAGTCAGAACAGGCTTAAGGCCAAATCCATGAACCTCAAATTATTAGTTGCCCCTGAACTTGGGGTGGAATGCCTTGGCCCAGAGTGAAAAAAGTGCTTCACTCTGGGGACACTGGTCAGCCTGAGGCCACGCTCCTTAGTGGCAACACAGGAAGCCTTCTCTCTCCCTCTGAGACCTTATGGACTGAAGCTCTGGGATTACTTACTTCATGAGTCATCCAATCTCATGTGGCCATAAAAACATCCACGTCCTTATAGGTGGAGGCCTTACAGATAGGTTGTTGAGTCAGATTTATGGGTTTGGGAAAGAGATGCCTTGGTTGGTTTTAAAACCTTTGGTGAGTTTGCAGAAGTCCTGGACTCAAGTCCACCACCACTCAGAACAGTGAATGTTTCAGAAAATGCCTGGAAAAGAGCATCTCTTTGCTTAATGACCTTAGTAGTGTACTCATTGCCCATGTAAATACTGAGCCACTCTATGTTCCAGGCACAGTTCTAGTTTCTGGGAATATACCTGGGAGCAAAACAGACAGAAATCCTGCCCTTAGGAGCCTCCACTCCAGCTCCTGGTTAAGTCTGTTTTTCACATGATTCAAGCACTTTGGCAGGTGTTAGGGCTGTAGGAGAGATGGCATGGGAGCCCCTTGGGTAGGGGATATGGAAGACACCCCTCTCAGAAACATTGCCTCAAACCTCATTGTTCAAATCTGGTGTGTGGACCAGCATCATCTGCACCTCCAGGGATCATGGTAGAAATGCACCATCTCATGCGCTTCTCAAGAACTTCTGAGTAAGAAACTGCACTTTGTAGTAAGATCCCAGGTGAACTATTCGTGGGGAAAGGCTTGAAAAGCCTTACTACAGACACCAAATTCCATGAGCTGTCCTGCAGTAAGAGGGAGAATGAGAAAATGCATCTGGGAAAGCGCATCCCATGCCTCCCTTGCAGATTCGGAAAGGCTGTGGGCTAAAGACTGAGACCTCCTCAGAAAGAAACGTGCTTAAAAATCCAATGCTCCTCCAACATCTTTGATGGCTCAACCACAAACTACCAACTGTAACCACTCAACAGAGCCAGCATCCTGTGAAACACACCCTGGGAAAACCTGTAGTGGACCCTCTGGCATTCGCAGATGCAACATTCTTGGCTTCAGTGACTGCAGGTGGAGCGAGCCCATGGGGTGATAACTGGAAGTTTTGCTGAGGAAAAATCCGAATCATACCTATTGCCAGGCTGGGACTCTGGGCCAAGGTCTCAGCTTGAATAGGGTGAGGAAGGGAGGACTAGAAAGATGGAGGGAAACCCAGAGACTGCCAACTGCTGGTTAACTTGTGGCATAAGGAGGATAGATAACAGAAAACACTGCATTCCACAGCTGAAATGTGTATTTGGAGAAATATAGGAGCCAATAAAAGCATGCCCTATTTGTTATTTGGGGGATTCAAGGTCATGGCTGTATATATTCCACAGGTGTCAAGAATCTGATGATGATGATAATGATGATGGCAAAGACAAGGACAGATAACTTTTTAAAACTTTCTATATACCAGTTGGGCATGGTGGCTCATGCCTGCAATCCAGGAACTTTGGGAGGCCAAGGTGGGTGGATCACAAGGTCAAGAGATCAAGACCATCCTGGCCAACATAGTGAAACCCCGTCTCTACTAAAATATAAAAAATTAGCTGGGCATGGTGGCACGTGTCTGTAGTTCCAGCTGCTTGGGAGACTGAGGCAGGAGAATTGCTTGAACCCGGGAGGCAGAGGTTGCAATGAGTGGAGATCACACCACTGCACTCCAGCCTGGGGTCTGGTGACAGAACGAGACTCTGTCTCAAAAAAAAAAATTACTATGTACCAAGCACTGTCCTAATTCATATGTTCCCTACAGCAAAGCTAAGTGGTATAATTCTTATTTCTGCAGATGAAGAAATTGAGGTACAGCACTGGCTCCTTGTTTTAATACCTTTCACACTGAATATGACTTCTGAGACCTAGGTGACAGGGAACTGACTGGCACAGACTGAACTGTCCAGATGATGGAGTGGTCACTTTATCCCCCTAGCCAGCCCCTGAAGGCTGAGAGCCCTGCTCAGAGCCCCATCCCAGAAGTGGGCAAGGTTCAAATTTGTGTCTTAGCAAAACTGCCGATTATCACACCATGGTCTTATTCCTTCTGGAACAGGGTAAAGCAAGAATACAGAATTCCCTTTGGAGGAATGTCCACACTGTTCCCAATTTGTGGGTGTCACTTAGGTGTGCAGCAGCCCTAACTGGGCACATACAGGCTGGAATGACCTCAGAGGTGGGTCTGGGAGGGGACCCCTGGTTTTCTCTGGGCCAGGCATAGAAGACTCAGCACAGTGCTGGATTGCAGAGAGGACTACGCTCGGATTGTAAGGTCTGGAATCTTGTCACAATGCTGGTCTGCAGCCAGTGTGTGGCCTGTGACAGGCCTCTTGCACTGGGTCTGTCTTCTCAAGTGTTGGAAAATAGAATACACCCCCCACACCTGGTCCTGGGCTGCACCCCGGGTTTCAAGTCAATGACTGCTTTTCAGGAGGTCCCTCCAGGGCTCCCCAGCTGGCAAATCCAGGTCATGTGAGAGGTGGCTTAACCCTCCCTTTCTCAGGGACATACAGAAAATCTGTTGCTTCCAAATGGCACCAACACACATGCCTAGAACCCTTTTAATAAAGCCAGAACTCCTACTGTGTGGTCAGACAAATCCAAGAATAAACTTCCCCTGCTTCTTGAGATGACACTAGGAATTTGCCATTCTTCACTAGGCAGTCCCTGAGCCTAGAGGATTCAGTTTAGGTTTCTCTCACTTTGAGACAAAGTATAGGGTGGTGATAATGAAGTCAGCTGGGCACAGTCTTGAGTGCTGGCTGTGTGACAAAGGACAAGTCACTCAACCTCTCTGAGCTCCAGCATGCTCATTGGTAATTGGTATAAATGAACGTACATATGTCATGGGACTGCTGTGAGGTGCTGACACATTATCAGTGCTGTGTAAAGAGCAGCTATTACCCTTGCTGCTGCTTGGGCACTGGTTATGAGAGAGGAATAGTTACAGCGGGGGGAGCTGGGGAGGGATAGCCTGGGGATGAATGTCAAGTGTGGGTGAAGGGGAGGAAGGCAGCAAAACACACTGCCACGTGTGTACCTATGCAACTATCTTGCACCTTCTGCACATTTACCCCAAAACCTATAATGCAATAAAAATTAAAATAAATAAATAAATAAATAAATAAATAAATAAATAAATAAATAAAATTTGCTTTTTAGAAAACATCAACCACCCTATACTCCTTCTGTGTGGTCAGAAAACCCAAGAATAAACTGGAGAAGCAGGGTGCGCAGGACCTTACAACAGGGACAGGAGCAGCAGCTCAGAGATTCAGCCCAACTTTGGCTTCCTTGTCATTCTCATTCAGGACTCCTCTGACCACCACAGCGGGTAAGGCCAGGCTCACGGCCACATAGCAGTTGAGCCAGAAGAGCAGTGTTTTTGCTTTTTCATCTAACAATGGCACCATCTATACAAAATTTGGGCAGGAAGGGCAATGCATCTATCAGAACTCACGGGTGACAGGAGCAGCAGGAGCTCAATTGGCTGAGCTGAAACAGGCTGTTACTTCCTAGCTGTATGACCTTAGGGAAATCACCCAACCTCTCTGTGCCAACAATCGTGCCTACCTCACAGGATTCATTTAAGGAGTAAGTTGATAAATATCAAGTGATTATGGCACATCCATAGCAAGGACACTATATATGCTAGATATTATGTTTGTTGTTGTTAAGCCTCATGAAGGCAGGAGTCTTTGTCTATTTTGGTTACTGGTCTGTGTTAGAACAGTGCCTCATCTTAATAGGCACTCTATAAATAAATCAATTTTCAAGGTAAAACTCTTTTGCAATGCAGCCATTGTTTATCTTGGCCAGCAGAGGGCAGCAAATAGCTGTGACTGATTAACTGTGGGCAAAGGTGGTTTTAATTTTGAAAACTACCAGAACTGTCCCTCCTGAGCCAATTCGGGGAATACAAGGTGGCCATGAGCTGTACAACTGCCCCTGATCCCTCCCACCCACCTTTGTGCAAGTTAGAATGATTGTCAGGCATTCACCTCACAAAAAATCTTGGTTCCTTTTCTTCTCAACTTACTTTCAATTTCTTTCCTTCCTCCCTCCCTTCCACAATCCCTGCTTTTCCTCCTCTCCTTTTCTGTAATCTGCTCCCCCCGACCCCCAAAACTCACTCCTCTGCATCAAGCTAGTGTACTGTACTTACTCCCAAATTTTATCTGTACAACTGCAGCTTGTACTGCAAACCATGATGTCTAGAGTAAATCCTTACACAATATTCTTCCCAACCGATGAATGCTGCTAAATGTAGTATGATTTTTAAAAACATGTGATTTGAAAACTCTAGACCCAGAGAGGTACTATAGTTTGGCCAAGAACACACAGCAGCAATTAGGGGTAATGTTAGAGCTGTAGCCTCGGCCTTCTTCTGTCCATTACATAGTCCCACCACACACACTCGCCAAAACGAGGCTCATGGGCTCCCTGTTTGCCATCCAGTCAATGCAGCCATCAGCTTCTGGCCCCAGACACATTTCCCCTGCACTGTAGCACAGAGGAAGCAGACTTCTTTGAAGGGCAGCTCCCTGGAAGCTCCAGGGACCCTAGTCAGGCAGCCACTGCCACTAACTTCCTTAACTCACTTAGCCCTTGCCCGCGGCTCCCCTGCCCACCACTCCCCTGCCTGCGGCTGGGGTCTTTGCTCTGTGCTGCAGCGCCAATTCATCCTCCCCCAATAACGCACTTCATTGTCACAGGCAGGACCCTCACTGGCAGTCTGAGGTGAGTTTCTGAGGAGCCTCTGGTCTTAATGGTGACTTCTGGCACCACTTGTGGATGGAAAAGCTTCAACACCGAAGACTCACCACTACTCCAGGGGTAACCCAGGAAATGATCTCCCCAGCTTGCTAGATCCTGTCCTTCCTTCCCAATTATGATCCTAAAAGTCACACTGGGATAACCACCTGGAAAAAATATTTAATTGATCTCCCAACTAAAAAACAAATTCTTTATGAATTGATGAGTTTAAAAAAAAAAACTTAAAAAGAAACTTTTTTAAACTAGAAAAAATATAGGTGATTTATTTTATTTTATTTTATTTTTATTTTTTTGCATTATAGGTTTTGGGGTACATGTGCAGAACGTGCAAGATAGTTGCATAGGTACACACATGGCAGTGTGTTGTGCTGCCTTCCTCCCCTTCACACACACTTGGTATTCATCCCCAGGCTATCCCCCACAGCGCCCCCCGCTGTCCCTCACCCATTTCCCCAACAGTCCCCAGTGTATAGTAGCCTCTGTGTGTCCATGTGTTCTCATTTTTCTCACCCACTAATGAGTGAGTATATGCAGTATTTCTTTTTCTGTTCTTGTGTCAGTTTGCTGAGAATGATATTCTCCAGATTCATCCATGTCCCAACAAAGGACACAAACTCATCATTTTTGACTGCTGCATAATATTCCATGGTGTATATGTGCCAAATTTTCCCAGTCCAGTCTATCATTGATGGGCATTTGGGTTGGTTCCAGGTCTTTGCTATTGTAAACAGTGCTGCAATGAACATTCGTGTGCATGTGTCCTTATAGTAGAACGATTTATAGTCTTTTAGATAGATACCCAGTAATGGGATTGCTGGGTCAAATGGAATTTCTATTTCTAGGTCCCTGAGGAATCGCCACACTGTCTTCCACAATGGTTGAACTAATTTACACTCCCACCAACAGTGTAAGAGTGTTCCTATTTCTCCACATCCTCTCCAGCATCTGCTGTCTCCAGATTTTTTAATGATCGCCATTCTAACTGGTGTGAGTTGATATCTCAATGTGGTTTTGATTTGCATCTCTCTAATGACCAATGATGATGAGCACTTTTTCATATGTTTGTTGGCCTCATGTATGTCTTTTTTTTGTAAAGTTTCTGTTCATATCCTTTGCCCATTTTTAAATGGGCTTGTTTGTTTATTTTTCTGTAAATCTGTTTGAGTTCTTTGTAAATTCTGGATATCAGCCCTTTGTCAGATGTGTAAACTGCAAAGATTTTTTCCCATTCTGATGGTTGCCGATTCACTCTAGTGACAGTTTCTTTTGCCGTGCAGAAGCTGTGGAGTCTGATTAGGTCCCATTTCTCTATTTTGGCTTTTGTTGCCAATGCTTTTGGTGTTCTGATCATGAAGTCCTTGCCTACTCCTATGTCCTGAACGGTTTTGCCTAGATTTTCTTCTAGGGTTTTTATGGTGTCAGGTCTTACGTTTAAGTCTTTAATCCATCTGGAGTTAATTTTAGTGTAAGGTGTCAGAAAGGGGTCCAGCTTCTGCTTTCTGCACATGGCTAGCCAGTTTTCCCAACACCATTTATTAAATAGGGAATCCTTTCCCCATTGCCTGTTTTTGTCTGGTTTATCAAAGATAATATGGTTGTAGATATGTTGTGTTGCCTCCGATGCTTCTGTTCTGTTCGATTGGTCTATATCTCTGTTTTGGTACGAGTACCATGCTGATTTGATTACTGTAGCCTTGTAGTATAGTTTGAAGTCTGGTAGCGTGATGCCTCCCGCTGTGTTCTTTTTGCTTAGAATTGACTTGGCTATGCGGGCTCTTTTTTTAGTTCCATATGAAATTCATGGTGGTTTCTTCCAGTTCTGTCAAGAAATTCAATGGTAGTTTGATGGGGATAGCATTGAATGTGTAAATTACTTTGGGCAGTATAGCCATTTTCACAATATTGATTCTTCCTAACCACGAACATGGAATGTTTCTCCATCTGTTTGTGTCCTCTCTTATTTCGTTGAGCAGTTGTTTGTAGTTTTCCTTAAAGAGGTCCCTTACATTCCTAGTGAGTTGTATTCCTAGGTATTTTATTTTCTTTGTAGCAATTGTGAATGGCAGTTCATTCTTAATTCGGTTCTCTTTAAGTCTTTTATTGGTGTATAGGAATGCTTGTGATTTTTGCACATTGATTTTATATCCTGAGACTTTGCTGAAGTTGCTTTTCAGTTGCAGGAGCTTTTGGGCTGAGGTGATGGGGTCTTCTAGGTATACTATCATGTCGTCTGCAAATAGAGACAATTTGGCTTCCACCTTTCCTATTTGAATACCCTTTATTTTTTTTTTCTTGCCTGATTGCTCTGGCTAGAACTTCCAGTACTATGTTGAATAGAAGTGGTGAGAGAGGGTATCCTTGTCTAGTGCCGGATTTCAAAGGGAATGCTTCCAGTTTTTGCCCATTAAGTATAATATTGGCTGTTGGTTTGTCATAAATAGCTTTTATTACTTTGAGATATATTCCATCAATCCCAAGTTTATTGAGGGTTTTTAGCATAAAGGGCTGTTGAATTTTGTCAAATGCCTTCTCTGTGTCAATTGAGATAATCATGTGGTTTTTGTTTTTGCTTCTGTTTATGTGGTGAATTACATTTATAGACTTGTGTATGTTAAACCAGACTTGCATCCCTGGGATGAATTGTACTTGATCATGATGGATAAGTTTTTTAATGTGCTGTTGCAATTGGTTTGCCAGTATTTTATTGAAGATTTTTGCATCTATGTTCAACATAGATATTGGCCTGAAGTTTTCTTTTCTTGTTGAGTCTCTGCCAGGTTTTGGTATCAGGATGATGTTGGTCTCATAAACCCTTCTCATGATTTGGGAAGGGTTCCCTCTTTTTGGATTCTTTGGAATAGTTTCAGAAGGAATGGTACCAGATCCTTTTTGTTTTTCTGGTAGAATTCAGCTGTGAACCCATCTGGACCTGGGCTTTTTTGTGTGTGTGTGTGTGGCAGGCTCTTAATTGCTGCCTCAACTTCTGACCTTATTACTGGTCTATTCATAGTTTTGGCTTCCTCCTGGTTTAGGCTTGGGAGGACACAGGCGTCCAGGAATTTATCCATTTCTTCCTGATTTACTAGTTTGTGTGCATAGAGTTGTTTGTAGTATTCTCTGATGATTGTTTGAATTTCTGTGGAATCTGTGGTGATTTCCCCTTTATCGTTTTTATTGCATCTATTTGGTTGTTCTCTCTTCTTTTTATCAGTCTGGCTAGTGGTCTGTCTATTTTGTTGATCTTTTCAAAAAACCAGCTCTTAGATTTATTGATTTTTTGAAGGGTTTTTCTTGTCTCTATCTCCTTCAGTTCTGCTCTGATCTTAGTTATTTCTTGTCTTCTGCTAGGTTTTGAGCTTTTTTGATCTTGCTCCTCTAGCTCTTTCAATTTTGACGATAGGGTGTCAATTTTGGATCTCTCCACTCTTCTCATGTGGGCACTTATTGCTATATATTTTCCTCTACAGACTGCTTTAAATGTGTCCCAGAGATTCTGGTACATTGTGTCTTCATTCTCATTGGTTTCAAAGAACTTCTTTATTTCTGCCTTCATTTCATTGTTTATCCAATCAACATTCAAGAGCCAGTTGTTCAGTTTCCATGAAGCTGTGCGGTTCTGAGTTATTTTCTGAATTCTGAGTTCCAACTTGATTGCACTATGGTCTGAGAGACTGTTTGTTATGATTTCCGTTGTTTTGCATTTGCTGAGGAGTGCTTTACTTCCAATTATGTGGTCAATTTTGGAGTAGGTGTGATGTGGTGCTGAGAAGAATGTATATTCTGTGGATTTGCGGTGGAGAGTTCTGTAAATGTCTATCAGGTTTGCTTGTTCCAGGTCTGAGTTAAAGTCCTGGATATCCTTTTTAATTTTCTGTCTGGTTGATCTGTCTGCTATTAATAGTGGAGTGTTAAAGTCTCCCACTATTATTGTGTGGGAGTCTAAGTCTTTTAGTAAGTCATTAATAACTTGCCTTATATATTTGGTGCTCCAACATTGGGTCCATATATATTTAGAATCGTTAGCTCTTCTTGTTGTATTGATCCTTTTACCATTATGTAATGACCTTCTTTGTCCTTTTGATCTTTGTTGCTTTAAAGTCTGTTTCATCAGAGGTGAGAATTGCAACTTATGCTTTTTTTCTTTTGCTCTGCATTTGCTGGTAAATCTTCCTCCATCTTTTTATTTTGAGCCTTTGTGTATCTTTGCGTGTGAGGTGTGTTTCCTGGATACAGCACACTGATGGGTTTTGGTTTTTTATCTAATTTGCCAGTCTGTGTCTTTTCATTGGTGAATTTAGCCCATTTACATTCAGGGTTAATATTGTTATGTGTGAATTTGATACTGCCATTTTGATGCTAGCTGGCTCTTTTGCCCGTTGGTTCATGTACATTCTTCATTTTGTTGATGGTCTTTAGCATTTGGTATGCTTTTAGGATGGCTGGAACTGGTTGTTTCTTTCTATGTGTTGTGCCTTTTTCAGGAGCTCTTGTAAAGCAGGCCTAGTGGTGACAAAATCTCTGAGTACTTGCTTGTTCATGAAGGATTTTATTTTACCTTCACTTATGAAGCTCAGTTTGGCTGGATATGAAATTCTGGGTTGAAAGCTCTTTTCTTTAAGGATGTTGAATATTGGCCCCCACTCTCTTCTGGCTTGTAGAGTCTCTGCCGAGAGATCTGCTGTGAGTCTGATGGGCTTCCCTTTGTGGGTGACCTGACCTTTCTCTCTGGCTGCCCTTAGTATTTTCTCCTTCATTTCAACCCTGGTGAATCTGACGATTATGTGCCTTGGGGTTGCTCTTCTTGGAGTATCTTTGTGGTGTTCTCTGTATTTCCTGGAGTTGAGTATTGACCTGTCTTGCTAGGTTGGGGAAATTTTCCTGGATAATATCCTGAAGAGTGTTTTCCAGCTTGGATTCATTCTCTTCATCACATTCTGGTACACCTATCAAACGTAGGTTGGGTCTCTTCACATAGTCCCACATTTCTTGGAGATTTTGTTCATTCCTTTTTGTACTTTTTTCTTAATCTTGGTTTCTCATTTTATTTCATTGAGTTGATCTTCAACTTCTGATATTCTTTCTTCTGTTTGGTCAATTCGGCTGTTGAAACTTGTGCATGCTTCGCCAAGTTCTCGTGTTGTGTTTTTCAGCTCCTTCAATTCATTCATATTTCTCTTTAAGTTGTTCATTCTTTTTATCAATTCCTCGAATCTTTTTTCAAATCTTTTTTCAAGGTTCTTAGTTTTTTGCACTGGTTTACTACTTGTTCCTTTAGCTCACTGAAGTTTCTCATTATCCACTTTCTGAAGTCTGATTCTGTCATTTTGTCTCATTCATTCTCCATCCAGCTTTGTTCTCTTGCTGCTGAGGAGTTTTGGTCTTTTTTTGTAGGTGAGGTGTTTTGGTTTCGGGTGCTTTCCTTCTTTTTGCGCTGGTTTCTTCCCATCTTTATGGATTTATCCGCCTGTCGTCTTAGTATTGGTTGATTTTTCAATTGGGTCTCTGTGTGGACGCTGAGATTGTCGATGATGAAGTATTTCTGTTGCTTAGTTTTTCCTCTAATTGTCTATTCCCTCTGCTGTATGAGTGCTGAAGTCCACTCCAGGCCCTGCTTTTCTGGGGTATACCTGCAGCACCTGCGGAACAGTGAGGATGATACCAGTTTCTTCTTCTGCTGTCCTTGTTCTAGAGTAATGCCAGCCAAATGTCAGTCTGATTAGTCCTTTTCTGGGGTGACTCCTTGGATATACAGGAGTCAGGGAGCTGCTTGAGGAGACAGTCTGTGGTTTATAGGAGCTCCAGTGCTGAGCTGTGTGCTCCATTGTTCATTCAACATTGTTGGGAGGTTGTTTATGTCTGCTGCTATAGAACTCATAAAACACCACCCTTATTTTTCGCCCCCTTAGATGCTCTGTCTCAGGGAGTTGGGGCTTTCTTTATGAGTATCTGTTGCACTGTCCTGCCCCACTAGGCGGCAGTCTATTCACTATTTGCCTGCTGGGGCTCTGACCTGCTAGTGCGGGTCTGCCCTGTTGCTGCTGGGCTCCCTTCTGCTTTCAAGTGCAGAGTCTCTCTGTTATGGCAGGTTGCCTTTGCAAAGGCAGGCTGCATCAGTCCTGGGCGGTACTTCAGTGGGGGTGGACTGCGTCAGCAATGGTGGATGCCCCTCCCTACCGGGTTGCACCATCCTAGATGCCAGCAGCAAAACTTTCAGCCCCAAGCATCTCCAGTCATTGCCCTGCTTGTCCCCGTGAGTGTGGGACCTGCCGAGCCAGATCATTCAGCTCCCTTCCTCAGAGTCCGTCCTCTCTCTCTCTCTCTTCTTCTCCCAAAGCTGAAAGGTCGACTCTCTCACTGGCGCCCCAGTAGCCTTTTTATAGGGCACTGGGATTCCTGCAATCTCCCATGCCACTGCCCACTACCCCAGCTCAGATCATGCTTCCAAGGAAACTCCTGGTCTGGCTCATTGTCCAATTCCCGTTCAATCAGATGAACATGCCAGTCTGCCCTTCCAAATCTCAGATTGCCGGTTTAACAGGGCACCCAGACCAGTGAGTTCCCCACCGGGTCCCGCTGCGGCACTGGCCAAAGAGGCGGCGGGAGCCAGCTGCGTTAGCCGGCTGCTCTTGCGTCCCGTGTCTCTCCCACACCTGGGAATTTCCACGCTCTGTGGGCATAAAAGAAACATCCGAGAATGCGGCTAGGACTCACCCTCTGCGCCTTCACTGAGAGCTGCAATCCTGAGTCGCCTCTGCGACGCCATCTTGCCTCCTCCCCCTGAAAGTTCTTTTAAAAAAAAGTTAAGAGCTGCTTATTCAGCCATTATGACAAGGAGTATTTTTAAATGGTGTTTGATAAAATTTCTTCAAATTTAACAACTAATTACCATAAAATAGATTATCTAATAGATATTAGTATAATCATAAATTATATACAATGCTGCCATTTTGATGCTAGCTGGCTCTTTTTGCCCGTTGGTTCATGTACATTCTTCATTTTGTTGATGGTCTTTAGCATTTGGTATGCTTTTAGGATGACTGGAACTGGTTGTTTCTTTCTATGTGTTGTGCCTTTTTCAGGAGCTCTTGTAAAGCAGGCCTAGTGGTGACAAAATCTCTGAGTACTTGCTTGTTCATGAAGGATTTTATTTTACCTTCACTTATGAAGCTCAGTTTGGCTGGATATGCAATTCTGGGATGAAATCTCTTTTCTTTAAGGATGTTGAATATTGGCCCCCACTCTCTTCTGGCTTGTAGAGTCTCTGCTGAGAGATCTGCTGTGAGTCTGATGGGCTTCCCTTTGTGGGTGACCCGACCTTTCTCTCTGGCTGCCCTTAGTATTTTCTCCTTCGTTTCAACCCTGGTGAATCTGACGATTATGTGCCTTGGGGTTGCTCTTCTTGCGGAGTATCTTTGTGGGGTTCTCTGTATTTCCTGGAGTTGAGTATTGACCTGTCTTGCTAGGTTGGGGAAATTTTCCTGGATAATATCCTGAAGAGTGTTTTGCAGCTTGGATTCATTCTTTTCGTCACATTCTGGTACACCTATCAAATGTAGGTTGGGTCTCTTCACATAGTCCCACATTTCTTGGAGATTTTGTTCATTTCTCTTTGTACTTTTTTTCTTAATCTTGGTTTCTCATTTTATTTCATTGAGTTGATATTCAACTTCTGATATTCTTTCTTCTGTTTGGTCAATTCGGCTGTTGAAACTTGTGCATGCTTCGCGAAGTTCTCGTGTTGTGTTTTTCAGCTCCTTCAATTCATTCATATTTCTCTTTAAGTTGTTCATTCTTGTTATCAATTCCTCGAATCTTTTTTCAAATCTTTTTTCAAGGTTCTTAGTTTCTTTGCACTGGTTTACTACTTGTTCCTTTAGCTCACTGAAGTTTCTCATTATCCACTTTCTGAAGTCTGATTCTGTCATTTTGTCTCATTCATTCTCCATCCAGCTTTGTTCTCTTGCTGCTGAGGAGTTTTGGTCTTTTTTTGTAGGTGAGGTGTTTTGGTTTCGGGTGCTTTCCTTCTTTTTGCGCTGGTTTCTTCCCATCTTTATGGATTTATCCGCCTGTCGTCTTAGTATTGGTTGATTTTTCAATTGGGTCTCTGTGTGGACGCTGAGATTGTTGATGATGAAGTATTTCTGTTACTTAGTTTTCCTCTAATTGTCTATTCCCTCTGCTGTATGAGTGCTGAGGTCCACTCCAGGCCCTGCTTGTCTGGGGTATACCTGCAGCACCTGCGGAACAGTGAGGGATGATACCAGTTTCTTCTTCTGCTGTCCTTGTTCCAGAATGATGCCAGCCAAATGTCAGTCTGATTAGTCCTTTTCTGGGGTGACTCCTTGGATATACAGGGGTCAGGGAGCTGCTTGAGGAGACAGTCTGTGGTTTATAGGAGCTCCAGTGCTGAGCTGTGTGCTCCATTGTTTATTCAACATTGTTGGGAGGTTGTTTATGTCTGCTGCTATAGAACTCATAAAACACCACCCTTATTTTTTCCCCCCTTAGATGCTCTGTCTCAGGGAGTTGGGACTTTCTTTATGAGTATCTGTTGCACTGTCCTGCCCCACTAGGCGGCAGTCTATTCACTATTTGCCTGCTGGGGCTCTGACCTGCTAGTGCGGGTCTGCCCTGTTGCTGCTGGGCTCCCTTCTGCTTTCAGTGCAGAGTCTCTCTGTTATGGCAGGTTGCCTTGCAAAGGCAGGCTGCATCAGTCCTGGGCGGTACTTCAGTGGGGGTGGACTGCGTCAGCAATGGTGGATGCCCCTCCCTACCGGGTTGCACCATCCTAGATGCCAGCAGCAAAACTTCCAGCCCCAAGCATCTCCAGTCATTGCCCTGCTTGTCCCCGTGAGTGTGGGACCTGCCGAGCTGGATCATTCAGCTCCCTTCCTCAGAGTCCGTCCTCTCTCTCTCTCTCTTCTTCTCCCAAAGCTGAAAGGTCGACTCTCTCACTGGCGCCCCTGTAGCCTTTTTATAGGGCACTGGGATTCCTGCAATCTCCCGTGCCACTGCCCACTACCCCAGCTCAGATCATGCTTCCAAGGAAACTCCTGGTCTGGCTCATTGTCCAATTCCCGTTCAATCAGATGAACATGCCAGTCTGCCCTTCCAAATCTCAGATTGCCGGTTTAACAGGGCACCCAGACCAGTGAGTTCCCCACCGGGTCCCGCTGCAGCACTGGCCGAAGAGGCGGTGGGAGCCAGCTGCGTTAGCCGGCTGCTCTTGCGTCCCGTGTCTCTCCCACACCTGGGACTTTCAACGCTCTGTGGGCATAAAAGAAACATCCGAGAATGCGGCTAGGACTCACCCTCTGCGCCTTCACTGAGAGCTGCAATCCTGAGTCGCCTCTGCGACGCCATCTTGCCTCCTCCCCCTGAAAGTTCTTTAAAAAAAAATTAAGAGCTGCTTATTCAGCCATTATGACAAGGAGCATTTTTAAATGGTGTTTGATAAAATTTCTTCAAATTTAACAACTAATTACCATAAAATAGATTATCTAATAGATATTAGTATAATCATAAATTATATACAAATTTAATAGCATGTGATATGAATATCAACAGTGTCATAACTAAAGTCAATTATGTATTATTTAATGACAGTTCCAGTTTTGGGGAAAATTTATAGAATGGGGCCACAGTGAGGTTTTTAAAATTCTGACTACTCTTTTAACCGAACAATTTGAAATTGCTTCTTAATGGTGTTTTTAATTTTGCATTTTACCTATCAGAAGAGTATAAAGCAACAAGATTATAATAATTCAGGGTATTTTTAGACACTTTTAGAATTATTTGACAGAAATTTTCATATTTGATATTTGAAAATAGCCTTAGTGGGTTGAGCTGTTGTGGCATGAAAATAACTGAAGCATTACTTCTATTTGTTATAATTATCGTTAAGTGTGAGAATTTTTTCTGCCTTTATAAAAATAAAATTATCAATAGAATTTGATTATTACATTTCCAAGATTATGATGTTTATTTACTATTTAAAGGAAGCATGATCTAAAGATCCTAAAAAACAAAATAAATTGTCATCCTCTGACTTAACAATTAAATACTAAATTTTCAGGTTTTTTTAGTAGTCTGCTCAATATCATTATGTTTTTACTCTTTTTAAAATTATTTTTACTTATATAGTTATTTATTTTTCAGAGCATTTCGTGGCAAACACCTGTCTCTCATTGTTCGGTTTCCAAACTAGGGCAGACAGGTTGATGTGATGAATATATGGTCTCATAAAAATGACACAGTTGGTTCAGTACGACAAAGTATTGTTAATCGTATTAAAGTCAATATTGCTCATACAAAAATTGAAATTTTGTGGGTGGTGAGCTGATAGATTCTGAAGATGACAGAAAGCTAATTGGACAATTAAACCTAAAAGATAAATCTGTTAGTAAATACAGTTTTTAAATAAGTCATAAGACTTAAGTGTTAAGGCTATATTTTATTATTTAGTAAATGTCTGTTGAGCATCTGTTATGTACAGACTTTTGTGTTGGTATTTAGATTATAATAACCTTGAATAAAGTAGGTCTCACAGAATTTAAAGGAAGTACAATTAAATGATTATGTTAGACAGTAATTTTAAGTGTGTTTCTAAAATTAAAGCAAAACATGTATTTTAACCTTTCAACATACCTAATTTTTATTACTTGTAGAAATGTTTTCCCTTGTCTTTGCTACTAAATAGATTGTTACTTTCAGCTGATTACAGCCAAATTTACAGAAATAAATTTCAACATGCCGTCAAGTTCTGATAGCTCTTCCAATTCCTCAACTGCATTTCCTGGAAACCAAGTGTAATCATTATAATGATGGTCACAATCTAGGGGTGGAATGTTGTTTGCCTGAGGTGGTGAGTAACTCTCTATGGAAAATAGGAAGAAATGTATAGAATAGTTCTTTTTCTTAGGAGCTCTGGAGATTCATAGAGATTCAATAATGGGTCAACATGTCAATGGTATAGTAGTCAACTGTTAACTTTGGAGATAATTTCTTAGTTGTTAGAATTTATAATAAAAAGATGTAGGTAGAAGTAATCTGTTAATATAGTTCTAGAAGATACTACTGTATTTTCAGTGTTTTAGAACAGTTTAAAGAAAATATAAAGTTCTATCTAAGATTCTTAGAAATATATCTCATATGCAAAGGAATAACAACTTCTACCTTTCTAAGCCTTTCCCTTAGCCTCTTAAACATTGTGCCCTATACAAGATACTTCATTAATAAAGAGATCTTAGTCCCTGAAAAAATTGAATTAGAAATTTAATTTCTGAGGGAGGAGGTGACTTGTATAATCAGCATCAGAGTACTATATGAAACTACAGTTTACAAAACAATAGAAAAACTGTTAAAATGAAATTACTCAAAGTATATTAGAAAGCTTAATATGTAATGTATTGAATTATTAAATTTGCCTGATGAGTCAGTTATTTATCAAAGTGAAAATAGTCATTTTGGGGAGTATAAATGGCATAGAGATGTGATTGATAATATTTGAAGGATAGAGAATGGATAAATTTTCATTAACAAAAACCTTTTGTGTGGCATAATTTGCAGGTAAATGTTTTGTACATTCTGTATTGCAGCTAATGTCAATGCATCCCAGATACATCTCTTTCTTTTGGCAAGTTGCAGACTTAGGTAGTAACCTGAATATACCAATTCTTAGAGATGGAGCAAGAGCCATTATGAAACGTATGCCACAGGTAAGAAAACTGGCTATCCTTATGTTCCAAAGAATTATAAATAAGTTATAAAGACTATAAATTGTTCTACTATAAGGACACATGCACATGAATGTCCATTGCAGCACAGTTTACAATAGCAAAGACCTGGAACCAACCCAAATGCCCATCGATGATAGACTGGACAGGGAAAATGTAGCACATATACACCATGGAATATTATGCAGCCACCAAAAACGATGAGTTCGTGTCCTTTGTAGGGACATGGATGAACCTGGAAACCATTATTCTCAGCAAACTGACACAAAAGAAAAAAACAAACACTGCATGTTCTCACTCATAGGTGGGAGTTGAACAATGAGAACACATGGACACAGGGAGGGGAGCACTACACACTGAGGTCTATTGTGGGGAAATAGGACAGGGACAGCAGGGAATGGGGAGTTGAAGAGAGAGAGCATGGGAAGAAATGCCAGATATAGGTGATGGGGAGGAAGGCAGCAAACCACACTGCCATGTGTGTACCTATGCAACTATCTTGCATTTACTTCACATGTACCCTAAAACCTAAAATGCAATAAAAAAAGAAAAAGAAAAAAAATAACCTGTTTAGATGTCAGCTGTTCTCTAGATGTTTTATTTAGTTATTATAAATATTTCCTTTAGTTTTTCTACATAACTTTTAAATACTTTTAATGCAGTTTTTTGCAATTAATAAAAGAAACTAAAATGAAAACAAAACAAAAAAAGAATACTGATAACTAGGTAATGGACAAAAGAGAATGTTAAATTTTATTCACAAATAAAATATACATTGTGGAACAGTCTACAATATATATATTTTTTGAGATGGAGTTTTGCTCTTGTTACCCAGGCTGGAGGGCAATGGTGCGACCTTGGCTCACTGCAACCTCTGCCTCCTGGGTTGAGGCAATTCTCCTCTCTCAGCCTCCGGAGTAGCTGGTATAATATTGAACATGTGTCTTTCATACTATTGCTGATGAAAATATTTTCATGATGGAAAATATTTAAGATCATGTAATTTTCATGAAATACTTTTAGAAAACTAATACTTCAAAAGTCTCAGGGTTCTATAAAGTCTCCCCTTGAAGAACAATGCTTCCATACCCATCTGTCAAAGAATGGCCTTCAAGGTTTAACCAATAAAATAAATACGCCATTTTTTTCCTAAGCACTAAACCCTTGCTATTTTTGTGTGTCAAGTTTTAGATGTTAAGTAGTGACTTGTGAAAATGAATTTTTTTAAAAAAAATTTATTGCATTATAGGTTTTGGGGTACATGTGCAGAACGTGCAAGATAATTGCATAGGTACACACAGGGCAGTGTGTTGTGCTGCCTTCCTCCCCTTCACCCACACTTGGTATTCATCCCCAGGCTATCACCCCAGTCCCACCCGCTGTCCCTCCCCCATTTCCCCAACAGTCCCCAGTGTATAGTAGACCGCCTCTCTGTGTCCATGTGTTCTCATTTTTCTCACCCACTAATGAGTGAGTATATGCAGTATTTCTTTTTCTGTTCTTGTGTCAATTTGCTGAGAATAATGTTCTCAGATTCATCCATGTCCTACAAAGGACACAAACTCATCATTTTGATTGCTGCATAATATTCCATGGTGTATATGTGCCACATTTTCCCAGTCCAGTCTATCATCGTTGGGCATTTGGGTTGGTTCCAGGTCTTTGCTATTGTAAACAGTGCTGCAATGAACATTCATGTGCATGTGTCCTTATAGTAGAACGATTTATAGTCTTTTGGATAGATACCCAGTAATGGGATTGCTGGGTCAAATGGAATTTCTATTTCTAGGTCCCTGAGGAATCGCCACACTGTCTTCCACAATGGTTGAACTAATTTACACTCCCACCAACAGTGTAAGAGTGTTCCTATTTCTCCACATCCTCTCCAGCATCTGCTGTCTCCAGATTTTTAATGATCGCCATTCTAACTGGCGTGAGATGGTATCTCAATGTGGTTTTGATTTGCATCTCTCTAATGACCAATGATGAGCACTTTTTCATATGTTTGTTGGCCTCATGTATGTCTTCTTTTGTAAAGTTTCTGTTCATATCCTTTGCCCATTTTGAATGGGCTTGTTTATTTTCCTGTAAATCTGTTTGAGTTCTTTGTAAATTCTGGATATCAACCCTTTGTCAGATGTGTAAACTGCAAAGATTTTTCCCATTCTGATGGTTGCCGATTCACTCTAGTGACTGTTTCTTTTGCCGTGCAGAAGCTGTGGAGTTTGATTAGGTCCCATTTGTCTATTTTGGCTTTTGTTGCCAATGCTTTTGGTGTTTTGTTCATGAAGTCCTTGCCTACTCCTATGTCCTGAATGGTTTTGCCTAGATTTTCTTCTAGGGTTTTTATGGTGTCAGGTCTTACGTTTAAGTCTTTAATCCATCTGGAGTTAATTTTAGTGTAAGGTGTCAGGAAGGGGTCCAGTTTCTGCTTTCTGCACATGGCTAGCCAGTTTTCCCAACACCATTTATTAAATAGGAATCCTTTCCCCATTGCCTGTTTTGTCTGGTTTATCAAAGATAATATGGTTGTAGATATGTTGTGTTGCCTCCGATGCTTCTGTTCTGTTCCATTGGTCTATATCTCTGTTTTGGTACCAGTACCATGCTGTTTTGATTACTGTAGCCTTGTAGTATAGTTTGAAGTCTGGTAGCGTGATGCCTCCGCTGTGTTCTTTTGCTTAGAATTGACTTGGCTATGCGGGCTCTTTTTGGTTCCATATGAAATTCATGGTGGTTTTCCAGTTCTGTGAAGAAATTCAATGGTAGTTTGATGGGGATAGCATTGATTGTGTAAATTACTTTGGGCAGTATAGCCATTTTCACGATATTGATTCTTCCTAACCACGAACATGGAATGTTTCTCCATCTGTTTGTGTCCTCTCTTATTTCGTTGAGCAGTTGTTTGTAGTTTTCCTTAAAGAGGTCCCTTACATTCCTAGTGAGTTGTATTCCTAGGTATTTTATTTTCTTTGTAGCAATTGTGAATGGCAGTTCGTTCTTGATTTGGTTCTCTTTAAGTCTGTTATTGGTGTATAGGAATGCTTGTGATTTTTGAACATTGATTTTATATCCTGAGACTTTGCTGAAGTTGCTTATCAGTTGCAGGAGCTTTTGGGCTGAGGTGATGGGGTCTTCTAGGTATACTATCATGTCGTCTGCAAATAGAGACAATTTGGCTTCCACCTTTCCTATTTGAATACCCTTTATTTCTTTTTCTTGCCTGATTGCTCTGGCTAGAACTTCCAGTACTATGTTGAATAGAAGTGGTGAGAGAGGGCATCCTTGTCTAGTGCCGGATTTCAAAGGAATGCTTCCAGTTTTGCCCATTAAGTATGATATTGGCTGTTGGTTTGTCATAAATAGCTTTTATTACTTTGAGATATGTTCCATCAATACCAAGTTTATTGAGGGTTTTAGCATAAAGGGCTGTTGAATTTTGTCAAATGCCTTCTCTGCATCAATTGAGATAATCATGTGGTTTTGTTTTGCTTCTGTTTATGTGGTGAATTACATTTATAGACTTGCGTATGTTGAACCAGCCTTGCATCCCAGGATGAATCCTACTTGATCATGATGGATAAGTTTTTTAATGTGCTGTTGCAATCGGTTTGCCAGTATTTTATTGAAGATTTTTGCATCTATGTTCATCATGGATATTGGCCTGAAGTTTTCTTTTCTTGTTGAGTCTCTGCCAGGTTTTGGTATCAGGATGATGTTGGTCTCATAAAATGATTTGGGAAGGGTTCCCTCTTTTTGGATTATTTGGAATAGTTTCAGAAGGAATGGTACCAGATCCTCTTTGTGTGTCTGGTAGAATTCAGCTGTGAACCCATCTGGACCTGGGCTTTTTTTGTGTGGTAGGCTCTTAATTGCTGCCTCAACTTCAGACCTTGTTATTGGTCTATTCATAGTTTCAGCTTCCTCCTGGTTTAGGCTTGGGAGGACACAGGCGTCCAGGAATTTATCCATTTCTTCCTGATTTACTAGTTTATGTGCATAGAGTTGTTTGTAGTATTCTCTGATGATGGTTTGAATTTCTGTGGAATCTGTGGTGATTTCCCTTTATCGTTTTTATTGCATCTATTTGGTTGTTCTCTCTTCTTTTTATCAGTCTGGCTAGTGGTCTGTCTATTTTGTTGATCTTTTCAAAAACCAGCTCTTAGATTTATTGATTTTTGAAGGGTTTTCTTGTCTCTATCTCCTTCAGTTCTGCTCTGATCTTAGTTATTTCTTGTCTTCGGCTAGGTTTTGAGCTTTTTTGATCTTGCTCCTCTAGCTCTTTCAATTTTGACGATAGGGTGTCAATTTTGGATCTCTCCACTCTTCTCATGTGGGCACTTATTGCTATATATTTTCCTCTACAGACTGCTTTAAATGTGTCCCAGAGATTCTGGTACGTTGTGTCTTCATTCTCGTTGGTTTCAAGAACTTCTTTATTTCTGCCTTCATTTCATTGTTTATCCAATCAACATTCAAGAGCCAGTTGTTCAGTTTCCATGAAGCTGTGCGGTTCTGAGTTATTTTCTGAATTCTGAGTTCCAACTTGATTGCACTATGGTCTGAGAGACTGTTTGTTATGATTTCCGTTGTTTTGCATTTGCTGAGGTGCTTTACTTCCAATTATGTGGTCAATTTTGGAGTAGGTGTGATGTGGTGCTGAGAAGAATGTATATTCTGTGGATTTGGGGTGGAGAGTTCTGTAAATGTCTATCAGGTTTGCTTGTTCCAGGTCTGAGTTCAAGTCCTGGATATCCTTGTTAATTTTCTGTCTGGTTGATCTGTCTGCTATTGACAGTGGAGTGTTAAAGTCTCCCACTATTATTGTGTGGGAGTCTAAGTCTCTTTGTAAGTCATTAAGAACTTGCCTTATATATCTGGGTGCTCCTACATTGGGTCCATATATATTTAGAATCGTTATCTCTTCTTGTTGTATCGATCCTTTTACCATTATGTAATGACCTTCTTTGTCCCTTTTGATCTTTGTTGCTTTAAAGTCTATTTTATCAGAGATGAGAATTGCAACTCCTGCTTTTTGCTCTCCATTTGCTTGGTAAATCTTCCTCCATCCTTTATTTTGAGCCTTTGTGTATCTTTGCATGTGAGGTGGGTTTCCTGGATACAGCACACCGATGGGTTTTGTTTTTTATCAATTTGCCAGTCTGTGTCTTTTGATTGGTGCATTTAGCCCATTTACATTCAGGGTTAATATTGTTATGTGTGAATTTGATACTGCCATTTTGATGCTAGCTGGCTGTTTTGCCCATTGGTTCATGTACATTCTTCATTTTGTTGATGGTCTTTAGCATTTGGTATGCTTTTAGGATGGCTGGAACTGGTTGTTTCTTTCTATGTGTAGTGCCTCTTTCAGGAGCTCTTGTAAAGCAGGCCTAGTGGTGACAAAATCTCTGAGTACTTGCTTGTTCGTGAAGGATTTTATTTTTCCTTCACTTATGAAGCTCAGTTTGGCTGGATATGAAATTCTGGGTTGAAAGCTCTTTCTTAAGGATGTTGAATATTGGCCCCCACTCTTCTGGCTTGTAGAGTCTCTGCCGAGAGATCTGCTGTGAGTCTGATGGGCTTCCTTTGTGGGTGACCTGACCTTTCTCTCTGGCTGCCCTTAGTATTTTCTCCTTCGTTTCAACCCTAGTGAATCTGACGATTATGTGCCTTGGGGTTGCTCTTCTTGCAGAGTATCTTTGTGGTGTTCTCTGTATTTCCTGGAGTTGAGTATTGACCTGTCTTGCTAGGTTGGGGAAATTTTCCTGGATAATATCCTGAAGAGTGTTTTCCAGCTTGATTCATTCTCTTCATCACATTCTGGTACACCTATCAAACGTAGGTTGGGTCTCTTCACATAGTCCCACATTTCTTGGAGATTTTGTTCATTCCTTTTGTGCTTTTTCTTTAATCTTGGTTTCTCTTTTATTTCATTGAGTTGATCTTCAACTTCTGATATTCTTTCTTCTGCTTGGTCAATTCGGCTGTTGAAACTTGTGCATGCTTCACGAAGTTCTCGTGTTGTGTTTTCAGCTCCTTCAATTCATTCATATTCCTCTCTAAGTTGTCCATTCTCATTATCAATTCCTCGAATCTTTTTCAAATCTTTTTCAAGGTTCTTAGTTTCTTTGCACTGGTTTAGAACATGTTCCTTTAGCTCACTGAAGTTTCTCATTATCCACTTTCTGAAGTCTGATTCCGTCATTTCGTCACATTCATTCTCCGTCCAGCTTTGTTCCCTTGTTGGTGAGGAGTTTTGGTCCTTTTGGAGGTGAGGTGTTTTGGTTTCGGGTGTTTTTCTCCTTTTGCGCTGGTTTCTTCCCATCTTTATGGATTTATCCGCCTGTCGTCTTAGTATTGGCTGATTTTTCAATTGGGTCTCTGTGTGGATGCTGAGATTGTTGATGATGAAGTATTTCTGTTACTTAGTTTTCCTCTAATGGTCTATCCCTCTGCTGTATGAGTGCTGAGGTCCACCCAGGCCCTGCTTGTCTGGGGTATACCTGCAGCAGCTGCGGAACAGTGAGGATGATACCAGTTTCTTCTTCTGCTGCCCTTGTTCCAGAATGATGCCAGCCAAATGTCAGTCTGATTAGTCCTTTTCTGGGGTGACTCCTTGGATATACAGGGGTCAGGAGCTGCTTGAGGAGACAGTCTGTGCTTTATAGGAGCTCCAGTGCTGAGCTGTGAGCTCCCTTGTTTATTCAGGGTTGTTGGGAGGTTGTTTATAGCAGCAGGTCGGCTGCTATAGAACTCATAAAACACCACCTTTATTTTTTCCCCCCTTAGATGCTCTGTCTCAGGGAGTTGGGGCTTTCTTTATGAGTATCTGTTGCACTGTTTTGCCCCACTAGGCGGCAGTCTATTCACTATTTGCCTGCCGACCTGCTAGCGCGGGTCCGCCCTGTTTCTGCTGGGCTCCCTTCTGCTGTGGAGCGTGGAGTCTCTCTGTTAAGGCACGTTGCCTCTGCAATGGCAGGCTGCATCAGTCCTGGGCGGCACTTCAGTGGTGGTGGACTGTGTCAGCAATGGTGGACGCCCCTCCCTCACTGGGCTGCACCATCCTAGATGCTGTCAGCAAAACTCTAAGCCCCAAGCATCTCCAGTCCACGCCTTGCTTGTCCCCGTGAGCATGGGACCCGCCAAGCCCTATCACCCAGCACCTAGCCTCAGAGTCTGTCTTCTCTCTCTCTCTCTTCCTCTCCCCAAGCTGAAAGGTTGACTCTTTCACTGGCGCCCCAGTAGCCTGTCGATAGGGCACTGGGATCCGTGAGATCTCCCGTGCCGCTGCCCACTACCCTGGCTCAGATCACTCTTCCAAGGAAACTCCTGGTCTGTCTCATTGTCCAAGTCCCGTTCAATCAGATGAACATGCCCATCTGCCCTTCCAAATCTCAGATTGCCGGTTTAACAGGTCACCCAGACCAGTGAGTTCCGCGCCGGGTTTCGCTGCGGTGCCAGCCGAAGAGGCGGCGGGAGCTGGCTGCGTTAGCCGGATGTGCTAGCGTCTCGTGTCTCTCCCACACCTGGGACTTGCAACGCTTTGTGGACATAAAAGGAACATCCGAGAATGCGGCTTGGACTCACCCTTTGTGCCTTCACTGAGAGCTGCAATTCTGAGTCACCTCTACGACGCCATCTTGCCTCCCCCTGTTGACCCACTTTGAATCCATTTGTTTGTATTTATGTGTGTGTGAATCTATTTTGGTTTCTTGTAGATTATGAATATTAGGACTTTTTATATGGTTAGTTTGAAAAAAAATGTTTTCCGAGTCATTGATTGCTGCTTCACACTAACAAGGTTTCTTTGGCTGTAAAGAAAATATCAATTTTAAATAAATCCCATTTGTCTATTTGGCTTTTGTTGCCAATGCTTTTGGCATTTTAGTCATGAAGTTTTTGCCTATGCCTATGTCCTGAGTGGTTTTCCCATGGGTTTTCTCAAGGGTTTTTAAAGGTGTTAGATCTATAGTTGCTTTTAATCCATCTGGAGTTAATTTTAGTACAAGTTGTCAAGAAGGGGCCCAGTTTCTTCTTTCTGCACATGGCTAGCCAATTTTTCTAACATCATTCATAAAACAGGGAAATAGTCCTCATTGCTTGTTTTCATCAGGTTTTTCAAAGATCAGATGGTCATAGATGTGTGGTGTTGTCTCCAAGTACTCTGTTCTGTTCCATTGGTCTATATCTCTGTTAGGTACCAGTACCTTTGTGTTTTGATTATTGTGACCTTGTAGTACAGGCTGAAGTCAGAGTGTGTAATGACTCCCATTTTCTTCTTTTATTTAAATTTTTTTTGCTGTGTGGGCTCTCTTCTGATTCCATATAAAAATTTAATGTGATTGAGATTCAAAATCAGTGTGAAGAAATCACAAGCATTCATATTCACCAATAACACACTTAAAAGAGCCAAATCAAGAATGAACTGCCATTCACAGTTTCTGCAAATAAAATAAAATACCTGGAAATAAAACTAACATCAACTGCAAAGAATCCCCTTAACTAAAAACCACTGCTCAAAAAAATAATAGAGGTCACAAACAGATGGGAAAATATTTCATTTTCATAGTTTTTGAGAATCAATATTGTGAAAATGGCCACACTACCCAAAGTAATTTGTAGATTCAATGCTATTCTCATCAAAGTACATAGCATTTTAAGCAAACATAACCACATACTGAAAATGAAAATTCTCTATAATGTACACTTTTTTATTTTTATTGTATTAGCAACACCACAGTTGGTTTTTTCACTGTTAACATCAGGATTTAAATACCTTCTCATTTTGAAAGTTTCTGATGCCAGCAATCAGAAGTATGATTTGTTCTGCAGCCACGTGTCAATCTCAGTATAGAATTCAGCTGTGAACCCATCTGGACCTGGGCTTTTTGTGTGGTAGGCTCTTAATTGCTGCCTCAACTTCAGACCTTGTTATTGGTCTATTCATAGTTTGGCTTCCTCCTGGTTTAGGCTTGGGAGGACACAGGCGTCCAGGAATTTATCCATTTCTTCCTGATTTACTAGTTTATGTGCATAGAGTTGTTTGTAGTATTCTCTGATGATGGTTTGAATTTCTGTGGAATCTGTGGTGATTTCCCTTTATCGTTTTTTATTGCATCTATTTGGTTGTTCTCTCTCTTCTTTTTTATCAGTCTGGCTAGTGGTCTGTCTATTTTGTTGATCTTTTGAAAAACCAGCTCTTAGATTTATTGATTTTTGAAGGGTTTTTCTTGTCTCTATCTCCTTCAGTTCTGCTCTGATCTTAGTTATTTCTTGTCTTGCTAGGTTTTGAGCTTTTTGATCTTGCTCCTCTAGCTCTTTCAATTTTGACGATAGGGTGTCAATTTTGGATCTCTCCACTCTTCTCATGTGGGCACTTATTGCTATATATTTTCCTCTACAGACTGCTTTAAATGTGTCCCAGAGATTCTGGTACGTTGTGTCTTCATTCTCATTGGTTTCAAAGAACTTCTTTATTTCTGCCTTC
>CM038398.1:938278-966067 GCA_021498475.1 Saguinus midas
ACTTTGGGAGACCTAAAGGAAGGATCACCTGAGGTCAGGAGATAGAGACCAGCCTGGCCAACACGGTAAAAACCCATCTTTACTGAAAATTCAAAAAATTATCAGGGCATGGTGCCTGTAATCCCAGCTACTGAGGTGACTGAGGCAGGAGAATTTCCTGAACCCAGCACGTGAAGGTTGCGGTGAGCCAAGATTGCGCCATTGCACTCCAGCCTGGGTAACAAGAGCGAAACTCCGTGTCAAAAAAAAAAAAAAAAGAAAAGAAAAGAAAAGAAAAATTAGCTGGACGTGGTGGCGGACACCTGTAATCCCAGCTACTCGGGAGACTGAGGCAGGAGAATCGCTTGAACCCGGGAGGAGGAGGTTGCAGTGAGCTGAGATGGCGCCACTGCACTCCAGCCTGGCTGAGAGAGCGAGACTCTGCCTCAAAAAATAAATAAATGACACCGAGATTGTTCTGAGCCCGAATATCAGCCCCAAAGTGAGGTCCGGAGTGACAGACAGGCAGCCCTCCACCATTACGGTAGGAGGAAGGGCTGTTGCTGTTGCCTCTGGCGAGCAGGAATACCGGACAAGCAGGTCACGTGCCCGGGTCCCGAGTCGTACATTCCCGGGGTTCCCCTTCCCGCATTCCCCGGGTTCCGCATCCCACATTTCCTGGATTCCCCTTCCCGCGTTCCCCGGGTTCTCCGTCCCACATTCCCTGGGTTCCGCATCTCACATTCCCCGGGTTCCCGTCTCAAATGCCCCGGGGTTCCTCGTCCCACATTTCCTGGGTTCCGCTTTTCACCTTTTCCGGGTTCCCGGTCCCACATTCTCCGGTGTTCCCCGTCCCGCATTCTCCGGGGTTCTCCGTCCCACATTCTCGGTGTTTCCCATCCCAAATGCCCCCGGATACCATGCCCCACATTCCCGGTGTTCCCCGTTCCATATGTTTCGGGTTCCGCGTCCCACACGCCCCCGGGTTCCTTGTCCCACATGTATATTTTGTAGAGATGGGGTTTCACCATCTTGGTCAGGATGATCTCTGTCTCTTGACCCTATGATCTGCCCGCCTCGACCTCCCAAAGTGCTGGGATTACAGGCGTGAGCCACCGCGCCCGGTCTGTTTTGCCTTTTTTGAAACAGCGTCTCACTGTGTCACCCAGGCTGGAGTGCAGTGGCGCGATCGTGGTTCACTGCAACCACCACCTGCCCAGTTTAAGTGATTCTCGTGCCTCAGCCTCCCGAGTAGCCCAGGACTGCAGGTGCCTGCACCACACAGCTATTTTTTTTTTTTTTGTATTTTTAGCAGAGACTAGAGTTTTGCCATGTTGGCAGGCTGATCTCCAACTCCTGACCTCAAGTTATCCACCCGCCTTAGCCTCCCAAAGTGCTGGGATTAAAGGCATGAGCCACCGCACCCTCGTTAGACAGAAACAGTTTTTAAAGAGCTGATATTTGCGTTGTGGCGTCGCGTGCCTTGAAGGTACACAGCCATCATACACTCCTTTTAGAATTTAATGCTAGGAATAGGCCACTGGCCGTGAATTGGCCTCGGTTCTTTTCAATAAGACAAGGAGAAGTATTTGAGCAATGACATTTTCCCCTGGCTCCGGAGACGCCCAGAGGCCGTGAACTTGCTATACAATCACCTTAACAATACTTCAAAGTGGCTGAAGGTTCATAGCTCTTGCTTTTTTTAGATATATATAAATACATTTTAATTTTGTGAATTAAGCACATGGTCTATGTATCGTAATGGAAGCTGTGAAAGGGAAGTATTCTCAGTCCCCAAAATCCAAAGCTAACAAAACAGTCAAGCTGGGATGTGCTCAAAAGAAACCTGCTTTCCATTCTGTTCAGTCAGCCCTGTGTTCACTGGGGTAGATGGATGTCTGACGGCCTCCTTTGGAAACACGAGTCAGAAACCCAACAGAAGGCAACCATTGGCTGGGCATGGTGGCTGTCATCCCAGGACTTTGTGAGGCCAAGGCAGGTGGATCATGAGGTCAGGAGATCTAGACCAGCCTGGCCAACATGGTGAAACCCCATCTCTACTAAAAATACAAAAATCTGGTTATGCCTGTAATCCCAGCTACTTGGGAGGCTGAGACAAAAGAATCACTTGAACCAGGGAGGAGGAGGTTGCAGTGAGCTGAGATGGCGCCACTGCACTCCAGCCTGGGTAACAAGAGCGAAACTCCGTGTCAAAAAAAAAAAAAAAGAAAAGAAAAGAAAAGAAAAGAAAAATTAGCTGGACGTGGTGGCGGACACCTGTAATCCCAGCTACCTTGGAGGCTCAGTAGAGAATTCCTGGAACTCAGGAGGGGAGGTTGCAGTGAGCTGAGATGGCGCCACTGCACTCCAGCCTGGCTGAGAGAGCGAGACTCTGCCTCAAAAAATAAATAAATGACACCGAGATTGTTCTGAGCTCGAATATCAGCCCCAAAGTGAGGTCCGGAGTGACAGACAGGCAGCCCTCCACCATTACGGTAGGAGGAAGGGCTGTTGCTGTTGCCTCTGGCGAGCAGGAATACCGGACAAGCAGGTCACGTGCCCGGGTCCCGAGTCGTACATTCCCGGGGTTCCCCTTCCCGCATTCCCCGGGTTCCGCATCCCACATTTCCTGGATTCCCCTTCCCGCGTTCCCCGGGTTCTCCGTCCCACATTCCCGGGTTCCGCATCCCACATTTCCTGGATTCCCTTCCCGCGTTCCCCGGGTTCTCCGTCCCACATTCCCGGGTTCCGCATCCCACATTTCCTGGATTCCCTTCCCGCGTTCCCCGGGTTCTCCGTCCCACATTCCCGGGTTCCGCATCCCACATTTCCTGGATTCCCTTCCCGCGTTCCCCGGGTTCTCCGTCCCACATTCCCGGGTTCCGCATCCCACATTTCCTGGATTCCCTTCCCGCGTTCCCCGGGTTCTCCGTCCCACATTCCCGGGTTCCGCATCCCACATTTCCTGGATTCCCTTCCCGCGTTCCCCGGGTTCTCCGTCCCACATTCCCGGGTTCCGCATCCCACATTTCCTGGATTCCCTTCCCGCGTTCCCCGGGTTCTCCGTCCCACATTCCCGGGTTCCGCATCCCACATTTCCTGGATTCCCTTCCCGCGTTCCCCGGGTTCTCCGTCCCACATTCCCGGGTTCCGCATCCCACATTTCCTGGATTCCCTTCCCGCGTTCCCCGGGTTCTCCGTCCCACATTCCCGGGTTCCGCATCCCACATTTCCTGGATTCCCTTCCCGCGTTCCCCGGGTTCTCCGTCCCACATTCCCGGGTTCCGCATCCCACATTTCCTGGATTCCCTTCCCGCGTTCCCCGGGTTCTCCGTCCCACATTCCCGGGTTCCGCATCCCACATTTCCTGGATTCCCTTCCCGCGTTCCCCGGGTTCTCCGTCCCACATTCCCGGGTTCCGCATCCCACATTTCCTGGATTCCCTTCCCGCGTTCCCCGGGTTCTCCGTCCCACATTCCCGGGTTCCGCATCCCACATTTCCTGGATTCCCTTCCCGCGTTCCCCGGGTTCTCCGTCCCACATTCCCGGGTTCCGCATCCCACATTTCCTGGATTCCCTTCCCGCGTTCCCCGGGTTCTCCGTCCCACATTCCCGGGTTCCGCATCCCACATTTCCTGGATTCCCTTCCCGCGTTCCCCGGGTTCTCCGTCCCACATTCCCGGGTTCCGCATCCCACATTTCCTGGATTCCCTTCCCGCGTTCCCCGGGTTCTCCGTCCCACATTCCCGGGTTCCGCATCCCACATTTCCTGGATTCCCTTCCCGCGTTCCCCGGGTTCTCCGTCCCACATTCCCGGGTTCCGCATCCCACATTTCCTGGATTCCCTTCCCGCGTTCCCCGGGTTCTCCGTCCCACATTCCCGGGTTCCGCATCCCACATTTCCTGGATTCCCTTCCCGCGTTCCCCGGGTTCTCCGTCCCACATTCCCGGGTTCCGCATCCCACATTTCCTGGGTTCCGCTTTCCACCTTTTCCGGGTTCCCGGTCCCACATTTCCTGGATTCCCTTCCCGCGTTCCCCGGGTTCTCCGTCCCACATTCCCGGGTTCCGCATCCCACATTTCCTGGATTCCCTTCCCGCGTTCCCCGGGTTCTCCGTCCCACATTCCCGGGTTCCGCATCCCACATTTCCTGGATTCCCTTCCCGCGTTCCCCGGGTTCTCCGTCCCACATTCCCGGGTTCCGCATCCCACATTTCCTGGATTCCCTTCCCGCGTTCCCCGGGTTCTCCGTCCCACATTCCCGGGTTCCGCATCCCACATTTCCTGGATTCCCTTCCCGCGTTCCCCGGGTTCTCCGTCCCACATTCCCGGGTTCCGCATCCCACATTTCCTGGGTTCCGCTTTCCACCTTTTCCGGGTTCCCGGTCCCACATTTCCTGGATTCCCTTCCCGCATTCCCCGGGTTCCGCATCCCACATTTCCTGGATTCCCTTCCCGCATTCCCCGGGTTCCGCATCCCACATTTCCTGGCTAATTTTTGTATTTTTAGCAGAGACTAGAGTTTTGCCATGTTGGCAGGCTGATCTCCAACTCCTGACCTCAAGTTATCCACCCGCCTTAGCCTCCCAAAGTGCTGGGATTACAGGCGTGAGCCACCGCGCCCGGTCTGTTTTGCCTTTTTGAAACAGCGTCTCACTGTGTCACCCAGGCTGGAGTGCAGTGGCGCGATCGTGGTTCACTGCAACCACCACCTGCCCAGTTTAAGTGATTCTCGTGCCTCAGCCTCCCGAGTAGTCCAGGACTGCAGGTGCCTGCACCACACAGCTATTTTTTTTTTTTTGTATTTTTAGCAGAGACTAGAGTTTTGCCATGTTGGCAGGCTGATCTCCAACTCCTGACCTCAAGTTATCCACCCGCCTTAGCCTCCCAAAGTGCTGGGATTACAGGCGTGAGCCACCGCGCCCGGTCTGTTTTGCCTTTTTGAAACAGCGTCTCACTGTGTCACCCAGGCTGGAGTGCAGTGGCGCGATCGTGGTTCACTGCAACCACCACCTGCCCAGTTTAAGTGATTCTCGTGCCTCAGCCTCCCGAGTAGTCCAGGACTGCAGGTGCCTGCACCACACAGCTATTTTTTTTTTTTTGTATTTTTAGCAGAGACTAGAGTTTTGCCATGTTGGCAGGCTGATCTCCAACTCCTGACCTCAAGTTATCCACCCGCCTTAGCCTCCCAAAGTGCTGGGATTACAGGCGTGAGCCACCGCGCCCGGTCTGTTTTGCCTTTTTGAAACAGCGTCTCACTGTGTCACCCAGGCTGGAGTGCAGTGGCGCGATCGTGGTTCACTGCAACCACCACCTGCCCAGTTTAAGTGATTCTCGTGCCTCAGCCTCCCGAGTAGTCCAGGACTGCAGGTGCCTGCACCACACAGCTATTTTTTTTTTTTTTTGTATTTTTAGCAGAGACTAGAGTTTTGCCATGTTGGCAGGCTGATCTCCAACTCCTGACCTCAAGTTATCCACCCGCCTTAGCCTCCCAAAGTGCTGGGATTACAGGCGTGAGCCACCGCGCCCGGTCTGTTTTGCCTTTTTGAAACAGCGTCTCACTGTGTCACCCAGGCTGGAGTGCAGTGGCGCGATCGTGGTTCACTGCAACCACCACCTGCCCAGTTTAAGTGATTCTCGTGCCTCAGCCTCCCGAGTAGCCCAGGACTGCAGGTGCCTGCACCACACAGCTATTTTTTTTTTTTTGTATTTTTAGCAGAGACTAGAGTTTTGCCATGTTGGCAGGCTGATCTCCAACTCCTGACCTCAAGTTATCCACCCGCCTTAGCCTCCCAAAGTGCTGGGATTACAGGCGTGAGCCACCGCGCCCGGTCTGTTTTGCCTTTTTGAAACAGCGTCTCACTGTGTCACCCAGGCTGGAGTGCAGTGGCGCGATCGTGGTTCACTGCAACCACCACCTGCCCAGTTTAAGTGATTCTCGTGCCTCAGCCTCCCGAGTAGTCCAGGACTGCAGGTGCCTGCACCACACAGCTATTTTTTTTTTTTTTTTTTTTTTTTTTTTTTTTTTTTTTTTTTGTATTTTTAGCAGAGACTAGAGTTTTGCCATGTTGGCAGGCTGATCTCCAACTCCTGACCTCAAGTTATCCACCCGCCTTAGCCTCCCAAAGTGCTGGGATTACAGGCGTGAGCCACCGCGCCCGGTCTGTTTTGCCTTTTTGAAACAGCGTCTCACTGTGTCACCCAGGCTGGAGTGCAGTGGCGCGATCGTGGTTCACTGCAACCACCACCTGCCCAGTTTAAGTGATTCTCGTGCCTCAGCCTCCCGAGTAGTCCAGGACTGCAGGTGCCTGCACCACACAGCTATTTTTTTTTTTTTGTATTTTTAGCAGAGACTAGAGTTTTGCCATGTTGGCAGGCTGATCTCCAACTCCTGACCTCAAGTTATCCACCCGCCTTAGCCTCCCAAAGTGCTGGGATTACAGGCGTGAGCCACCGCGCCCGGTCTGTTTTGCCTTTTTGAAACAGCGTCTCACTGTGTCACCCAGGCTGGAGTGCAGTGGCGCGATCGTGGTTCACTGCAACCACCACCTGCCCAGTTTAAGTGATTCTCGTGCCTCAGCCTCCCGAGTAGCCCAGGACTGCAGGTGCCTGCACCACACAGCTATTTTTTTTTTTTTGTATTTTTAGCAGAGACTAGAGTTTTGCCATGTTGGCAGGCTGATCTCCAACTCCTGACCTCAAGTTATCCACCCGCCTTAGCCTCCCAAAGTGCTGGGATTACAGGCGTGAGCCACCGCGCCCGGTCTGTTTTGCCTTTTTGAAACAGCGTCTCACTGTGTCACCCAGGCTGGAGTGCAGTGGCGCGATCGTGGTTCACTGCAACCACCACCTGCCCAGTTTAAGTGATTCTCGTGCCTCAGCCTCCCGAGTAGTCCAGGACTGCAGGTGCCTGCACCACACAGCTATTTTTTTTTTTTTGTATTTTTAGCAGAGACTAGAGTTTTGCCATGTTGGCAGGCTGATCTCCAACTCCTGACCTCAAGTTATCCACCCGCCTTAGCCTCCCAAAGTGCTGGGATTACAGGCGTGAGCCACCGCGCCCGGTCTGTTTTGCCTTTTTGAAACAGCGTCTCACTGTGTCACCCAGGCTGGAGTGAAGTGGTGCGATCGTGGTTCACTGCAACCACCACCTGCCCAGTTTAAGTGATTCTCGTGCCTCAGCCTCCCGAGTAGCCCAGGACTGCAGGTGCCTGCACCACACACAGCTATTTTTTTTTTTCTTTTTGTATTTTTAGCAGAGACTAGAGTTTTGCCATGTTGGCAGGCTGATCTCCAACTCCTGACCTCAAGTTATCCACCCGCCTTAGCCTCCCAAAGTGCTGGGATTACAGGCGTGAGCCACCGCGCCCGGTCTGTTTTGCCTTTTTTGAAACAGCGTCTCACTGTGTCACCCAGGCTGGAGTGCAGTGGCGCGATCGTGGTTCACTGCAACCACCACCTGCCCAGTTTAAGTGATTCTCGTGCCTCAGCCTCCCGAGTAGCCCAGGACTGCAGGTGCCTGCACCACACACAGCTATTTTTTTTTTTTTGTATTTTTAGCAGAGACTAGAGTTTTGCCATGTTGGCAGGCTGATCTCCAACTCCTGACCTCAAGTTATCCACCCGCCTTAGCCTCCCAAAGTGCTGGGATTAAAGGCATGAGCCACCGCACCCTCGTTAGACAGAAACAGTTTTTAAAGAGCTGATATTTGCGTTGTGGCGTCGCGTGCCTTGAAGGTACACAGCCATCATACACTCCTTTTAGAATTTAATGCTAGGAATAGGCCACTGGCCGTAGAATTGGCCTCCCGGTTCTTTTCAATAAGACAAGGAGAAGTATTTGAGCAATGACATTTTCCCCTGGCTCCGGAGACGCCCAGAGGCCGTGAACTTGCTATACAATCACCTTAACAATACTTCAAAGTGGCTGAAGGTTCATAGCTCTTGCTTTTTTTAGATATATATAAATACATTTTAATTTTGTGAATTAAGCACATGGTCTATGTATCGTAATGGAAGCTGTGAAAGGGAAGTATTCTCAGTCCCCAAAATCCAAAGCTAACTAAACAGTCAAGCTGGGATGTGCTCAAAAGAAACGTGCTTTCCATTCTGCGCAGTCAGCCCTGTGTTCACTGGGGTAGATGGATGTCTGACGGCCTCCTTTGGAAACACGAGTCAGAAACCCAACAGAAGGCAACCATTGGCTGGGCATGGTGGCTGTCATCCCAGGACTTTGTGAGGCCAAGGCAGGTGGATCATGAGGTCAGGAGATCTAGACCAGCCTGGCCAACATGGTGAAACCCCATCTCTACTAAAAATACAAAAATCTGGTTATGCCTGTAATCCCAGCTACTTGGGAGGCTGAGACAAAAGAATCACTTGAACCAGGGAGGCAGAGGTTGTGGTGAGCCGAGATCCTGCTACTGCAGTCTAACCTGGGAAACAGAGCAAGACTCCATCTCAAAAAAAAAAAAAGAAAGAAAAGAAAGAAAAAGAAAAAGAGTGCACCCTTTCTATCTCACCCACCTGTGACCTCTAAGCCACCTCCCTGCCCCAGTTGTCTCTGCCTCTCAATGACTGTAGTTTTTTTTTTTTTCTTCTGAGATGCAGTTTTGCTCTTGTAACCCAGGCTGGAGTGCACATCACAGTCTCAACTCTCTGCAACCTCCACCTCCTAAGTTCTAGTGATTCTCCTGTCTCAGCCTCCCCAGTAGCTGGGAGGATAGGTGCCCACCACCACGCCTGGCTAATGTTTTGTATTTTTAGTGGAAATGGGGTTTCACTATGTTGGCCAGACTGGTCTCCAACTCCTGACCTCAGGTGATACACCCAGCTCTGCCTCCCAAAGTGCTGGGATTACAGGCATGAGCCATTGAGCCCACCCCAATGTACTTCCTACATATATTAATTCATGTCTCACATCTCCCTAAAGTAATAAAACCATGCTCTGCCTTCACCACCAGGAACATGTATCATCAGAATTTCCTGAGGCTATGTCACGGGCATGCATCCTTAAATTTGGCAAAATAAACTTTCTGAATTAACTGAGTCCTGTCTCAAATTGTCGGGGTTCACAAAACCATCTCAGATGTATTTTGAATATCAGCATGATATTAATGCTAAATAAATAAAGACTAAAAGCATAAAAGAATGTTTAATACATTCAAAAGGGTAAAAGAAACACAGTCATCATATGCATTTCAGAAAAAGCATCAGTGAAAAGTCAGTGCAGATTCAGAGTCTCGCTGCATTGCCAAGGCTGGGCAGTCTTCATCTCAGCCTCCCGGGTTCAGATCCTCCTGTCTCAGCCTCCCGAGTAGCTGGGAATAGAGGCACTCACCATCACACCTGGCTAATTTTTTTTTAGTAGAGATGGCATTTTGCCATGTCGGCCAGGCTGGTGTTGAACTCCTGACCACTGCTGATGCTCCCAGCTTGACCTCTCAAAGGGATGTGAGTGTGCGCCTGGCTGGCTGAGATGAACATTTCACTCAGCAGACTTTGGGGTATTTTTTTTGAGACAGATGCTCACTCCTTCACCGAGGCTACATTGTACGGGCAGGGCCACAGGTCTCTGCAGCCTCAAACTACCGGGCTGAAGCCATTCTCCCACCTTGGCCTGCTACGTGTGGATATGACAGGCATATATTGGCCTACTTTACTTTTAAACTTTTTTAATTTTCAATTTTTGAGATGGAGTTTCACTCTTGTTGCCCAGGCTGGAGTGCAGTGGTGCGATCTCAGCTCACCACAGCCTCTGCTTCCTGGGTTCAAGCGATTCTCCTACCTCAGCCTCCTGATTGTCTGTCTGTGTATATGTGTGTGTGTATATCTGTGTGTCTGTGTGTATCCCTCTTGTTGCCCAGGCTGGAGTGCAATGGTGTGATCTCAGCTCACCACAGCCTCTGCCTCCTGGGTTCAAGCGATTCTCCTACCTCAGCCTCCTGAGTATCTGTGTGTGTGTGTGTATATCCCTCTTGTTGCCCAGGCTGCAGTGCACTGGCATGATCTTGGCTCACCACAGCCTCTGCTTCCTGGGTTCAAGTGATTCTCCTGCCTTAGCCTCCGGAGTGTGTGTGTGTTTATCTGTGTCTGTGTATATGTGTGTGTATGTTTGTGTGTGTGTGTGTGTGTGTATCAATCTTGTTGCCCAGGCTGGAGTGCAATGGTGTGATCTCGGCTCACTGCAGCCTCTGCTTCCTGGGTTCAAGCGATTCTCCTGCCTCTGCCTCCTGAGTAGCTGCAATTACAGCTGTGCAGCAGCACGCCCTGCTAACGTTTTTATTATTAGTAGAGATGGGGTTTCACCATGTTGACCAGGCTGGTCTTGAACTCCTGACCTCGTGATTCACCTGCCTAGGCCTCACAAAGTGCTGTGATTACAGGCGTGACCCAGGAAGCCATGCTCCCATGACAGATGCTGGAATGGCCACCTGCATCCTAAATCAGGCAGGGAGAAGAGACGGGCGTGGGTGGGAATGAGTGTGCCTGAGGTATATCCCTGTGGGGACTTGAATGCAGCATGGTGAAGACCTTGTTAGTGATGTCCCACCCTTGATTTGATTCTGGCAGAAAAAGGATCAGCCGCGGTGGCTCATCCTTGTAACCTCGGCACTTTGGGAGTCTCAGGTCTGGTAGAGCATGTCCTGGAACACAGCGGGGACTCAGGGGCACACGGGCCAGGGGCTTGACCAGCCTGTCCCCAGGCAGAAAGCATGCAGGCCCTGGTGCCTGCACTGCAGAGGGGGCTTTGTGGCACAGCTGTGTGAGGCACCAATGTCTCTGCCAAGGCTGGGGACAGAGGACCCCCAAGTCAGAGGTGATCTCCTTGGAATCACTGGGTCCACACACGGTGTAACCTGTAAGCATCTGAGTTTCCCAGAGAAGGAGGCTTTTCACCCTGGAAGCTGCGGGTCACCCACAGACATAACAGTGTGGAAAACTGGGGAGAGGGAAGCAAAGGGGAGTCCTCCTGGTTAGAGAATATGGTCCTCTTAGCTGCCCTAGGTCTTGTGGTGGTACCCACCCCAGTCAGAGAAACCCAGGTCAGTCCCAGTCAGGGCTGTGTTCACTGCTACCACCCTGGATGTGCCTTGTCCCCCCAGGGCAAAGAAGCCCTGCCCAGCCTGCTCCTGAGCCCAGCTCCCAGGGGGCAGATGCTCCACCCTGGCTCCCCAAATCCCTCAGGGCCTCCCTGGCTCTCCCCTGGGTGGGTGGCAGTGACAGTGTCAGGACATCCTCCTTGAGGCCCAGGCTGGCTGCTCACTCCAGCTCGGGGCCCTGTCTGTGCCTCCCAGCTTCTCTCTCCACCGCTGTCTTCTGTCTCTCTCACTCTATCTCCCTTTGTCTCTGTCCATCTGTCTCTGTTCTCCTTCTATCTCTCTGTCTCCTTCTGTATCTGTCTGCCTCTATCTCTGTCCCTCCAAGTATCCTTGTCTGTCTTCCTATCTCTGTCTCCCTCTGTGCATCTGTCTCCATCTCTTTCTATATCTCTGTCTCCTTCTGTCTCTGTCTATCTCTATCTCTGTCCCTCCGAGTCTCCCTGTCTCTGTCTCCTTGTGTGGTTTCCTCTGTGTGTCTCTGTGTCCCTCTGTGCATCTGTCTTCATCTCTGTTTTCTATCTCTCTTTCTCCTTCTGTCTGTAAGTGTCTATCTCTGTTCCTGCAAGCCTCCCTGTCTGTCTCCCTCTGTTTCTGTTCTCCTTCTATCTCTCCATCTCCTTCTGTCTCTGTCTGCCTCTATCTCTGTCCCTCCAAGCCTCCCTGTCTCTGTCTGTGTTTTTGACAGAGAGAGTATTTCCAGCCTGTGTAGAGATGGGTGGGATCTCAGCTCACTGCAGCCTCCACCTTCTGGGTTAGGGCAATTCTCCCACCTCAGCCTCCAAAGTAGGTGGAATCACAGGCCTGCCACCATGCCCAGCTAATTTTGTAAATTTTTTGTAGAGATGGGGTTTCACCATGTTGGCCAGGCTGGTCTCCAATTCCTGAACTCAGGTGATCATCCCACCTTGGTCTCCCAATCTAGCTGGGATGACCAGCTCATGCCAGGATGCCCATCCTTGGAGGCTGAGGTGGGTGGATCACCAGAGGTCAAGAGTTCAAGACCAGCCTGGCTGATGTGGTGATACCACATCTGTACTAAAAAGACAAAAATTAGCCAGGTGTGGTGGTGGGTGCCTGTAGACGCAGCTACTTGTGAGGCTGGAGCAGGAGAATGACTAGAACTCAGGAGGCAGAAGTTGCCATGAGCTGAGACTGTGCCACTGCACTCCAGCCTGGGTGAGAATAGCAAAACTCTGTCTCAAAATAACTAAATAACAAAATAAAAATAAGTAAGTACTTCTCAAAAGTTTGTCCTCAATCTGTACTTGTTACAGGCCCTGGAAACTGTATTCCTAGCCCTGTTCAAGGCCTCACCTGAAGGCCAATCATCTAATTGGGAAATTAGCTGGGTGCAGTGGCTCAGGCTTGTAATCCTAACACTTTAGGAGACCGAGGTGGGTGGACTTCCTGAGCTCAGGAGTTTGAGACCAGCCTGGGCAACAGGGTGAAACCCCATCTCAACTAAAATACAAAAGAAAGTAGCTGGGTGTGGTGGCACGTGTCTGTACTCCCAGCTACTTGGGAGGCTGGGGCAGGAGAATGGCTTGAACCCAGGAGGCGGAGGTTGTGGTGAGCCAAGATCCGTGCCACTGCACTCCAGCCTGGCGACAGAGCAAAACTCCATCTCTACAAAAAAGAAAGAAAGAAAGAAAGAAAGAAAGAAAGAAAGAAAGAAAGAAAGAAAGAAAGAAAGAAAGAAAGATATCCTATTACTAGTGAATCTTCTTCTGATTACCTATGTGACTCTGTGTGTTGTATGTTTGCCATGTCTGTTAAAAGAGCTCCATGTAACTGGCCTAAAAAAAAATAAGCACTTAAGACAAATACTTTTTCTTTTTTTTGAGATGGAGTCTCGCTCTGTCACCCAGGCTGGAGTGCAGTGGTGTGATCCCAGATCACCACAACATCCCGGGTTCAAGCGATTCTCCTGCCTCAGTCTCCCAAGAAGCTGGGAATACAGGCACCCACCACCACACCCAGCTAATTTTTGTATTTTTAGTAGACATGGGGTTTCACCATGTTGGACAGGCTGGTCTTGAACTCCTGAATTCAGGTGATCCACCTGCCTTGACCTCCCATAATGCTGGGATGGGGAGCCCCAGTGCCCAGCCTGATCCTGTTTAAAAGTTGGTTTTATAATCAGCTGTAAACCTCTAACAGATGCTTGTGAATGCAGGTTTCTGACAACCTTGGAGATTGCCACATCAGAATAGAAAGAAAAAAAGTTTGGAATTTTTGAAAAGCTAAAATGTTCATTAATATCAAGCAGGACAGAAAGTAACTGAATGGACTCAACTAACAGGAGACTGGGGTGATCTTTTTCATGTTTTAAGTCTTCTTAATTTATGGCAATAAAGTTATTTGCATAAGTGCAATAACAATCTGCTTTCTGGCTGGGCTGGGTGGCTCATGCCTGTGATCTCAGCACTTTGGGAGGCCCAGGCAGGTGGACTGCCTGAGGTCATAAGTTCGAGACCAGCCTGGCCAAGATGTTGAAACCCCATCTCTACCAAATATACAAAAACTAGCTGGTTGTGGTGGTGTGCGTCTGTAATCCCAGCTACTCGGGAGGCAGGAGAATCACGTGAACCTGGGAGGTAGAGGTTGCATTGAGCCAAGATCATGCCATTTCACTCCAGCCTAAACAAGAGTGACATTCTGTCTCAAAAAAAAAAAATCTGTTTTCTTTAGTAACAGGACACAACAGAAAAAACTGGTTATTTTGCCATGGCTTTGGCTGGAATGGTATGCACGCCTCTAAAAACAAACTTGAGGCTGGGAGTGGTGGCTCATGCCTGTAATCACAGCACTTTGGGAGGCTGAGGCGGGTGGATCACAAAGTCAAGAGATCGAGACCATCCTGGTCAACATGGTGAAACCCCGTCTCTACTAAAAATACAAAAAATTAGCTGGGCCTGGTATCAGGCACCTATAGTCCCAGCCTCTGGGGAGGGTGAGGCTGGAGAATCACTTGAACCCAGGAGGCGGAGGTTGCAGTGAGCCGAGACTGTGCCACTGCACTCCAGCCTGGGCGACAGAACAAGACTCCATCTCACACACAAAAAAAATCCATCTTGACTTATGGAGCCAATAAAACTGTTGGAAACTGGCCTCTTCTTCTGTGTACACAGTCACCGTACAGAGTCCCTGATCTGCACTAAGACTGTCACTTTCTCACAGGCCAGGAACCCCAAATTATCCTGAAACCTCAAGAGGAAAGGAATTCACTCAACTCATAGGTATTTAATGGTGTAAACACATGGTGGGCTCAGCTTTAAAATGTCCTGTCTGGGGCCAGGTGCGGTGGCTCACACCTGTAATCCCAGCACTCTGGGAAGCCGAGGCGGGTGGATCATGAGGTCAGGAGTTCAAGACCAGCCTGGCCAAGATGTTGAAACCCATCTCTACTAAAAATACAAACTCAGCTGGGTGCAGTAGCAGGCACCTGTAATCCCAGCTACTCAGGAGGCTGAGGCAGAGAATCACTTGAACCCGGGGAAACGGAGGGAGGGGGGCGGAGGTTGCAGTGAGCTGAGATTGCACCATGGTACTCCAGCCTGGGCGACAGAGTGAGACTCCATCTCAAATTAAAAAGGTCCTACCTTAGATTCCTTGTGAGGAACAAAGTTCCATCAAAGCCAATTTAAAGGGCCTATGCAAAAATTAATTTATTCTTGGCTGGGTGTGGTGGTGTCTCCTAAAGACAGAATAAAGAAGCCGGGTGCGGTGGTGTGCACCTGTAATCCCAGCTACTCAGGAGGCTGAGGCAGAGAATCACTTGAACCCAGGAGGCGGAGGTTGCAGTGAGCCGAGACTGTGCCACTGCACTCCAGCCTGGGCGACAGAGTGAGACTCCATCTCAAATTAAAAAGGTCCTACCTTAGATTCCTTGTGAGGAACAAAGTTCCATCAAAGCCAATTTAAAGGGCCTATGCAAAAATTAATTTATTCTTGGCTGGGTGTGGTGGTGTCTCCTAAAGACAGAATAAAGAAGCCGGGTGCGGTGGTGTGCACCTGTAATCCCAGCACTCTGGGAAGCCGAGGCGGGTGGATCATGAGGTCAGGAGTTCAAGACCAGCCTGGCCAAGATGTTGAAACCCCATCTCTACTAAAAATACAAACTCAGCTGGGTGCAGTAGCAGGCACCTGTAATCCCAGCACTCTGGGAAGCCGAGGCGGGTGGATCATGAGGTCAGGAGTTCAAGACCAGCCTGGCCAAGATGTTGAAACCCATCTCTACTAAAAATACAAACTCAGCTGGGTGCAGTAGCAGGCACCTGTAATCCCAGCTACTCAGGAGGCTGAGGCAGAGAATCACTTGAACCCGGGGAAAGGTGGGGAGTGGGGGCAGAGGTTGCAGTGAGCTGAGATTGCACCATGGTACTCCAGCCTGGGCGACAGAGTGAGACTCCATCTCAAATTAAAAAGGTCCTACCTTAGATTCCTTGTGAGGAACAAAGTTCCATCAAAGCCAATTTAAAGGGCCTATGCAAAAATTAATTTATTCTTGGCTGGGTGTGGTGGTGTCTCCTAAAGACAGAATAAAGTAGCCAGGTGCGGTGGTGTGCGCCTGTAATCCCAGCTACTCAGGAGGCTGAGGCAGAGAATCACTTGAACCCAGGAGGCGGAGGTTGCAGTGAGCCGAGACTGTGCCACTGCACTCCAGCCTGGGCGACAGAGTGAGACTCCATCTCAAATTAAAAAGGTCCTACCTTAGATTCCTTGTGAGGAACAAAGTTCCATCAAAGCCAATTTAAAGGGCCTATGCAAAAATTAATTTATTCTTGGCTGGGTGTGGTGGTGTCTCCTAAAGACAGAATAAAGAAGCCGGGTGCGGTGGTGTGCACCTGTAATCCCAGCAGGAGAATCGCTTGAATGGGGAGCGGGAGGGGTTGGGAGATGGAGTGGGGTTGAGGTCGCAGTGAGCCAAGATCGCACAATTGCCCTCCAGCCTGCCAACAGAGCGGTAGTCTGTCTCAAAATAAGTAAATACAAATAAAAAGTAAAACTATTATTCTTGCTACAGTGAATATAAATAATTAGGCCAAGTATCAGCCTTGGCCACGTGCGGTGGCTCGGGCCTGTAATTCCAGCCCTGAGAGGCTGAGTCGGGCGGATCACCAGAGGTTGGGAGTTCGACACCAGACTGACCAACATGGAGAAACCCCCGTATCTCCAAAAATACAAAGTTAGCCGGGTGTAGTGGCACACACCTGTAATAGCAGCTACTCCGGAGGCTGAGGAGAACTGCTTGAACCCGGGAGGTGGAGGTTGCGGTGAGCCGAGATGGCATCACTGCAGTCCAGCCCGGGCGACAAGAGCGAAACTCCGTGTCTAAATAAATAAATAAAGTGAATAAAATAAAAATAAAGCAAAGCAGTCTTTCCATAATTATTCTTTCAATAAAACTGACAAAACTGGAAAAAGAAAAATTATGTTTCAAACCTGTCATCACACCTGCCGTTAGATTCTGGTCTTGTTTAGTGGATTTTGGTTTTTATTGTTTTCTCCAGCTTGAATTCAATTCCAATTATTCTGGCTACAAGCCTTCAAAGTAATGTTTTCAGGTTTTCTTCCTTTTTCTTTTTGCCATTTTGTTCTAACTGAAAACCACTGAAACCGAAGCTGTGCTTTCTGATAGCTCTATGAATGAAAATCTAGATGTTAGAACGGGGCATGGCTGGAAGCCCTCCAATATAAGCAGGGCTACAGGGAACAAATCAGTCTTCTCCCCTCCAGTGCTCTCCTCCATGTGATCAGGCTTCCAGAAGAAGCAGACACCCACTGCCTAGGTGCCTGCCACCCACAATCAAATCTCCCCCACCCAGGGTTCCAGGAAACACTTCTCACAGGCCCCCTGCAAAGTCAACTTTCAGCCACTTGGACCCACTCCATCCCTAGAAGACTTAGGTGACTCTTTTCTCCCACATCAACCTAGGAGTCCTGGGTCACTCTGCCCCCTCCCCCCATTCCTAGGGGTCCCAGGTAACAACCCTGCCCCATCCCTAGGGATCCTGGGTCACTCTCATCCTCAACTCTAGGGGTTCCAAGTCAGTCTGCCCTCCCCCATCCCTACAGGTCCAGGGTCGCTCTCCCCTCCATCATCCCTAGGGATCCCGGGTCTCTCTCCTCTCCCATCCCTAAGGGTACCAGGTCACTCTCACCTTCTATCCCTAGGGGTCCCTGGTCAGTCTTCCCTCCCCCATCCCTAGGGGTCCCGGTCACTCTCCCCTTCCCCATCCATAGGGGTCCCAGGTCACTCTTCCTTCCCCCATCCCTAGGGGTCCCGGGTCAGTCTCCCCTCACCCATCCATAGGGGTCCCAGGTCACTCTCCCTTCCCCATCTCTAGGGGTCACGGGTCACTCTCCCCTCCCCCATCCTTAGGGGTCCGGAGTCTCTGGGCCCAGCTGGTTGAGCCCCTTCATCCTGGGTCCCCCGCCCCACCCAGGCCCAGGCCACACCGCGTTGCTGAGGATCTCCCGGCGGTGTGGAGAGGCGCTGCCCAGCACCACGCGTTTGTGTTGCAGATTCCCGATAACCGGGAAGAGCACCATGGCGACCACGCCGGGAGCCGGAAGGCCACAGACTGAAGCCCAAAGCCTATGGCTTGAGCAGCGTGGCTCCGGAAATACCGCGGCCGGAGTTACTCCTCTGCGAGGCCACGCCCAGAGCACGCCTCCATCTACCTCCCGCGAGGTCACGCCCAAGCCCCACCGCCATCGACCTCGCCTCTAGGCCACGCCCAGAGCACGCCTCCATGGCAATAGAAAGTGTGTGCTGCCTAGGAGAGGCACAGAAAGTGTGTCCTGCACAGGAGAAACACAGAAAGTGTGTCCTGCACAGGAGAAACACAGGAAGTGTGTCCTGCACAGGAGAAACACAGGAAGTGTGTCCTGCACTGGAGAAACACAGGAAGTGTGTCCTGCACAGAGGAAGAACAGAAAGTGTGTCCTGCACAGAGGAAGAACAGAAAGTGTGTCCTGCACAGAGGAAGAACAGGAAGTACATCTGTCTCAGGAGAGAAATAGGAAGTGTGTCCTGCACAGGAGAAACACAGGAAGTTTGTCCTGCACATAGGTAGAACAGCAAGTACATCTGTCTCGGGAGAGTGACAGGAAGTGTGTCTTGCACAGAGGAAGAACAGGAAGCCTGTCTCAGTAGAGCAACAGGAAGTGTGTCCTGCATAGGAGAAACACAGGAAGTGTGTCCTGCACAGAGGCATACAGGAAGTAGGTCTGTCTCAGGAGACCAACAGAAAGTGTGTCCTGCATAGGAGAAACACAGGAAGTTTGTCCTGCACATAGGTAGAACAGCAAGTACATCTGTCTCAGGAGACCAACAGAAAGTGTGTCCTGCTTAAAGGAGACACAGGAAGTGTGTCCTGCACAGATGGGCAATAGAAAGTGTGTGCTGCACAGGGTAGGAATATGTCTGTCTTAGGAGAGTGACAGGAAGTGTGCCCTGCACAGGAGAAACACAGGAAGTGTGTCCTGCACAGGAGAAACACAGGAAGTGTGTCTTGCACAGGGTAGGAATATGTCTGTCTTAGGAGAGTGACAGGAAGTGTGTCCTGCACAGAGGAAGATCTCTCTCTCTCTCTCTCTCTCTCTCTCTCTCTCTCTCTCTCTCTCTCTCTCTCTCTCTCTCTCTCTCTCTCTCTCTCTCTCTCTCTCTCTCTCTCTCTCTCTCTCTCTCTCTCTCTCTCTCTCTCTCTCTCTCTCTCTCTCTCTCTCTCTCTCTCTCTCTCTCTCTCTCTCTCTCTCTCTCTCTCTCTCTCTCTCTCTCTCTCTCTCTCTCTCTCTCTCTCTCTCTCTCTCTCTCTCTCTCTCTCTCTCTCTCTCTCTCTCTCTCTCTCTCTCTCTCTCTCTCTCTCTCTCTCTCTCTCTCTCTCTCTCTCTCTCTCTCTCTCTCTCTCTCTCTCTCTCTCTCTCTCTCTCTCTCTCTCTCTCTCTCTCTCTCTCTCTCTCTCTCTCTCTCTCTCTCTCTCTCTCTCTCTCTCTCTCTCTCTCTCTCTCTCTCTCTCTCTCTCTCTCTCTCTCTCTCTCTCTCTCTCTCTCTCTCTCTCTCTCTCTCTCTCTCTCTCTCTCTCTCTCTCTCTCTCTCTCTCTCTCTCTCTCTCTCTCTCTCTCTCTCTCTCTCTCTCTCTCTCTCTCTCTCTCTCTCTCTCTCTCTCTCTCTCTCTCTCTCTCTCTCTCTCTCTCTCTCTCTCTCTCTCTCTCTCTCTCTCTCTCTCTCTCTCTCTCTCTCTCTCTCTCTCTCTCTCTCTCTCTCTCTCTCTCTCTCTCTCTCTCTCTCTCTCTCTCTCTCTCTCTCTCTCTCTCTCTCTCTCTCTCTCTCTCTCTCTCTCTCTCTCTCTCTCTCTCTCTCTCTCTCTCTCTCTCTCTCTCTCTCTCTCTCTCTCTCTCTCTCTCTCTCTCTCTCTCTCTCTCTCTCTCTCTCTCTCTCTCTCTCTCTCTCTCTCTCTCTCTCTCTCTCTCTCTCTCTCTCTCTCTCTCTCTCTCTCTCTCTCTCTCTCTCTCTCTCTCTCTCTCTCTCTCTCTCTCTCTCTCTCTCTCTCTCTCTCTCTCTCTCTCTCTCTCTCTCTCTCTCTCTCTCTCTCTCTCTCTCTCTCTCTCTCTCTCTCTCTCTCTCTCTCTCTCTCTCTCTCTCTCTCTCTCTCTCTCTCTCTCTCTCTCTCTCTCTCTCTCTCTCTCTCTCTCTCTCTCTCTCTCTCTCTCTCTCTCTCTCTCTCTCTCTCTCTCTCTCTCTCTCTCTCTCTCTCTCTCTCTCTCTCTCTCTCTCTCTCTCTCTCTCTCTCTCTCTCTCTCTCTCTCTCTCTCTCTCTCTCTCTCTCTCTCTCTCTCTCTCTCTCTCTCTCTCTCTCTCTCTCTCTCTCTCTCTCTCTCTCTCTCTCTCTCTCTCTCTCTCTCTCTCTCTCTCTCTCTCTCTCTCTCTCTCTCTCTCTCTCTCTCTCTCTCTCTCTCTCTCTCTCTCTCTCTCTCTCTCTCTCTCTCTCTCTCTCTCTCTCTCTCTCTCTCTCTCTCTCTCTCTCTCTCTCTCTCTCTCTCTCTCTCTCTCTCTCTCTCTCTCTCTCTCTCTCTCTCTCTCTCTCTCTCTCTCTCTCTCTCTCTCTCTCTCTCTCTCTCTCTCTCTCTCTCTCTCTCTCTCTCTCTCTCTCTCTCTCTCTCTCTCTCTCTCTCTCTCTCTCTCTCTCTCTCTCTCTCTCTCTCTCTCTCTCTCTCTCTCTCTCTCTCTCTCTCTCTCTCTCTCTCTCTCTCTCTCTCTCTCTCTCTCTCTCTCTCTCTCTCTCTCTCTCTCTCTCTCTCTCTCTCTCTCTCTCTCTCTCTCTCTCTCTCTCTCTCTCTCTCTCTCTCTCTCTCTCTCTCTCTCTCTCTCTCTCTCTCTCTCTCTCTCTCTCTCTCTCTCTCTCTCTCTCTCTCTCTCTCTCTCTCTCTCTCTCTCTCTCTCTCTCTCTCTCTCTCTCTCTCTCTCTCTCTCTCTCTCTCTCTCTCTCTCTCTCTCTCTCTCTCTCTCTCTCTCTCTCTCTCTCTCTCTCTCTCTCTCTCTCTCTCTCTCTCTCTCTCTCTCTCTCTCTCTCTCTCTCTCTCTCTCTCTCTCTCTCTCTCTCTCTCTCTCTCTCTCTCTCTCTCTCTCTCTCTCTCTCTCTCTCTCTCTCTCTCTCTCTCTCTCTCTCTCTCTCTCTCTCTCTCTCTCTCTCTCTCTCTCTCTCTCTCTCTCTCTCTCTCTCTCTCTCTCTCTCTCTCTCTCTCTCTCTCTCTCTCTCTCTCTCTCTCTCTCTCTCTCTCTCTCTCTCTCTCTCTCTCTCTCTCTCTCTCTCTCTCTCTCTCTCTCTCTCTCTCTCTCTCTCTCTCTCTCTCTCTCTCTCTCTCTCTCTCTCTCTCTCTCTCTCTCTCTCTCTCTCTCTCTCTCTCTCTCTCTCTCTCTCTCTCTCTCTCTCTCTCTCTCTCTCTCTCTCTCTCTCTCTCTCTCTCTCTCTCTCTCTCTCTCTCTCTCTCTCTCTCTCTCTCTCTCTCTCTCTCTCTCTCTCTCTCTCTCTCTCTCTCTCTCTCTCTCTCTCTCTCTCTCTCTCTCTCTCTCTCTCTCTCTCTCTCTCTCTCTCTCTCTCTCTCTCTCTCTCTCTCTCTCTCTCTCTCTCTCTCTCTCTCTCTCTCTCTCTCTCTCTCTCTCTCTCTCTCTCTCTCTCTCTCTCTCTCTCTCTCTCTCTCTCTCTCTCTCTCTCTCTCTCTCTCTCTCTCTCTCTCTCTCTCTCTCTCTCTCTCTCTCTCTCTCTCTCTCTCTCTCTCTCTCTCTCTCTCTCTCTCTCTCTCTCTCTCTCTCTCTCTCTCTCTCTCTCTCTCTCTCTCTCTCTCTCTCTCTCTCTCTCTCTCTCTCTCTCTCTCTCTCTCTCTCTCTCTCTCTCTCTCTCTCTCTCTCTCTCTCTCTCTCTCTCTCTCTCTCTCTCTCTCTCTCTCTCTCTCTCTCTCTCTCTCTCTCTCTCTCTCTCTCTCTCTCTCTCTCTCTCTCTCTCTCTCTCTCTCTCTCTCTCTCTCTCTCTCTCTCTCTCTCTCTCTCTCTCTCTCTCTCTCTCTCTCTCTCTCTCTCTCTCTCTCTCTCTCTCTCTCTCTCTCTCTCTCTCTCTCTCTCTCTCTCTCTCTCTCTCTCTCTCTCTCTCTCTCTCTCTCTCTCTCTCTCTCTCTCTCTCTCTCTCTCTCTCTCTCTCTCTCTCTCTCTCTCTCTCTCTCTCTCTCTCTCTCTCTCTCTCTCTCTCTCTCTCTCTCTCTCTCTCTCTCTCTCTCTCTCTCTCTCTCTCTCTCTCTCTCTCTCTCTCTCTCTCTCTCTCTGCACAGAGGAAGAACAGAAAGTGTGTCCTTCACAAAAGAAACACAGGAAGTGTGTCCCACACAGGAGAAACAGAAAGTATGTCCTGCACAGGAGAAACACAAAAGTGTGTCCTGCAGAGAGGAAGAACAGAAAGTGTGTCCTGCACAGAGGAAGAACAAGAAGTATGTCTGTCTCAGGAGAGCAACAGAAAGTGTGTCCTGCACAGAAGGAACACAGGAAGTGTGTCCTGCACAGGAGAGCAACAGAAAGTGTGTCCTGCATAGGAGAAACACAGAAAGTGTGTCCTTCACAGTCAAGAAACAGGAAGTGTGTTCCAAAGAGAGGAAGAACAGAAAGTGTGTCCTTCACAAAAGAAACACAGGAAGTGTGTCTTGCACAGAGGAAGAACAGAAAGTGTGTCCTGCACAGGAGAAACAGAAAGTATGTCCTGCACAGAGGAAGAATAGGAAGTATGTCTGTCTTAGGAGAGAAACAGGAAGTGTGTCTTGCACAGGAGAAACAGAAAGTATGTCCTGCACAGGACAGCAACAGAAAGTGTGTCCTGCACTGGAGAAACACAGGAAGTGTGTCCTGCACAGAGGAAGAACAGGAAGTACATCTGTCTCGGGAGAGTGACAGGAAGTGTGTCCTGCACAGGAGAAACATAGGAAGTGTGTCCTGCAGAGAGGAAGAACAGGAAGCCTGTCTCAGTAGAGCAACAGGAAGTGTGTCCTTCACAAAAGAAACACAGGAAGTTTGTCCTGCACATAGGTAGAACAGCAAGTACATCTGTCTCAGGAGACCAACAGAAAGTGTGTCCTGCATAGGAGAAACACAGGAAGTGTGACCTGCACAGAGGAAGAGCAGGAAGTAGGTCTGTCTCAGGAGAGCAACAGAAAGTGTTTCCTGCACAGGAGAAACACAGGAAGTGTGTCCTGCACAGAGGCATACAGGAAGTAGGTCTGTCTCTGGAGAGCGAAAGGAAGTTTATACTACACAGGAGAATCACAGGAAGTGTGTCCTGCACAGAGGAAGAATAGGAAGTATGTCTGTCTCGAGAGAGTGACAGGAAGTGTGCCCTGCACAGGAGAAACATAGGAAGTGTTTTTTTTGCACTGAGGAAGAACAAGAAGTATGTTTGTCTCAGGAGAGCAACAGGAAGTACTTCTTGCACAGGAGAAACACAGGAAGTGGGCCCTGCACAAAGCAAGAACAGTAAGTACATCTGTCTCAGGAGAGAAATAGGAAGTGTGTACTTCACAGTCAAGAAACAGGAAGTGTGTCTTGCACAGAGGAAGAACAGAAAGTGTGTCCTTCACAGTCAAGAAACAGGAAGTGTGTCCTGCCCAGAGGAAGAACTGAAAGTATGTCTGTCTCAGGAGAGAAATAGGAAGTGTGTACTTCACAGGATAAAAACAGGAAGTGTGTCCTGCACTGGAGAAACACAGGAAGTGTGACCTGCACAGAGGAAGAGCAGGAAGTAGGTCTGTCTCAGGAGAATAACAGGAAGTGTGTCCTGCCCAGAGGAAGAACTGAAAGTATGTCTGTCTCAGGAGACCAGCAGGAAGTGTGTCCTTCACAAAAGAAACACAGGAAGTGGGTCCTGAACAAAGGAAGAACAGTAAGTACATCTGTCTCAGGAGAGCAACAGGAAGTATGTCTGTCTTAGGAGAGAAACAGGAAGTGTGTCTTGCACAGAGGAAGAATAGGAAGTATGTCTGTCTCAGGAGACCAACAGAAAGTGTGTCCTGCAGAGAGGAAGAACAGGAAGCCTGTCTCAGTAGAGCAACAGGAAGTATGTCTGTCTTAGGAGAGAAACAGGAAGTGTGTCCTGCACTGGAGAAACACAAGAAGTGTGTCTTGCACAGAGGAAGAATAGGAAGTATGTTTGTCTCAGGAGAATAACAGGAAGTGTGTCCTGCTCAGAGAAGAACAGGAAGCCTGTCTCAGTAGAGCAACAGGAAGTGTGTCCTGCACATAGGCATAACAGCAAGTATGCCTGTCTCAGGAGAATAACAGGAAGTGTGTCCTTCACAGTCAAGAAACAGGAAGTGTGTCCTTCACAGAGAAAGAATAAGAAGTACGTCTGTTTCAGGAGAGCAACAAGAAGTATGTCTTGCACAGGAGAAACACAGAAAGTGTGTCCTGCACATAGGCATAACAGCAAGTATGCCTGTCTCAGGAGAGCAACAAGAAGTATGTCTGTCTCAGGAGAGTAACAGGAAGTGTGTCTTGCACAGGAGAAACATAGGAAGTGTGTCCTTCACAAAAGAAACACAGGAAGTGTTTCCTGCACAGGAGAAACATAGGAAGTGTTTTTGCACTGAGGAAGAACAAGAATTAAGTCACTGTGAGGAGAACAAGAGGAATTGTGTCCTGCACAGAAGAAGCTCAGGAAGTGTGTCCTGCACAGAGAAAGAATAAGAAGTACGTCTGTTTCAGGAGAGCAACAGGAAGTGTTTCCTGCACAGGAGAAACACAGGAAGTGTGTCCTGTACAGAGGAAGAACAAGAGGTATGTTTGTCTCAGGAGAGAAATAGGAAGTGTGTACTTCACAGGAGAAACATAGGAAGTGTTTTTGCACTGAGGAAGAACAGAGGTACGTTTGTCTCAGGAGAATGACAGGAAGTGTGTCCTGCATAGGAGAAACACAGGAAGTGGGTCCTGAACAAAGGAAGAACAGTAAGTACGTCTGTCTCGGGAGAGTGACAGAAAGTGTGTCCTTCACAGAGAAAGAACAAGAAGTATGTCTGTCTCAGGAGAGCAACAGGAAGTATGTCCTGCACAGAGGCATACAGGAAGTAGGTCTGTCTTTTGAGAGCAAAAGAAAGTGTGTCCTGCACATAGGCATAACAGCAAGTATGCCTGTCTCAGGAGAGCAACAAGAAGTATGTCTGTCTCAGGAGAGTAACAGGAAGTGTGTCCTTCACAGAGAAAGAACAAGAAGTATGTCTGTCTCAGGAGAGTAACAGGAAGTGTGTCCTTCACAGTCAAGAAACAGGAAGTGTGTCATGCACTAAAGAAACACAGAAAGTGTGTCCTTCACAGTCAAGAAACAGGAAGTGTGTCCTGTACAGAGGAAGAACAGAGGTACGTTTGTCTCAGGAGAGCAACAGGAAGTGTTTCCTGCACAGGAGAAACATAGGAAGTGTGTCCTTCACAGTCAAGAAACAGGAAGTGTGTCCTTCACAGTCAAGAAACAGGAAGTGTGTCCTTCACAGTCAAGAAACAGGAAGTGTGTCTTGCACAGGAGAAACATAGGAAGTGTTTTTGCACTGAGGAAGAACAGGAAGTAGGTCTGTCTCAGGAGAGCAACAGGAAGTATGTCTGTCTCAGGAGAGAAATAGGAAGTGTGTCCTGCACTGGAGAAACACAAGAAGTGTTTTTGCACTGAGGAAGAACAGGAAGTTTGTCCTGCACATAGGCATAACAGCAAGTATGCCTGTCTCAGGAGAGCAACAGGAAGTATGTCTGTCTCAGGAGAGCAACAGGAAGTATGTCTGTCTCAGGAGAGCAACAAGAAGTATGTCTGTCTTAGGAGAGAAACAGGAAGTGTGTCCTGCACAGAAGAAGCTCAGGAAGTGTGTCCTTCACAGTCAAGAAACAGGAAGTGTGTCCTGCTCAGAGAAGAACAGGAAGTACGTCTGTCTTAGGAGAGAAACAGGAAGTGTGTCCTTCACAGAGAAAGAACAAGAAGTATGTCTGTCTTAGGAGAGAAACAGGAAGTGTGTCCCACACAGGAGAAACATAGGAAGTGTTTTTGCACTGAGGAAGAACAGAGGTACGTTTGTCTCAGGAGAGCAACAGGAAGTGTTTCCTGCACAGGAGAGCAACAAGAAGTATGTCTGTCTTGGGGAGAATGGGACTGAGATACTCAAGATGGTGAGTAGAGTAATCTCCGATCATCCTCCCTGCTACGCTCTTACCAGTGCCATGACACTTTGCAAATGCCTTGGCAACATCAGGTAATTATCTTATACGATCTAAAAAGAGGAGATTGGAATAATCAACCCCCTGTTTAGCATGTCAACAAGAAATAACATAAAAAAGGTCAACCAGTAGCCCTCAGGGCTGCTCTATCTATGGAGTAGCTGTTCTTTTGTTCCTTTACTTTCCTGATAAACTTGCTTTCACTTTACTCTGTGGACTTGCCCTGAATTATTTCATGTGACAGATCTAACAATCCTGTTTTGGGGGCTGTTTACTGGACCCCTTTCCTGTAATATTTGTTCAAAATAAATTTCTTCAAATATTTTACAGAGTTTGACTCTTTGACATTCCTATGAGTCAGGGGTGAAAAAAAATCATAACGTTTTAGGGAAGAGAAAAATATGTGTACCTAATAGAGTACAAGAATTTGTTTTCTGCCTCTAGTCCTGGGCCTGTTGGCTTTTCAAGTATAGCTACCCTAGATGCTTTTGTGAGCTCTCTCTCTCTCTCTCTCTCTCTCTCTCTCTCTCTCTCTCTCTCTCTCTCTCTCTCTCTCTCTCTCTCTCTCTCTCTCTCTCTCTCTCTCTCTCTCTCTCTCTCTCTCTCTCTCTCTCTCTCTCTCTCTCTCTCTCTCTCTCTCTCTCTCTCTCTCTCTCTCTCTCTCTCTCTCTCTCTCTCTCTCTCTCTCTCTCTCTCTCTCTCTCTCTCTCTCTCTCTCTCTCTCTCTCTCTCTCTCTCTCTCTCTCTCTCTCTCTCTCTCTCTCTCTCTCTCTCTCTCTCTCTCTCTCTCTCTCTCTCTCTCTCTCTCTCTCTCTCTCTCTCTCTCTCTCTCTCTCTCTCTCTCTCTCTCTCTCTCTCTCTCTCTCTCTCTCTCTCTCTCTCTCTCTCTCTCTCTCTCTCTCTCTCTCTCTCTCTCTCTCTCTCTCTCTCTCTCTCTCTCTCTCTCTCTCTCTCTCTCTCTCTCTCTCTCTCTCTCTCTCTCTCTCTCTCTCTCTCTCTCTCTCTCTCTCTCTCTCTCTCTCTCTCTCTCTCTCTCTCTCTCTCTCTCTCTCTCTCTCTCTCTCTCTCTCTCTCTCTCTCTCTCTCTCTCTCTCTCTCTCTCTCTCTCTCTCTCTCTCTCTCTCTCTCTCTCTCTCTCTCTCTCTCTCTCTCTCTCTCTCTCTCTCTCTCTCTCTCTCTCTCTCTCTCTCTCTCTCTCTCTCTCTCTCTCTCTCTCTCTCTCTCTCTCTCTCTCTCTCTCTCTCTCTCTCTCTCTCTCTCTCTCTCTCTCTCTCTCTCTCTCTCTCTCTCTCTCTCTCTCTCTCTCTCTCTCTCTCTCTCTCTCTCTCTCTCTCTCTCTCTCTCTCTCTCTCTCTCTCTCTCTCTCTCTCTCTCTCTCTCTCTCTCTCTCTCTCTCTCTCTCTCTCTCTCTCTCTCTCTCTCTCTCTCTCTCTCTCTCTCTCTCTCTCTCTCTCTCTCTCTCTCTCTCTCTCTCTCTCTCTCTCTCTCTCTCTCTCTCTCTCTCTCTCTCTCTCTCTCTCTCTCTCTCTCTCTCTCTCTCTCTCTCTCTCTCTCTCTCTCTCTCTCTCTCTCTCTCTCTCTCTCTCTCTCTCTCTCTCTCTCTCTCTCTCTCTCTCTCTCTCTCTCTCTCTCTCTCTCTCTCTCTCTCTCTCTCTCTCTCTCTCTCTCTCTCTCTCTCTCTCTCTCTCTCTCTCTCTCTCTCTCTCTCTCTCTCTCTCTCTCTCTCTCTCTCTCTCTCTCTCTCTCTCTCTCTCTCTCTCTCTCTCTCTCTCTCTCTCTCTCTCTCTCTCTCTCTCTCTCTCTCTCTCTCTCTCTCTCTCTCTCTCTCTCTCTCTCTCTCTCTCTCTCTCTCTCTCTCTCTCTCTCTCTCTCTCTCTCTCTCTCTCTCTCTCTCTCTCTCTCTCTCTCTCTCTCTCTCTCTCTCTCTCTCTCTCTCTCTCTCTCTCTCTCTCTCTCTCTCTCTCTCTCTCTCTCTCT
>CM038398.1:966167-1187485 GCA_021498475.1 Saguinus midas
ACTGTCCCCAGGGCCTCAGGTAACTGGGGCTCCCAGCTGTCCCCAGGCCTCAGGGTAACTGGGGCTCCCGGCTGTCCCCAGGGCCTCAGGGTAACTGGGGCTCCCACTGTCCCCAGGGCCTCAGAATAACTGGGGCTCCCAGCTGTCCCCAGGCCTCAGGGTAACTGGGGCTCCCAGCTGTCCCCAGGGCCTCAGGTAACTGGGGCTCCCTGCTGTCCCAGGCCCTCAGGGTAACTGGGGCTCCCAGGTGTCCCCAGGGCCTCAGGTAACTGGGGCTCCCTGCTGTCCCCAGGGCCTCAGAATAACTGGGGCTCCCACCTGTCCCCAGGGCCTCAGAATAACTGGGGCTCCCAGCTGTCCCCAGGCCTCAGGGTAACTGGGGCTCCCTGCTGTCCCAGGCCCTCAGGGTAACTGGGGCTCCCACTGTCCCCAGGGCCTCAGGTAACTGGGGCTCCCACTGTCCCCAGGGCCTCAGGTAACTGGGGCTCCCTGCTGTCCCAGGCCCTCAGGGTAACTGGGGCTCCCTGCTGTCCCAGGCCCTCAGGGTAACTGGGGCTCCCACTGTCCCCAGGGCCTCAGGTAACTGGGGCTCCCGGCTGTCCCCAGGGCCTCAGGTAACTGGGGCTCCCAGGTGTCCCCAGGGCCTCAGGTAACTGGGGCTCCCGACTGTCCCCAGGGCCTCAGAATAACTGGGGCTCCCGACTGTCCCCAGGGCCTCAGAATAACTGGGGCTCCCAGCTGTCCCCAGGGCCTCAGGGTAACTGGGGCTCCCAGGTGTCCACAGGGCCTCAGAATAACTGGGGCTCCCAGCTGTCCCCAGGGCCTCTGGGTAACTGGGGCTCCCAGCTGTCCCCAGGCCTCAGGGTAACTGGGGCTCCCACTGTCCCCAGGGCCTCAGGTAACTGGGGCTCCCGACTGTCCCCAGGGCCTCAGAATAACTGGGGCTCCCAGCTGTCCCCAGGGCCTCAGGGTAACAGGCTCACGGGTGTCCCCAGGGCCTCAGAATAACTGGGGCTCCCAGCTGTCCCCAGGGCCTCAGGGTAACTGGGGCTCCCGACTGTCCCCAGGGCCTCAGGGTAACTGGGGCTCCCAGCTGTCCCCAGGCCCTCAGGGTAACTGGGGCTCCCACCTGTCCCCAGGGCCTCAGGGTAACGGGGGCTCCCACCTGTCCCCAGGGCCTCAGGGTAACTGGGGCTCCCAGCTGTCCCCAGGGCCTCAGGGTAACTGGGGACTCCCACCTGTCCCCAGGCCTCAGGGTAACTGGGGACTCCCACCTGTCCCCAGGGCCTCAGGTAACTGGGGCTCCCAGGTGTCCCCAGGGCCTCAGGGTAACTGGGGCTCCCACCTGTCCCCAGGGCCTCAGGGTAACTGGGGCTCCCAGCTGTCCCCAGGGCCTCAGGGTAACTGGGGCTCCCAGCTGTCCCCAGGGCCTCAGGGTAACTGGGGCTCCCAGGTGTCCCCAGGGCCTCAGAATAACTGGGGCTCCCAGCTGTCCCCAGGGCCTCAGGGTAACTGGGGCTCCCAGCTGTCCCCAGGGCCTCAGAATAACTGGGGCTCCCAGCTGTCCCCAGGGCCTCAGGGTAACTGGGGCTCCCACTGTCCCCAGGCCCTCAGGGTAACTGGGGCTCCCACTGTCCCCAGGGCCTCAGGGTAACTGGGGCTCCCAGGTGTCCCCAGGGCCTCAGAATAACTGGGGCTCCCAGCTGTCCCCAGGCCTCAGGGTAACTGGGGCTCCCAGGTGTCCCCAGGGCCTCAGGGTAACTGGGGCTCCCAGGTGTCCCCAGGGCCTCAGAATAACTGGGGCTCCCAGCTGTCCCCAGGGCCTCAGGGTAACTGGGGCTCCCACCTGTCCCCAGGGCCTCAGGGTAACTGGGGCTCCCAGCTGTCCCCAGGGCCTCAGGGTAACTGGGGCTCCCAGCTGTCCCCAGGCCCTCAGAGTAACTGGGGCTCCCAGCTGTCCCCAGGGCCTCAGGGTAACTGGGGCTCCCTGGTGTCCCCAGGGCCTCAGAATAACTGGGGCTCCCTGCTGTCCCCAGGGCCTCAGGGTAACAGGCTCCCGGCTGTCCCCAGGGCCTCAGAATAACTGGGGCTCCCAGCTGTCCCCAGGGCCTCAGGGTAACTGGGGCTCCCGACTGTCCCCAGGGCCTCAGGGTAACTGGGGCTCCCAGCTGTCCCCAGGGCCTCAGAATAACTGGGGCTCCCAGCTGTCCCCAGGGCCTCAGGGTAACTGGGGCTCCCAGCTGTCCCCAGGCCCTCAGGGTAACTGGGGCTCCCGACTGTCCCCAGGGCCTCAGGGTAACTGGGGCTCCCAGCTGTCCCCAGGGCCTCAGGGTAACTGGGGCTCCCAGCTGTCCCCAGGCCCTCAGGGTAACTGGGGCTCCCGGCTGTCCCCAGGCCCTCAGGGTAACTGGGGCTCCCAGCTGTCCCCAGGGCCTCAGGGTAACTGGGGCTCCCACTGTCCCCAGGGCCTCAGGGTAACTGGGGATCCCAGGTGTCCCCAGGGCCTCAGGGTAACTGGGGCTCCCAGGTGTCCCCAGGGCCTCAGAATAACTGGGGCTCCCAGCTGTCCCCAGGGCCTCAGAGTAACTGGGGCTCCCGGCTGTCCCCAGGGCCTCAGGGTAACTGGGGCTCCCAGGTGTCCCCAGGGCCTCAGAATAACTGGGGCTCCCAGCTGTCCCCAGGGCCTCAGGGTAACTGGGGCTCCCGACTGTCCCCAGGGCCTCAGGGTAACTGGGGCTCCCAGGTGTCCCCAGGCCTCAGGGTAACTGGGGCTCCCTGGTGTCCCCAGGGCCTCAGGGTAACTGGGGCTCCCGACTGTCCCCAGGCCCTCAGGGTAATGGGGACTCCCGACTGTCCCCAGGGCCTCAGAATAACTGGGGCTCCCAGCTGTCCCCAGGGCCTCAGGGTAACTGGGGCTCCCGGCTGTCCCCAGGGCCTCAGGGTAACTGGGGCTCCCAGGTGTCCCCAGGGCCTCAGGGTAACTGGGGCTCCCAGCTGTCCCCAGGGCCTCAGGGTAACTGGGGCTCCCAGCTGTCCCCAGGGCCTCAGGGTAACTGGGGCTCCCGGCTGTCCCCAGGGCCTCAGGGTAACTGGGGCTCCCAGCTGTCCCCAGGGCCTCAGGGTAACTGGGGCTCCCAGGTGTCCCCAGGGCCTCAGAATAACTGGGGCTCCCAGCTGTCCCCAGGGCCTCAGAGTAACTGGGGCTCCCGGCTGTCCCCAGGGCCTCAGAATAACTGGGGCTCCCGGCTGTCCCCAGGGCCTCAGGGTAACTGGGGCTCCCGGCTGTCCCCAGGGCCTCAGAGTAACTGGGGCTCCCGGCTGTACCCAGGCCTCAGGGTAACGGGGGCTCCCGGCTGTCCCCAGGGCCTCAGGGTAACTGGGGCTCCCGGCTGTCCCCAGGGCCTCAGGGTAACTGGGGCTCCCAGGTGTCCCCAGGGCCTCAGAATAACTGGGGCTCCCAGCTGTCCCCAGGGCCTCAGGGTAACTGGGGCTCCCGACTGTCCCCAGGGCCTCAGGGTAACTGGGGCTCCCAGCTGTCCCCAGGCCTCAGGGTAACTGGGGCTCCCTGGTGTCCCCAGGGCCTCAGGGTAACTGGGGCTCCCGACTGTCCCCAGGCCCTCAGGGTAACTGGGGCTCCCTGCTGTCCCCAGGGCCTCAGAATAACTGGGGCTCCCAGCTGTCCCCAGGGCCTCAGGGTAACTGGGGCTCCCTGTCCCCAGGGCCTCAGGGTAACTGGGGCTCCCAGGTGTCCCAGGCCCTCAGGGTAACTGGGGCTCCCAGCTGTCCCCAGGGCCTCAGGGTAACTGGGGCTCCCAGCTGTCCCCAGGGCCTCAGGGTAACTGGGGCTCCCGGCTGTCCCCAGGGCCTCAGGGTAACTGGGGCTCCCAGCTGTCCCCAGGGCCTCAGGGTAACTGGGGCTCACAGCTGTCCCCAGGGCCTCAGAATAACTGGGGCTCCCAGCTGTCCCCAGGCCTCAGGGTAACTGGGGCTCCCGGCTGTCCCCAGGGCCTCAGAATAACTGGGGCTCCCGGCTGTCCCCAGGGCCTCAGGGTAACTGGGGCTCCCGGCTGTCCCCAGGGCCTCAGGGTAACTGGGGCTCCCGGCTGTCCCCAGGCCCTCAGGGTAACTGGGGCTCCCGGCTGTCCCCAGGGCCTCAGGGTAACTGGGGCTCCCGGCTGTCCCCAGGGCCTCAGAATAACTGGGGCTCCCAGCTGTCCCCAGGGCCTCAGAATAACTGGGGCTCCCGGCTGTCCCCAGGCCTCAGGGTAACTGGGGCTCCCTGCTGTCCCCAGGCCTCAGGGTAACTGGGGCTCCCGACTGTCCCCAGGCCTCAGGGTAACTGGGGCTCCCTGCTGTCCCCAGGGCCTCAGGGTAACAGGCTCATGGCTGTCCCCAGGGCCTCAGAATAACTGGGGCTCCCAGCTGTCCCCAGGGCCTCAGGGTAACTGGGGCTCCCGACTGTCCCCAGGCCCTCAGGGTAATGGGGACTCCCGACTGTCCCCAGGGCCTCAGAATAACTGGGGCTCCCAGCTGTCCCCAGGGCCTCAGAATAACTGGGGCTCCCAGCTGTCACCAGGGCCTCAGAATAACTGGGGCTCCCGACTGTCCCCAGGGCCTCAGAATAACTGGGGCTCCCAGCTGTCCCCAGGGCCTCAGAATAACTGGGGCTCCGGGCTGTCCCCAGGGCCTCAGGGTAACGGGGGCTCCTGGCTGTCCCCAGGGCCTCCGGGTAACTGGGGCTCCCTGCTGTCCCCAGGCCTCAGGGTAACTGGGGCTCCCGACTGTCCCAGGCCCTCAGGGTAACTGGGCCCCCAGCTGTCCTCCAGTTCCGCTCTGAGAGCTGTCATTTACAGAATGGCAGGCTGATGACCGGGATAGACGTGGTGGGCCGCGGAGGCCCATCTGAAGTTGAACCGGACAGGGGCTTCTTCCCCGTGGCTCTTCTGAGACTCGGGAAGGGTCATATGCAGATACTGGTCTTCTATGGAATCGGAAACGGGTGTTTCCTGAAAGCGGATTCTTACAGCTACTCGGGTCCATTGAATTGGGGGAACCTGTGATGCCGAAGCAGGAGGCGTGAGACGCGAACCTGCCCAACACCGAACGGGGGAAGGAAGGGGCTTTTTATTCAGCCAGGAGCTGCAGGGGCTACAGCCTCCTTCACCGAGCTCCCCGGGGAGCAGCTTCTCTCCTCCTTTATAGGCTTCCGGTGCTGAAGGGGAAACTGAGGCAGAGCTATGGTCACTGTCCATTGGCTGGACGTCCGACCTCACAATCCTTTGGGTTCATTGATTTGCTGGTTCTTAGGCAGTGTGAGTGGGTACCCACAGGGGAGGGGGCTTACAGAGACAGGACGAAGGCAGTGAATTATTAGCTGGCAGAGGCAGCTAATCCTGCCCATCCTCCCTGCCTCCCCATCCCTGTTCCTCCCCTTCCCTCCCTTCCACCGCATCACCTAGTACTGCCCTCCACCCCGTCATCCATGTCCCTACAAAGGACATAAACTCATCCTTTTTCGTGGCTGCATAGTATTCCCTGGTGTCTGTGTGCCACATTTTCCTTGTCCAGTCTGTGGTTGATGGGCATTTGGGTTGGTTCCAGCTCTTTGCTATCGTAAACAGCTCCACAATGAACATACGTGTACATGTGTCTGGACTGGTCGTTAGAGAGATGCCAATCAAAACCACATTGAGATACCATCTCGTACCAGTTAAAATGGCGATCATTAAAAAATCTGGAGACGGCAGATGCTGGAGAGGATGTGGAGAAATAGGAACACTCTTACACTGTTGGTGGGAGTGTAAATTAGTTCAACCATTGTGGAAGACAGTGTGGCGATTCCTCAAGGACCTAGAAATAGAAATTCCATTTTTTTTTTCTTTTTCACCCTCCTTCCCATCTGGAGGGGAGGGGAGGGAGGAGGTGGAAACAGAAGGAAGCAATGGGGTCTCCCCTCTCAATGCCTCATGAGAAACTCACATATCCCATGTTCTTTTGCCTCTCTTGTCTACACTGGGTCCAGGTGGAGGTGGGTCAGAATCTCCTCCTGTCTACACTGGGTCCAGGTAGAGATGGGGCAGGGTCTCCTGTTTATACTGGGTGCAGGTGGAGGTGGGACAGGTTCTCCTCCTGTCTACACTGGGTGCAGGTGGAGGTGGAGCTGGGTCTCCTGTCTACACTGGGTGCAGGTGGAGGTGGAGCAGGGTTTCCTGCTGCCTACACTGGCTGCAGGTGGAGGTGAGGAAGGGTAGCCTCCTGTCTACACTGGGTCCAGGTTGAGGTGGGGCAGGGTCTTCTGTCTAATCTGGGTCCAGGTGGGGGTGGGACAGGGTCTCCTCCTGTCTACACTGGGTGCAGGTGGAGGTGGGGCAGACTTGCCTCCTGTCTACACTGGATCCAGGATGAGGTGGGGCAGGGTCTCCTCCTGTCTATACTGGGTGCAGGTGGAGGTGGGGTAGGATTGCCTCCTGTCTACACTGGATCCAGGATGAGGTGGGGCAGGGTCTCCTCCTGTCTATACTGGGTGCAGGTGGAGGCGGGTAGGATCTCCTCCTGTCTACACTGGGTCCAGGTAGAGGTGGGGCAAAGTGTCTGCCTGTCTACACTGGGTCCAGGTGGAGGTGGTGCAGTGTCTCCTGTCTACCCTGGGTGCAGGTGGAGGTGGGGCAGGCTGTCCTGTCTACACTAGGTCCAGTTGGAGATGGGGCAGGGTCTCCTGTCTGCACTGGGTGCAGGTGGAGGTGGGGCAGGGTCTCCTCCTGTCTACACTGGGTGCAGGTGGAGGTGGTGCAGGGTCTCCTGTCTACACTGGGTGCAGGTGGAGGTGGGGCAGGGTCTCCTGTCTGCACTGGGTGCAGGTGGAGGTGGGGCAGGGTCTCCTGTCTACACTGGGTGCAGGTGGAGGTGGTGCAGGGTCTCCTGTCTACACTGGGTGCAGGTGGAGGTGGGATAGGCTGTCCTGTCTGCACTGGGTTTAGGTGGAGATGGGGTAGGGTCTCCTCTCTACACTGGGTCCTGGTAGAGGTGGGGCAGGGTCTCCTGTCTACACTGGGTGCAGGTGGAGGTGGGAAAGGCTGTCCTGTCTACACTGGGTTCAGGTGGAGATGGGGTAGGGTCTCCTGCCTACACTGGGTTCAGGTGGAGATGGGGTAGGGTCTCCTGTCTACACTGGGTCCAGGTAGAGATGGGGCAGGGTCTCCTGTTTATACTGGGTGCAGGTGGAGGTGGGGCAGGGTCTCCTGTCTACACTGGGTGCAGGTGGAGGTGGGGCAGGGTCTCCTGTCTACACTGGGTGCAGGTCGAGGTTGGGCAGGGTCTCCTTCTGTGTACACTGGGTGCAGGTGGAGGTGGGGCATGGTCTCCTCCTTTCTACACTGGGTGCAGGTGGAGGTGGAGCAGAGTGTCATTCTGTGTACACTGGGTGCAGGTGGACGTGGGGCAGGGTTTCCTGTCTACAGTGGGTCCAGATGGAGTTGTGGCTGGCTGTTCTGTCTACAGTGTGTGCAGTTGGAGGTGGGGCAGGGTGTTCATTTAATCACTGAGGTCTCAATGGGGCAAGCAAAGTACGTCCTCCCTTCTGGCACCCAGAGTGGGAACTGCCTCTGGGTGTGCTCTGAAGGTCACCCTGTGTGTCATGCCGATGACATGCTCCCACGTCTCTCCAATTTCCTTTCTTCAGCATCTGCAGGCTCGGACGATGAGTCAGCTGGAAGAAAATGTTCATGGAACCTCTCCTCTAAGAAGGACTTTCTTATTTCTTCTGTTTCCTCCATAGATCGCTTTTCACTAATCCTGAGTGAGTGGATTGTTTTGGCAATCAATTGACAAATAGATACAGGATAGATAGATATATAGACAGATAAATAGATAGATGAATGGGCAGATAGATAGACACACAGATAGATAGATTAGATAGATAGATTAGATAGATAGATAGATAGATAGATAGATAGATAGACACATAGATAGACACATAGATGATAGATAGATAGATGATAGATAGATGAATGGATAGATACATACATACATAGATAGATACATACATACATAGACACATGGATAGACACATAGATACATACATACTTACATACATACATAGATACATAGATAGATACATAGATACATTAATAGATACATAGATAAGTAGATAGATACATACATACATACATAAATACATACATAGATCGATAGATACATACATACATACATAGATACATAGATGATTGATAGATACATACATAGATACATAGATGATAGATGATAGATATATTAGTAGATAGATGATACATAGATACATAGATAGATCAATAGATAGATGATAGGTAGATAGATAGATAGATAGATACATAGATCAATAGATAGATGATAGGTAAGTAGGTAGGTAGATAAATAGATAGATAGGTAGATAGATAGATTATCCTGTAGACGTAGAGACACTGATGAACTGCAACTTGTTGATGGGTGGTGTGATTGTGAGGGCTGACAGGGTTCAGCTGGGTGGTTCTTCCACTCCACATGGTATTGACTGGGGCTGTAGGGAACTGGAGGTTGGACTGGGCACTGCTGTTTCAGGTGCTTCGATCATATGTCTTGTAGTTCAGCTGAAGTTCAACTGAGAGCTTGACCTGGGATATGTCAATCTACTGGCTTAATATATCCAGAACATTCTAGATTGCTCAGTCACATGCCTGGAAGCTGGGCTGGATGTCAGGTGACTTGGGTTGTGTCTATCTGCTGGCTTAATATATCCAGAACATTCTAGATGGGTCACTCACAAGGTCAGGAGTTCGAGAGCATCCTGACCAAAACAGTGAAACCTCGTCTCTACTAAAAATACAAAAATTAGCTGGGTGTGGTGGCACATGCCTGCAATTCCAGCTACTCGGGAGGCTGAAGCAGGAGAATAGCTAGAACCCAGGAGCAGAGGTTGCAGTGAGCTGAGATCACGCCATTGCACTCCAGCCTGGTGACAGAACGAGGCTGTCTTTATCTCAAAAGAATAAAAAATAAAAATAAAATAAGGCCATCTGGAAGGCTGATAGAACCAGAACATTCTAGATGTCACACTGACATGACTTTCACTTCTACCACTTTTTTTGTTGATACGGAGTCTCGCTCTTGTAGCACAGGCTGGAGTGCAGTGGCACTATCTTGGGTCACTGCAACCTCCGCTTTCTGGGTTCAAGTGATTCTCCTGCCTCAGCCTCCTGAGTAGCTGGGATTACAGGTGCCCGCCACCACACCCAGCTAATGTTTTGTATTTTTAGTTGACATGGGGTTTCACTATGTTGGCCAGGCCAGTCTCGAACTCCTGACCTCAGGTAATCCACCCACCTGCCTCAGTCTCCCAAAGTGCTGTGATTACAGGCATGAGCCACTGTACCTGGCAAAGTTTTGTGGTTTTTTTTTTTTGAAACAAAGTCTCCTCTGCTGCCCAGGCTGGAGTGCAGTGTTATGATCTTGGCTCATTGCAACTTCTGACTCCTGGGTCCAATGATTCTCCTTCCTCTGCCTCCTGAGTAGCTGCAGTTACAGGCACCTGCCACCACACCTGGTTAATTTTTGGATTTTTAGTAGAGACGGGGTTTCACCGTGTTTGCCAGGCTGGTCTTGAACTCCTGACCTCAGGCCATCTGCCTGCCTCGGCCTCCCAAAGTGCTGGGATGACAGGTGTGATCCAGCGTGTCTGGCCCATTTCTACCACATTCTATTGGGCAAAGCAAATCACGGGTTACCATAGACTCGGTGGGAGGGAAAGTGTACTTCAGCTTTCCTGGGGGCTGGGGATAGGGCTCTGTGAACCATTTTCACCCACCCTTATTTCTCCACAATATGTATCTCTTTCTAATAAAGTCTAGTGTTAGCCAGGCACAGCGGCTCACGCCTGTAATCCCAGCACTTTGGGAGACCCAGGCTGGTGCCTCAGGACATCTGGAGTTTGGAACCAGCCTGGTCAAAGTAGTGATACCCCGAGTCTACTAAAAATACAAAAATTAGCTGGGCACGGTGGCAGACGCCTGTAATATCAGCTACTGAAGATGCTGAGGCAAAAGCATCGCTTGAATCTGGGAGGCGGAGGTTGCAGTGAGCCAAGATCACGCCACGGCACTCCAGCCTCGGAGACAGAGCAAGACTCCATCTCAAAATAAAATAAAATAATTTTGACCAGGTGTAGTGGCTCACCTGTAATCCCAGCACTTTGGGAAGCTGAGGCAGGTGGATCACTTGAGGTCAGGCATTTAAGACCAGCCTGGCTAACATGGTAAAACCCCATCTTTATTAAAAATAGAAAAAAAATAGGCTGGCATGGTGGCAGGCACCTGTAGTCCAAGGTACTCGGGAGGCTGAGGCAGGAGAATCACTTGAACCCGGGAGGTGGAGGTTGCTGTGAGCTGAGATGCTACCACTGCCCTCCAGCCTGGGCAACAAGAGCAAAACTCCATCTCAAAAAAACAAACAAACAAATAAATAAATAAATAACGTTTTTATTTAAAAAATAAAATAAACAAACAAAAATAAATTTATTAATAAACAAATACATAAATAAAATAAGCCAGACGCAGTGGCTCACATCTGTCATCCCAGCACTTTGGGAGGCTGAGGTGGGTGGATCACGAGGTCAGGTGTTTGAGACTATCCTGATCAACATGGTGAAACCGGGTCTCTACTTAAAAATACAGAAGAAAATTAGCTGGGCATGGTGGTGGGCACCTGTAATCCCAGCGACTGGAGAGACTGAGGCTGGAGAACCACTAGAACCCAGGAGGCGAAGGTTGCAGTGAGCCGAGATCGCACCACTGCTCTCCAGCCTGGGCTACAAGAGCAAAACTCCATCTCAGGAAAACAAACAAACGAATAAATAAATAACATTTTTATTAAAAATAAAATAAACAAAAATAAATAAAATAATAAAATAAATAAAATAAGCCAGATGCAGTGGTTCACATCTGTCATCCCAGCACGTTGGGAGGCTGAGGCGGGTGGAACACGAGGTTAGGTGTTCGAGACCAGCCTGATCAACATGGTGAAACCTGGTCTCTACTTAAAAATACAAAAGAAAATTAGCTGGGTGTGGTGGTGGGCACCTGTAATCCCTCCCCTGACCCCCACCCTGCTCTCCTCCTGACCCCCACCCCTGCTCCCTCCCTGACCCCCACCCTGCTCTCCTCCTGACCCCCACCCCTGCTCCCTCCCTGACCCCACACCCTGCTCTCCTCCCTGACCCCCACCCCTGCTCTCCCTCCCCAGCCCCCACCCTGCTCCCTCCCTGACCCCCACCCCTGCTCCCTCCCTGACCCCCACCCCTGCTCCCTCCTGACCCCCACCCCTGCTCCCTCCTGACCCCCACCCCTGCTCCTCCCTGACCCCCACCCCTGCTCTCCTCCTGACCCCCACCCCTGCTCTCCTCCTGACCCCACCCCTGCTCCCTCCTGACCCCACCCCTGCTCTCCTCCTGACCCCACCCCTGCTCTCCTCCCCTGACCCCCACCCTGCTCTCCTCCTGACCCCCACCCCTGCTCTCCTCCTGACCCCCACCCTGCTCTCCTCCTGACCCCCACCCCTGCTATCCCTCCCTAGCCCCCACCCCTGCTCTCCTCCCTATCCCCCACCCCTGCTCCTCCCTGACCCCCACCCCTGCTCTTCCTCCCTACCCCCACCCCTGCTCTCCCTCCCCAGCCCCCACCCCTGCTCTTCCTCCCTACCCCCACCCCTGCTCCTCCCTGACCCCCACCCCTGCTCTCCCTCCTGACCCCCACCCCTGCTCCCCTCCCTGACCCCCACCCCTGCTCTCCTCCCTATCCCCCACCCCTGCTCCCTCCTGACCCCACCCCTGCTCTTCCTCCCTACCCCCACCCCTGCTATCCCTCCCTAGCCCCCACCCCTGCTCTCCTCCCTATCCCCCACCCCTGCTCCCTCCTGACCCCCACCCCTGCTCTTCCTCCCTACCCCCACCCCTGCTCTCCCTCCCCAGCCCCCACCCCTGCTCTCCTCCCTGACCCCACCCCTGCTCTTCCTCCCTACCCCCACCCCTGCTCCCCTCCCTGACCCCCACCCCTGCTCTCCCTCCCCAGCCCCCACCCCTGCTCCCTCCTGACCCCCACCCCTGCTCTCCCTCCCCAGCCCCCACCCCTGCTATCCCTCCCTAGCCCCCACCCCTGCTCTCCTCCCTGACCCCCACCCTGCTCTTCCTCCCTACCCCCACCCCTGCTATCCCTCCCTAGCCCCCACCCTGCTCCCTCCTGACCCCCACCCTGCTCTCCCTCCCCAGCCCCCACCCCTGCTCTCCTCCCTGACCCCCACCCCTGCTCTCCCTCCCCAGCCCCCACCCTGGCTCCCTCCTGACCCCCACCCCTGCTCTCCTCCCTAGCCCCCACCCTGCTCTCCTCCTGACCCCAACCCTGCTCTCCTCTCCTAGTCCCCCACCCCTGCTCTCCTCCCTGACCCCCACCCTGCTCTTCCTCCCTACCCCCACCCCTGCTCTCCTCCCTGACCCCCACCCCTGCCTCCTCCCTAGCCCCCACCCTGCTCTCCCTCCCCAGCCCCCACCCCTGCTCTCCTCCTGACCCCCACCCTGCTCTCCTCCCAGCCCCCACCCCTGCTCTCCCTCCCCAGCCCCCACCCCTGCTATCCCTCCCTAGCCCCCACCCTGCTCCCTCCTGACCCCCACCCCTGCTATCCCTCCCTAGCCCCCACCCTGCTCCCTCCTGACCCCCACCCCTGCTCCCTCCTGACCCCCACCCTGCTCTCCCTCCCCAGCCCCCACCCCTGCCTCCTCCCTAGCCCCCACCCCTGCTCTCCCTCCCCAGCCCCCACCCCTGCCTCCTCCCTAGCCCCCACCCCTGCTCTCCCTCCCCAGCCCCCACCCCTGCTCTCCTCCCCAATCCCCCACCCCTGCTATCTCTCCCTAACCCCCACCCCCGAACAGGCCACGGTGTGTAATGCTCCCCTCCCTGTGTCCATGTGATCTCATTGTTCAACACCCTTTTATTGGTGAGAACATGCCGGGTTTGATTTTCTGTTCTTGTGTCAGTTTGCTGAGAATGATGGTCTCCAGCTTCATCCATGTCCCTACAAAGGACGTGAACTCATCCTTTTTCGTGGCTGCATAGTATTCCCCGGTGTGTATGAGCCACATTTTCTTTATCCAGATTATCATTGATGGGCAATTGGGTTGGTTCCCAGTCTTTGTTATCGTGAACAGGGCCACGAAACCCCTGCTCTCCTCCCTGACCCCCACCCCTGCTATCCCTCCCTAGCCCCCACCCCTGCTCTCCTCCTGACCCCCACCCCTGCTATCCCTCCCCAGCCCCCACCCCTGCTATCCCTCCCTAGTTGCCCTGCTATCCCTCCCTAGCCCCCACCCCTGCTATCCCTCCCTAGCCCCCACCCCTGCTCTCCTCCCCAATCCCCCACCCCTGCTATCTCTCCCCAACCTCCCACCCCAAACAGGCCACGGTGTGTGATACTCCCTTCCCTGTGTCCATGTGATCTCATTGTTCAACATCCACTTATCGGTGAGAACATGCCCTGGAAGGGAAGGAGAGGGAAAGAATTAACTGGGGAGGGGAGGGAAAGAATTAACTGGGGAGGGGAGGGAAAGGAGGGAGGGAGGGAAAGAATTAACTGGGGAGGGGAGGGAAAGAATTAACTGGGGAGGGGAGGGAAAGAATTAACTGGGGAGGGGAGGGAAAGAATTAACTGGGGAGGGGAGGGAAAGGAGGGAGGGAGGGAAAGGAGGGAGGGAGGGAAAGAATTAACTGGGGAGGGGAGGGAAAGAATTAACTGGGGAGGGGAGGGAAAGAATTAACTGGGGAGGGGAGGGAAAGAATTAACTGGGGAGGGGAGGGAAAGGAGGGAGGGAGGGAAAGAATTAACTGGGGAGGGGAGGGAAAGGAGGGAGGGAGGGAAAGAATTAACTGGGGAGGGGAGGGAAAGGAGGGAGGGAGGGAAAGAATTAACTGGGGAGGGGAGGGAAAGAATTAACTGGGGAGGGGAGGGAAAGGAGGGAGGGAGGGAAAGGAGGGAGGGAGGGAAAGAATTAACTGGGGAGGGGAGGGAAAGAATTAACTGGGGAGGGGAGGGAAAGGAGGGAGGGAGGGAAAGAATTAACTGGGGAGGGGAGGGAAAGAATTAACTGGGGAGGGGAGGGAAAGAATTAACTGGGGAGGGGAGGGAAAGAATTAACTGGGGAGGGGAGGGAAAGGAGGGAGGGAGGGAAAGAATTAACTGGGGAGGGGAGGGAAAGAATTAACTGGGGAGGGGAGGGAAAGAATTAACTGGGGAGGGAGGGGAGGGAAAGGAGGGAGGGAGGGAAAGAATTAACTGGGGAGGGGAGGGAAAGAATTAACTGGGGAGGGGAGGGAAAGAATTAACTGGGGAGGGGAGGGAAAGAATTAACTGGGGAGGGGAGGGAAAGAATTAACTGGGGAGGGGAGGGAAAGAATTAACTGGGGAGGGATGGGAGGAAGGGTAACTGGGAGGCGTGTCAGGTTTTGGGTCCACAGGGCAATGCAAAGCCTCTCACCCCCCAGAAACAGCCACCCAAGTCAGGGCCGGGTGAATCACCCAGGACGGCGGCTCATCTTGGGCTCTGGGAAGGGCCTGGCTGTGACTTCAGAGAATCCCGGGCTCTGCTAAAGGCCAGAATGAGATCCTCCGGCCTGGTTTCTGTCCACCCCACTTCCCCACGTGTGGGGCGGGTCTGGGCAGGGGTGGGCTTTTGGGGACCGGGAGACGGGGAACTTGGCCTGGGGTCACCTGGCGAGTGGCATCTGAGGGCTCCACGTGACGGGCAGGCCTGGCTCACGGCTGCCAGGCCTTCCAAGGTGGCATGAGGATCAGGTGGGAATATTCCCAAACACCCACCGCGCTCCGACACGTGGATGGGCCTTGTCCAGAAAAGGACCCAAACCCTGGCCGGGCACGGGGACTCACGCCTGTCACCCCAGCACTCTGGGAGGCTGAAGTGGGGGGGTCACCTGAGGTCAGGAGTTCGAGACCAGCCTGGCCCACACGGTTAAACCCCGTCTCTATTAAAAATATGAAAGTTACCCGGGCGTGGTGGCGGGCACCTGTCATCCCAGCTACTCGGGGGGCTGAGGCAGGAGAACCGCTGGAACCCGGGATTCGGAGGCTGCGGTGAGCTGAGATCGGGCCATCGCAGTCCAGCCTGGGTGACAGAGCGAGACTCGGTCTCGAAAATAAAATAAAATAAAATAAAATAAAAACGAGACCTTGGCAATGACCTTGAGCGGTAAGATGTAAAGAACTCCCACAAGGTTAGCGTTCCAATAGTGGAACACTAGCCATAAATGCCTTATTTATCATCTGTTTTATTTATAGCATCTCATGTTCGGGTTGTTCGTTTTTTGAGATGCCGTTTCCCGCTCGTCGCCCAGGCTGGAGTTCAGTGGCACCGTCTCGGCTCACTGCAACCTCCGCGTCCCGGGTTCAGGACCCTCTCCTGCCTCAGCCTCCAGAGAAGCTGGGAAGGGAAGAGAAAGAATTAACTGGGGAGGGGAGGGGAGGGGAGGGAGGGGAGGGGAGGGGAGGGAAAGAATTAACTGGGGAGGGAGGGGAGGGAAGGGAGGGGAGGGGAGGGAGGAGAGGGAAAGAATTAACTGGGGAGGGGAGGGAAGGGAGGGAGGAGAGGGAAAGAATTAACTGGGGAGGGGAGGGAAGGAGGGAGGGAGGAAAGAATTAACTGGGGAGGGGAGGGAAGGAGGGAGGGAGGAGAGGGAAAGAATTAACTGGGGAGGGGAGGGAAGGAGGGAGGGAGGAGAGGGAAAGAATTAACTGGGGAGGGGAGGGAAGGAGGGAGGGAGGAGAGGGAAAGAATTAACTGGGGAGGGGAGGGAAGGAGGGAGGGAGGAGAGGGAAAGAATTAACTGGGGAGGGGAGGGGAGGGGAGGGGAAGGAGGGAGGGGAGGGAAGGGAGGGGAGGGAAAGAATTAACTGGGGTGGGGAGGGGAGGAGAAGAATTAACTGGGGAGGGGAGGGAGGAGAGGAAGAATTAACTGGGGAGGGGAGGGAGGAGGGAAGGGAGGGGAGGGAGGTCAGTTCCGGGGAGGGGAGATTGCACCACCCGCTCCAGCCTGGGCGACAGAGCGAGTCTCCATTGCATGCTGTTGGGCCCCACAGGGTTGTGGGGTGTCCCTTATGCTGTGCTGACCTGCAGGGTTCCAGAACTGAAGACACAGGACCCTGAAGAGCTGGTGAAGAGCATGTGGACCCGGGCGGAGCCCCCGAATGCCCAGAAGCGCCTGTATTTATTAGATACAGGCAGGGGGAAGGGTGGTAAGTGAGGTCATCATTACAGGATGCCCTATTACATCATTAATATGGATGCGCTAGTACTCTGCCACATTAGTAATAGGGCATCCATATTAATGTGAGTCACAAGCAAGGGGGCCACCCCGTTGTGTCGCCCAGGCAGAGAGCTGGGCCTTGTGCAGCAGTAGAGGGTCGCCTGCAGGAAAGGGGTCCACCCCCATTAGGTCACCGAGGCCAGGAGGCGGGCTGTGTGCAGCAGGTGTCGTGGGCAACACTTCTTCGCTGGGGGCTGGAGACTTCAGGGGGGTTCTAATGGAAGGATGCTGTAAGCCAGTGCCGTGGGAGCTGACAGACGCGTGCTCTTCTCTTAAGATATTTACGGGAGGATGGTTTCACGGAAGGGAGAAAAGGGTGCACGTGACAGGGTGCACGGGTCACACCGGAGGGGTCCTTCTCCCTCCGTTACTTCCAGGATCTCAGGCCTGAGGCCGCCTTTCCACAGGAGCTGGAGGCAGGTACAGCTCCGTTATCAGCACAGGCTCCTGCTCCAGGCCGGCCACACGGCGTTTGCCCTTTCACGCAGGGCCGCCGGGGTCTTTGGTTCTCGCCCTGGTCTGGCTGTTTTCCCACGCGCTGCTTCTGTTCAGGGGACTGCTCTGGGCCTCCCTCCTACTGTAAACTACTATATGGTTCTATAGAAGGATTCTGTAAATCAGCACTAAATGTGTCGGCAGAGCTCCGACTACGATACCGGTATGATTATATAGAAGGATTATATGGGACTAAGTGTGCTACATATATAAGCTAGTATAGTCAGCAGGAAGTTATATGATTATATACAAGGATTATATGGGACTAAGTGTGCTACATATATAAGCTAGTATAGTCAGCAGGAAGTTATATGATTATATAGAAGGATTATATGGGACTAAGTGTGCTACATATATAAGCTAGTATAGTCAGCAGTGAGTTATATGATTATACAGAAAGATTATATGGGACTAAGTGATTATATATATAAGGTTGTATAGGAGGAGGGGCAGGAGAGGAAAGAATTAACTGGGGAGGGAGGGAAAGGAGGGAGGGAGGAGAGGAAAGAATTAACTGGGGAGGGAGGGAAAGGAGGGAGGGAGGAGAGGAAAGAATTAACTGGGGAGGGAGGGAAAGGAGGGAGGGAGGAGAGGAAAGAATTAACTGGGGAGGGAGGGGAGGGAAAGGAGGGAGGGAGGAGAGGAAAGAATTAACTGGGGAGGGAGGGAAAGGAGGGAGGGAGGAGAGGGAAAGAATTAACTGGGGAGGGAGGGAAAGGAGGGAGGAGGGAGGAGAGGAAAGAATTAACTGGGGAGGGAGGGAAAGGAGGGAGGGAGGAGAGGGAAAGAATTAACTGGGGAGGGAGGGGAGGGGAGGGAAAGGAGGGAGGGGAGGGAAAGGAGGGAGGGAGGAGAAGAATTAACTGGGGAGGGAGGGAGGAGAAGAATTAACTGGGGAGGGAGGGAGGAGAAGAATTAACTGGGGAGGAGGGGAGGCAGGAGAATCGCTTGAACCCGGGAGGAGGAGGTTGCAGTGAGCTGAGATGGCGCCACTGCACTCCAGCCTGGGCGACAGAGCGAGTCTCCATTGCATGCTGTTGGGCCCCACAGGGTTGTGGGGTGTCCCTTATGCTGTGCTGACCTGCAGGGTTCCAGAACTGAAGACACAGGACCCTGAAGAGCTGGTGAAGAGCATGTGACCCGGGCGGAGCCCCAGAAGCGCCTGTATTTATTAGATACAGGCAGGGGAAGGGTGGTAAGTGAGGTCATCATTACAGGATGCCCTATTACATCATTAATATGGATGCGCTAGTACTCTGCCACATTAGTAATAGGGCATCCATATTAATGTGAGTCACAAGCAAGGGGGCCACCCCGTTGTGTCGCCCAGGCAGAGAGCTGGGCCTTGTGCAGCAGTAGAGGGTCGCCTGCAGGAAGGGGTCCACCCCATTAGGTCACCGAGGCCAGGAGGCGGGCTGTGTGCAGCAGGTGTCGTGGGCAACACTTCTTCGCTGGGGCTGGAGACTTCAGGGGGTTCTAATGGAAGGATGCTGTAAGCCAGTGCCGTGGGAGCTGACAGACGCGTGCTCTTCTCTTAAGATATTTACGGGAGGATGGTTTCACGGAAGGGAGAAAAGGGTGCACGTGACAGGGTGCACGGGTCACACCGGAGGGGTCCTTCTCCCTCCGTTACTTCCAGGATCTCAGGCCTGAGGCCGCCTTTCCACAGGAGCTGGAGGCAGGTACAGCTCCGTTATCAGCACAGGCTCCTGCTCCAGGCCGGCCACACGGCGTTTGCCCTTTCACGCAGGGCCGCCGGGGTCTTTGGTTCTCGCCCTGGTCTGGCTGTTTTCCCACGCGCTGCTTCTGTTCAGGGGACTGCTCTGGGCCTCCCTCCTACTGTAAACTACTATATGGTTCTATAGAAGGATTCTGTAAATCAGCACTAAATGTGTCGGCAGAGCTCCGACTACGATACCGGTATGATTATATAGAAAGATTATATGGGACTAAGTGTGATTATATATATAAGGTAGTATAGTAAGCAGGAGTTATATGATTATATACAAGGATTATATGGGACTAAGTGTGATTACATATATAAGCTAGTATAGTAAGCAGTGAGTTATATGATTATATAGAAGGATTATATGGGACTAAGTGTGATTATATATATAAGGTAGTATAGTAAGCAGTGAGTTATATGATTATACAGAAAGATTATATGGGACTAAGTGTGATTATATATATAAGCTAGTATAGTAAGCAGTGAGTTATATGATTATACAGAAAGATTATATGGGACTAAGTGTGATTACATATATAAGCTAGTATAGTAAGCAGTGAGTTATATGATTATACAGAAAGATTATATGGGACTAAGTGTGATTACATATATAAGCTAGTATAGTAAGCAGTGAGTTATATGATTATACAGAAAGATTATATGGGACTAAGTGTGATTACATATATAAGGTAGTATAGTAAGCAGTGAGTTATATGATTATACAGAAAGATTATATGGGACTAAGTGTGATTATATATATAAGCTAGTATAGTAAGCAGTGAGTTATATGATTATACAGAAAGATTATATGGGACTAAGTGTGATTATATATATAAGGTAGTATAGTAAGCAGTGAGTTATATGATTATACAGAAAGATTATATGGGACTAAGTGTGATTACATATATAAGCTAGTATAGTAAGCAGTGAGTTATATGATTATATAGAAAGATTATATGGGACTAAGTGTGATTATATATATAAGCTAGTATAGTAAGCAGTGAGTTATATGATTATATAGAAAGATTATATGGGACTAAGTGTGATTATATATATAAGGTAGTATAGTAAGCAGTGAGTTATATGATTATATAGAAAGATTATATGGGACTAAGTGTGATTATATATATAAGCTAGTATAGTAAGCAGTGAGTTATATGATTATATAGAAAGATTATATGGGACTAAGTGTGATTATATATATAAGCTAGTATAGTAAGCAGTGAGTTATATGATTATATAGAAAGATTATATGGGACTAAGTGTGATTACATATATAAGCTAGTATAGTAAGCAGTGAGTTATATGATTATATAGAAAGATTATATGGGACTAAGTGTGATTACATATATAAGCTAGTATAGTAAGTAGTGAGTTATATGATTATATAGAAAGATTATATGGGACTAAGTGTGATTTTGTATATATAAGGTAGTATAGTAAGCAGTGAGTTATATGATTATATAGAAAGATTATATGGGACTAAGTGTGATTATATATATAAGCTAGTATAGTAAGCAGTGAGTTATATGATTATATAGAAAGATTATATGGGACTAAGTGTGATTACATATATAAGCTAGTATAGTAAGCAGTGAGTTATATGATTATATAGAAAGATTATATGGGACTAAGTGTGATTACATATATAAGCTAGTATAGTAAGCAGTGAGTTATATGATTATATAGAAAGATTATATGGGACTAAGTGTGATTACATATATAAGCTAGTATAGTAAGCAGTGAGTTATATGATTATATAGAAAGATTATATGGGACTAAGTGTGATTATATATATAAGCTAGTATAGTCAGCAGGAAGTTATATGATTATATAGAAGGATTATATGGGACTAAGTGTGCTACATATATAAGCTAGTATAGTCAGCAGGAAGTTATATGATTATATAGAAGGATTATATGGGACTAAGTGTGCTACATATATAAGCTAGTATAGTCAGCAGGAAGTTATATGATTATATAGAACTCAGTAGGTACAAGTATTAAGTATAATTATGTAACCTACATATAGGTAAGCAGTAAGTTCTATGATTATATAGAAGGATTATATGGGACTAAGTGTGCTACATATATAAGCTAGTATAGTCAGCAGGAAGTTATATGATTATATAGGAAGGATTATACAAAGGAAACAGCTGAGCCATGACACTATAAACTAAGATACTGTTCAGGCCCTCATTGTGCCTGGGGTCTGGACAGTTCTCCTTCCTCGGTGCCCATGGTGGGGTGTTACCCACACTCCATCTCAAAAGAAGACAGAAGTTTGCCAGGCGCAGTGGCTCAGGCCTGTCACCCTAGCCCTTTAGGAGGTTGAGGCGGGTGGATCACGAGGTTAAGTGTTCGAGAGCAGCCTGGCCAACACGGAGAAACCCCCCGTCTCTACTAAAAATACAAAATTAGCCGGGTGTGCTGGCGAGAGCCTGTGATGGTGAGAGCCTGTGATCCCAGCTCCTCGGGAGGCTGAGGCAGGGGAATCGCTTGAACCCGGGAGGCGGAGGCTGCGGTGAGCCGAGATCGTGCCATTGCACTCCAGCCTCTGTGTCTGTGTATATGTGTGTGTGTATCAATCTTGTTGCCCAGGATGGAGTGCAATGGTGTGATCTCGGCTCACTGCAGCCTCTGCTTCCTGGGTTCAAGTGATTCTCCTACCTCAGCCTCCTGAGTATCTGTGTGTGTGTGTGTGTGTGTATCAATCTTGTTGCCCAGGCTGGAGTGCAGTGGTGCGATCTCAGCTCACCACAGCCTCTGCCTCCTGAGTAGCTGCAATTACAGCTGTGCAGCAGCACACCTGACTAACGTTTTTATTATTAGTAGAGATGGCATTTTGCCATGTCGGCCAGGCTGGTGTTGAACTCCTGACCTCGTGATTCACCGCCTAGGCCTCCCAAAGTGCTGGGATTACAGGCGTGAGCCACTGAGCCCACCCCAATGTATTTCCTACATATATTAGTTCATGTCTCACATCTCCCTAAAGTAATAAAACCATGCTCTGCCTTCACCAGCAGGAACAGGTATCATCAGAATTTCCTGAGGCTATGTCACGGGCATGCATCCTTAAATTTGGCAAAATAAACTTTCTGAATTAACTGAGTCCTGTCTCAAATTGTCGGGGTTCACAAAACCATCTCAGATGTATTTTAAATATCAGCATGATATTAATGCTAAATAAATAAAGACTAAAAGCATCAAAGAATGTTTAATACATTCAAAAGGGTAAAAGAAACACAGTCATCATATGCATTTCAGAAAAAGCATCAGTGAAAAGTCAGTCAGATTCAGAGTCTCGCTGCTTTGCCCAGGCTGGAGTGCAGTGGTGCGATCTCAGCTCACCACAGCCTCTGCTTCCTGGGTTCAAGCGATTCTCCTACCTCAGCCTCCTGAGTATCTGTGTGTGTGTATATCTCTGTGTCTGTGTGTGTGTGTGTATCAATCTTGTTGCCCAGGCTGGAGTGCAATGGTGCAATCTCGGCTCACCACAGCCTCTGCCTCCTGGGTTCAAGTGATTCTCCTACCTCAGCCTCCTGAGTATCTGTGTGTGTGTATCAATCTTGTTGCCCAGGCTGGAGTGCAGTGGTGCGATCTCAGCTCACCACAGCCTCTGCTTCCTGGGTTCAAGCGATTCTCCTGCCTCAGCCTCCTGAGTATCTGTGTGTGTGTATCAATCTTGTTGCCCAGGCTGGAGTGCAATGGTGTGATCTCGGCTCACTGCAGCCTCTGCTTCCTGGGTTCAAGCGATTCTCCTACCTCAGCCTCCTGAGTATCTGTGTGTGTGTATCAATCTTGTTGCCCAGGCTGGAGTGCAATGGTGTGATCTCGGCTCACCACAGCCTCTGCTTCCTGGGTTCAAGTGATTCTCCTGTCTCAGCCTCCCGAGTAGCTGGGAATAGAGGCACTCACCATCACACCTGGCTAATTTTTTTAGAAGAGATGGGGTTTCACCATGTTGGCCAGGCTGGTCTCCAACTCCTGAACTCAGGTGATCATCCCACCTTGGTCTCCCAATCTAGCTGGGATGACCAGCTCATGCCAGGATGCCCATCCTTGGAGGCTGAGGTGGGTGGATCACCAGAGGTCAAGAGTTCAAGACCAGCCTGGCTGATGTGGTGATACCACATCTGTACTAAAAAGACAAAAATTAGCCAGGTGTGGTGGTGGGTGCCTGTAGACCCAGCTACTTGTGAGGCTGGAGCAGGAGAATGACTAGAACTCAGGAGGCAGAAGTTGCCATGAGCTGAGACTGTGCCACTGCACTCCAGCCTGGGGACAGAGGACCCCCAAGTCAGAGGCGATCTCCTTGGAATCACTGGGTCCACACACGGTGTTACCTGTAAGCATCTGAGTTTTTCAGAGAAGGAGGCTTTTCACCCTGAAAGCTGAGGGTCACCCACAGACATCACAGTGTAAAAAACTAAGGAGAGGAAAGCAGAGGGGAGTCCTCCTGGGTAGAGAATATGGTCCTCTTAGCTGCCATAGGTCTCGTGGTGGTACCCATCCCGGTCAGAGAAACCCAGGTCACTCCCAGTCAGGGCTGTGTTCACCGCTCCCACCCTGGATGTGCCTTGTCCCCCCAGGGCAAGAAAGTTCTGCCCAGCCTGCTCCTGAGCCCAGCTCCCAGGGGGCAGACCCTCCACCCTGGCTCCCCAAATCCCTCGGGGCCTCCCTGGCTCTCCCCTGGGTGTGTGGCAGTGACAGTGTCAGGGCATCCTCCTTGAGGCCCAGGCTGGCTGCTCACTCCAGCTCGGGGCCTGTCTGTGCCTCCCAGCTTCTCTCTCCACTGCTGTCTTCTGTCTCTCTCACTCTATCTCCCTTTGTCTCTGTCCATCTGTCTCTGTTCTCCTTCTATCTCTCTGTCTCCTTCTGTCTGTAAGTGTCTATCTCTGTTCCTGCAAGCCTCCCTGTCTCTGTCTGCCTCTATCTCTGTCCTTCCAAGTCTCCCTGTCTCTGTCTCCTTCTGTCTGTGTCTATCTCTGTTCCTGCAAGCCTCCCTGTCTGTCTCCCTCTGTGCATCTGTCTCCCTCTGTCTCTGTTCTCTTTCTATATCTCTGTCTCCTTCTGTCTGTAAGTGTCTATCTCTGTTCCTGCAAGCCTCCCTGTCTGTCTCCCTCTGTGCATCTGTCTCCTCTGTGCATCTGTCTCCCTCTGTTTCTGTTCTCCTTCTATCTCTCCATCTCCTTCTGTCTGTAAGTGTCTATCTCTGTTCCTGCAAGCCTCCCTGTCTGTCTCCCTCTGTGCATCTGTCTCCCTCTGTGCATCTGTCTCCTCTGTGCATCTGTCTTCATCTCTGTTTTCTATCTCTTTCTCCTTCTGTCTGTAAGTGTCTATCTCTGTTCCTGCAAGCCTCCCTGTCTCTGTCTGTGTTTTTGACAGAGAGAGTATTTCCAGCCTGTGTAGAGATGGGTGGGATCTCAGCTCACTGCAGCCTCCACCTTCTGGGTTAGGGCAATTCTCCCACCTCAGCCTCCAAAGTAGGTGGAATCACAGGCCTGCCACCATGCCCAGCTAATTTTGTAAATTTTTGTAGAGATGGGTGGGATCTCAGCTCACTGCAGCCTCCACCTTCTGGGTTAGGGCAATTCTCCCACCTCAGCCTCCAAAGTAGGTGGAATCACAGGCCTGCCACCATGCCCAGCTAATTTTGTAAATTTTTGTAGAGATGGGTGGGATCTCAGCTCACTGCAGCCTCTGCTTCCTGGGTTCAAGCGATTCTCCTGCCTCTGCCTCCTGAGTAGCTGCAATTACAGCTGTGCAGCAGCACACCTGACTAACGTTTTTATTATTAGAAGAGATGGGGTTTCACCATGTTGGCCAGGCTGGTCTCCAACTCCTGAACTCAGGTGATCATCCCACCTTGGTCTCCCAATCTAGCTGGGATGACCAGCTCATGCCAGGATGCCCATCCTTGGAGGCTGAGGTGGGTGGATCACCAGAGGTCAAGAGTTCAAGACCAGCCTGGCTGATGTGGTGATACCACATCTGTACTAAAAAGACAAAAATTAGCCAGGTGTGGTGGTGGGTGCCTGTAGACCCAGCTACTTGTGAGGCTGGAGCAGGAGAATGACTAGAACTCAGGAGGCAGAAGTTGCCATGAGCTGAGACTGTGCCACTGCACTCCAGCCTGGGGACAGAGTGAGACTGTGTCTCAAATATATATATAAATTATCAGAGCATGATGGGATGCACCTGTAATCCCAGCTACTCAGGAGGCTGAGGCAGGAGGATCGCTTGAACCCGGGAGGTGGAGGCTGCGGTGAGCCGAGATCCCGCCATTGCACTCCAGCCTGGGGACAGAGTGAGACTGTGTCTCAAATATATATATAAATTATCAGAGCATGATGGGATGCACCTGTAATCCCAGCACTTTGGGAGGCCGAGGTGGGTGGATCACCAGAGGTCAAGAGTTCAAGACCAGCCTGGCTGATGTGGTGATACCACATCTGTACTAAAAAGACAAAAATTAGCCAGGTGTGGTGGTGGGTGCCTGTAGACCCAGCTACTTGTGAGGCTGGAGCAGGAGAATGACTAGAACTCAGGAGGCAGAAGTTGCCATGAGCTGAGACTGTGCCACTGCACTCCAGCCTGGGGACAGAGTGAGACTGTGTCTCAAATATATATATAAATTATCAGAGCATGATGGGATGCACCTGTAATCCCAGCTACTCAGGAGGCTGAGGTGGGTGGATCACCAGAGGTCAAGAGTTCAAGACCAGCCTGGCTGATGTGGTGATACCACATCTGTACTAAAAAGACAAAAATTAGCCAGGTGTGGTGGTGGGTGCCTGTAGACCCAGCTACTTGTGAGGCTGGAGCAGGAGAATGACTAGAACTCAGGAGGCAGAAGTTGCCATGAGCTGAGACTGTGCCACTGCACTCCAGCCTGGGTGAGAAGAGCAAAACTCTGTCTCAAAATAACTAAATAAAAAATAAAAATAAGTAAGTACTTCTCAAAAGTTTGTCCTCAATCTGTACTTGTTACAGGCCCTGGAAACTGTATTCCTAGCCCTGTTCAAGGCCTCACCCAAGGCCAATCATCTAATTGGGAAATTAGCTGGGTGTGGTGGCACGTGCCTGTAATCCCAGCACTTTGGGAGTCTCAGGTCTGGTAGAGCACGTCCTGGAACACATCAGGGGCTCAGGGGCACACGGGGCAGGGGCTTGACCAGCCTGTCCCCAGGCAGAAAGCATGCAGGCCCTGGTGCCTGCACTGCAGAGGGGGCTTCGTGGCACAGCTGTGTGGGGCACCCATGTCTGGGGACAGAGGACCCCCAAGTCAGAGGCGATCTCCTTGGAATCACTGGGTCCACACACAGTGTGACCTGTAAGCATCCAAGTTTCCCAGAGAAGGAGGCTTTTCACCCTGGAAGCTGCGGGTCACCCACAGACATCACAGCGTGGAAAACTGGGGAGAGGGAAGCAAAGGGGAGTCCTCCTGGGTAGAGAATATTGTCCTCTTAGCTGCCCTAGGTCTCGTAGTGGTACCCACCCCGGTCAGAGAAACCCAGGTCACTCCCAGTCAGGGCTGCATTCACCGTTCCCACCCTGGACATGCCTTGTCCCTCCAGGGCAAGGAAGCCCTGCCCAGCCTGCTCCTGAGCATGGCTCCCAGGGAGCAGACCCTCCACCCTGGCTCCTCAAATCCCTTGGGGCCTCCCTGGCTCTCCCCTGGGCACATGGCAGCGACAGTGTCAGGGCATCCTCCTTGAGGCCAAGGCTGGCTGCTCACTCCAGCTCGGGGCCCCTGTCTGTGCCTCCCAACTTCTCTCTTCACTGCTGTCTTCTGTCTCTCTCACTCTATCTCCCTTTGTCTCTGTCCATCTGTCTCTGTTATCCTTCTATCTCTCTGTCTCCTTCTGTCTGTAAGTGTCTATCTCTGTTCCTGCAAGCCTCCCTGTCTCTGTCTCCTTGTGTGGTTTCCTCTGTGTGTCTCTGTGTCCCTCTGTGCATCTGTCTTCATCTCTGTTTTCTATCTCTTTCTCCTTCTGTCTGTAAGTGTCTATCTCTGTTCCTGCAAGCCTCCCTGTCTCTGTCTCCTTCTGTCTCTGTCTGCCTCTATCTCTGTCCCTCCAAGTCTCCTTGTCTGTCTTCCTATCTCTGTCTCCCTCTGTGCATCTGTCTCCCTCTGTCTCTGTTCTCTTTCTATATCTCTGTCTCCTTCTGTCTCTGTCTACCTCTATCTCTGTCCTTCCAAGTCTCCCTGTTTCTGTCTGCCTCTATCTCTGTCCCTCCAAGCCTCCCTGTCTGTCTCCCTCTGTCTCTGTTCTCTTTCTATATCTCTGTCTCCCTCTGTGCATCTGTCTCCTCTGTGCATCTGTCTTCATCTCTGTTTTCTATCTCTTTCTCCTTCTGTCTGTAAGTGTCTATCTCTGTTCCTGCAAGCCTCCCTGTCTGTCTCCCTCTGTGCATCTGTCTTCATCTCTGTTTTCTATCTCTTTCTCCTTCTGTCTGTAAGTGTCTATCTCTGTTCCTGCAAGCCTCCCTGTCTGTCTCCCTCTGTTTCTGTTCTCCTTCTATCTCTCTGTCTCCTTCTGTATCTGTCTGCCTCTATCTCTGTCCCTCCAAGTATCCTTGTCTGTCTTCCTATCTCTGTCTCCTTCTGTCTGTAAGTGTCTATCTCTGTTCCTGCAAGCCTCCCTGTCTCTGTCTCCTTCTGTCTGTAAGTGTCTATCTCTGTTCCTGCAAGCCTCCCTGTCTCTGTCTCCTTGTGTGTTTCCTCTATGTGTCTCTGTGTCCCTCTGTGCATCTGTCTTCATCTCTGTTTTCTATCTCTTTCTCCTTCTGTCTGTAAGTGTCTATCTCTGTTCCTGCAAGCCTCCCTGTCTCTGTCTCCTTCTGTCTGTAAGTGTCTATCTCTGTTCCTGCAAGCCTCCCTGTCTCTGTCTGCCTCTATCTCTGTCCCTCCAAGTATCCTTGTCTGTCTTCCTATCTCTGTCTCCTCTGTCTCTGTTCTCTTTCTATATCTCTGTCTCCTTGTGTGTTTCCTCTATGTGTCTCTGTGTCCCTCTGTGCATCTGTCTCCTCTGTGCATCTGTCTCCTCTGTGCATCTGTCTTCATCTCTGTTTTCTATCTCTTTCTCCTTCTGTCTCTGTCTATCTCTATCTCTGTCTCCCTCTGTTTCTGTTCTCCTTCTATCTCTCCATCTCCTTCTGTCTCTGTCTATCTCTATCTCTGTCCTTCCAAGTCTCCCTGTCTCTGTCTGCCTCTATCTCTGTCCCTCCAAGTATCCTTGTCTGTCTTCCTATCTCTGTCTCCTCTGTGCATCTGTCTCCCTCTGTGCATCTGTCTTCATCTCTGTTTTCTATCTCTTTCTCCTTCTGTCTGTAAGTGTCTATCTCTGTTCCTGCAAGCCTCCCTGTCTCTGTCTCCTTCTGTCTGTGTCTATCTCTGTTCCTGCAAGCCTCCCTGTCTCTGTCTGCCTCTATCTCTGTCCCTCCAAGCCTCCCTGTCTCTGTCTCCTTGTGTGGTTTCCTCTGTGTGTCTCTGTGTCCCTCTGTGCATCTGTCTCCTCTGTCTCTGTTCTCTTTCTATATCTCTGTCTCCTTCTGTATCTGTCTGCCTCTATCTCTGTCCTTCCAAGTCTCCCTGTCTCTGTCTCCTTCTGTCTGTAAGTGTCTATCTCTGTTCCTGCAAGCCTCCCTGTCTCTGTCTCCTTCTGTCTGTAAGTGTCTATCTCTGTTCCTGCAAGCCTCCCTGTCTCTGTCTCCTTCTGTATCTGTCTGCCTCTATCTCTGTCCCTCCAAGTATCCTTGTCTGTCTTCCTATCTCTGTCTCCTCTGTGCATCTGTCTTCATCTCTGTTTTCTATCTCTCTTTCTCCTTCTGTCTGTAAGTGTCTATCTCTGTTCCTGCAAGCCTCCCTGTCTCTGTCTCCTTCTGTCTCTGTCTGCCTCTATCTCTGTCCCTCCAAGCCTCCCTGTCTCTGTCTGCCTCTATCTCTGTCCTTCCAAGTCTCCCTGTCTCTGTCTGCCTCTATCTCTGTCCTTCCAAGTCTCCCTGTCTCTGTCTCCTTCTGTCTCTGTCTGTGTTTTTGACAGAAATAGTATCTCCAGCCTGTGTAGAGATGGGTGGGATCTCAGCTCACTGCAGCCTCCACCTTCTGGGTTAGGGCAATTCTCCCACCTCAGCCTCCAAAGTAGGTGGAATCACAGGCCTGCCACCATGCCCAGCTAATTTTGTAAATTTTTGTAGAGATGGGGTTTCACCATGTTGGCCAGGCTGGTCTCCAACTCCTGAACTCAGGTGATCATCCCACCTTGGTCTCCCAAGCTAGCTGGGATGACCAGCTCATGCCAGGATGCCCATCCTTGGAGGCTGAGGTGGGTGGACTTCCTGAGCTCAGGAGTTTGAGACCAGCCTGGGCAACAGGGTGAAACCCCATCTCAACTAAAATACAAAAGAAATTAGCTGGGTGCAGTGGCTCAGGCTTGTAATCCTAACACTTTAGGAGACCGAGGTGGGTGGACTTCCTGAGCTCAGGAGTTTGAGACCAGCCTGGGCAACAGGGTGAAACCCCATCTCTACCAAATATACAAAAACTAGCTGGTTGTGGTGGTGTGAGTCTGTAATCCCAGCTACTTGGGAGGCTGGGGCAGGAGAATGGCTTGAACCCAGGAGGTGGAGGTTGCAGTGAGCCGAGACTGTGCCACTGCACTCCAGCCTGGCGACAGAGCAAAACTCCATCTCTACAAAAAAAAAAAATCTGTTTTCTTTAGTAACAGGACACAACAGAAAAACTGGTTATTTTGCCAAGGCTTTGGCTGGAATGATATGCATGCCTCTAAAAATTAAACTTGAGGCTGGGAGTGGTGGCTCATGCCTGTGATCTCAGCACTTTGGGAGGCCCAGGGGTGTGGACTGCCTGAGGTCATGAGTTTGAGATCAGCCTGGCCAAGATGTTGAAACCCCATCTCTACCAAAAATACAAAAACTAGCTGGTTGTGGTGGTGTGAGTCTGTAATCCCAGCTACTTGGGAGGCAGGAGAATCACGTGAACGTGGGAGGTAGAGGTTGCATTGAGCCAAGATCATGCCATTTCACTCCAGCCTAGACAAGAGTGACATTCCATCTCAAAAAAAAAAAAATCTGTTTTCTTTAGTAACAGGACACAACAGGAAAAACTGGTTATTTTGCCATGGCTTTGGCTGGAATGGTATGCACGCCTCTAAAAACCAAACTTGAGGCTGGGAGTGGTGGCTCATGCCTGTGATCTCAGCACTTTGGGAGGCCAAGGTGGGTGGATCACCAGAGGTCAAGAGTTCAAGACCAGCCTGGCCAAGATGTTGAAACCCCATCTCAACTAAAATACAAAAGAAATTAGCTGGGTGCAGTGGCTCAGGCTTGTAATCCTAACACTTTAGGAGACTGAGGTGGGTGGACTTCCTGAGCTCAGGAGTTTGAGACCAGCCTGGGCAACAGGGTGAAACCCCATCTCTACCAAATATACAAAAACTAGCTGGTTGTGGTGGTGTGCGTCTGTAATCCCAGCTACTCGGGAGGCAGGAGAATCACGTGAACCTGGGAGGTAGAGGTTGCATTGAGCCAAGATCATGCCATTTCACTCCAGCCTAAACAAGAGTGACATTCCATCTCAAAAAAAAAAAAAGAGCTCTCAAATACTTTTTCTTTTTTTGAGATGGAGTCTCACTCTGTCACCCAGGCTGGAGTGCAGTGGTGTGATCCCAGATCACTGAAATGTCCCGGGTTCAAGCGATTCTCCTGCCTCAGTCTCCCAAGAAGCTGGGAATACAGGCACCCACCACCACACCCAGCTAATTTTGTAAATTTTTGTAGAGATGGGGTTTCACCATGTTGGCCAGGCTGGTCTCCAACTCCTGAACTCAGGTGATCATCCCACCTTGGTCTCCCAAGCTAGCTGGGATGACCAGCTCATGCCAGGATGCCCATCCTTGGAGGCTGAGGTGGGTGGACTTCCTGAGCTCAGGAGTTTGAGACCAGCCTGGCTGATGTGGTGATACCACATCTGTACTAAAAGACAAAAATTAGCCAGGTGTGGTGGTGGGTGCCTGTAGACCCAGCTACTTGTGAGGCTGGAGCAGGAGAATGACTAGAACTCAGGAGGCAGAAGTTGCCATGAGCTGAGACTGTGCCACTGCACTCCAGCCTGGCGACAGAGCAAAACTCCATCTCTACAAAAAAAAAAAAAGAGCTCTCAAATACTTTTTCTTTTTTGAGATGGAGTCTCACTCTGTCACCCAGGCTGGAGTGCAGTGGTGTGATCCCAGATCACTGAAATGTCCCGGGTTCAAGCAATTCTCCTGCCTCAGTCTCCCAAGAAGCTGGGAATACAGGCACCCACCACCACACCCAGCTAATTTTGTAAATTTTTGTAGAGATGGGGTTTCACCATGTTGGCCAGGCTGGTCTCCAACTCCTGAACTCAGGTGATCATCCCACCTTGGTCTCCCAAGCTAGCTGGGATGACCAGCTCATGCCAGGATGCCCATCCTTGGAGGCTGAGGTGGGTGGACTTCCTGAGCTCAGGAGTTTGAGACCAGCCTGGCCAAGATGTTGAAACCCCATCTCTACCAAATATACAAAAACTAGCTGGTTGTGGTGGTGTGCGTCTGTAATCCCAGCTACTTGGGAGGCTGGGGCAGGAGAATGGCTTGAACCCAGGAGGCGGAGGTTGCAGTGAGCCGAGACTGTGCCACTGCACTCCAGCCTGGTGACAGAGCAAAACTCCATCTCTACAAAAAAAAAAAATCTGTTTTCTTTAGTAACAGGACACAACAGGAAAAACTGGTTATTTTGCCAAGGCTTTGGCTGGAATGGTATGCATGCCTCTAAAAATTAAACTTGAGGCTGGGAGTGGTGGCTCATGCCTGTAATCTCAGCACTTTGGGAGGCCCAGGGGTGGACTGCCTGAGGTCATGAGTTTGAGATCAGCCTGGCCAAGATGTTGAAACCCCATCTCAACTAAAATACAAAAGAAATTAGCTGGGTGTGGTGGCACATGTCTGTACTCCCAGCAACTTGGGAGGCTGGGGCAGGAGAATGGCTTGAACCCAGGAGGTGGAGGTTGCAGTGAGCTGATATTGTGCCACTGCACTCCAGCCTGGCGACAGAGCAAAACTCCATCTCTACAAAAAAAAAAAATCTGTTTTCTTTAGTAACAGGACACAACAGGAAAAACTGGTTATTTTGCCAAGGCTTTGGCTGGAATGATATGCATGCCTCTAAAAAATTAAACTTGAGGCCGGGAGTGGTGGCTCATGCCTGTAATCACAGCACTTTGGGAGGCCAAGGTGGGTGGATCACGAGGTCAAGAGATCGAGACCATCCTGGTCAACATGGTAAAACCCCGTCTCTACTAAAAATACAAAAAGTTAGCTGGGCCTGGTATCAGGCACCTATAGTCCAAGCCTCTGGGGAGGGTGAGGCTGGAGAATCACTTGAACCTGGGAGGTGGAGGTTGCAGTGAGCCGAGACTGTGCCACTGCACTCCAGCCTGGGTGACAGAGCAAGACTCCATCTCTACAAAAAAAAAAAAAGAGCTCTCAAATACTTTTTCTTTTTTTGAGACGGAGTCTCACTCTGTCACCCAGGCTGGAGTGCAGTGGTGTGATCCCAGATCACTGAAATGTCCTGGGTTCAAGCAATTATCCTGCCTCAGTCTCCCAAGAAGCTGGGAATACAGGCACCCACCACCACACCCAGCTAATTTTTGTAGTTTTAGTAGACATGGGGTTTCACCATGTTGGACAGGCTGGTCTTGAACTCCTGAACTCAGGTGATCCATCTGCCTTGACCTCCCATAATGCTGGGATGGGGAGCCTTAGTGCCCAGCCTGATCCTGTTTAAAAGTTGGTTTTATAATCAGCTGTAAAGCTCTAACAGATGCTTGTGAATGCAGGTTTCTGACAACCTTGGAGATTGCCACATCAGAATAGCAAGGAAAAAAGTTTGGAATTTTTGAAAAGCTAAAATGTTCATTAATATCAAGCAGGATGGAAATTAACTGAATGGACTCAACTAATAGGAGACTGGGGTGATCTTTTCATGTTTTAAGTCTTCTTAATTTATGTCAATAAAGTTATTTGCATAAATGCAATAACAATCTGCTTTCTGGCTGGGCTGGGTGGCTCATGCCTGTGATCTCAGCACTTTGGGAGGCCAAGGTGGGTGGATCACGAGGTCAAGAGATTGAGACCATCCTGGTCAACATGGTGAAACCCCGTCTCTACTAAAAATACAAACTCAGCTGGGTGCAGTAGCAGGCACCTGTAATCCCAGCTACTCAGGAGGCTGAGGCAGGAGAATCGCTTGAATGGGGAGCGGAGGGGTTGGGAGATGGAGGGGGTTGAGGTCGCAGTGAGCCAAGATCGCACAATTGCCCTCCAGCCTGCCAACAGAGCGGTAGTCTGTCTCAAAATAAGTAAATACAAATAAAAAGTAAAACTATTATTCTTGCTACAGTGAATATAAATAATTAGGCCAAGTATCAGCCTTGGCCACGTGCTGTGGCTCGGGCCTGTAATCCCAGCACTCTGGGAAGCCGAGGCGGGTGGATCACAAGGTCAAGAGATCGAGACCATCCTGGTCAACATGGTGAAACCCCGTCTCTACTAAAAATACAAACTCAGCTGGGTGCAGTAGCAGGCACCTGTAATCCCAGCTACTCAGGAGGCTGAGGCAGAGAATCACTTGAACCCAGGAGGCGGAGGTTGCAGTGAGCTGAGATTGCACCATGGTACTCCAGCCTGGGCGACAGAGTGAGACTCCATCTCACACACAAAAAATCCAACTTGACTTATGGAGCCAATAAAACTGTTGGAAACTGGCCTCTTCTTCTGTGTACACAGTCACGTACAGAGTCCCTGATCTGCGCTAAGACTGTCACTTTCTCACAGGCCAGGAACCCCAAATTATCCTGAAACCTCAAGAGGAAAGGAATTCACTCAACTCATAGGTATTTAATGGTGCAAACCCATGGTGGGCTCAGCTTTAAAATGTCCTGTCTGGGGCCAGGTGCGGTGGCTCACACCTGTAATCCCAGCACTCTGGGAAGCCGAGGCGGGTGGATCACCTGAGGTCAGGAGTTCAAGACCAGCCTGGCCAAGATGTTGAAACCCATCTCTACCAAAAATACAAAAACTAGCTGGTTGTGGTGGTGTGCGTCTGTAATCCCAGCTACTCGGGAGGCAGGAGAATCACGTGAACCTGGGAGGTAGAGGTTGCATTGAGCCAAGATCATGCCATTTCACTCCAGCCTAGACAAGAGTGACATTCCATCTCAAAAAAAAAAAATCTGTTTTCTTTAGTAACAGGACACAACAGAAAAACTGGTTATTTTGCCAAGGCTTTGGCTGGAATGATATGCATGCCTCTAAAAAATCAAACTTGAGGCTGGGAGTGGTGGCTCATGCCTGTAATCACAGCACTTTGGGAGGCCAAGGTGGGTGGATCACGAGGTCAAGAGATCGAGACCATCCTGGTCAACATGGTGAAACCCCGTCTCTACTAAAAATACAAACTCAGCTGGGTGCAGTAGCAGGCACCTGTAATCCCAGCAGGAGAATCGCTTGAATGGGGAGCGGAGGGGTTGGGAGATGGAGGGGGTTGAGGTCACAGTGAGCCAAGATCGCACAATTGCCCTCCAGCCTGCCAACAGAGCGGTAGTCTGTCTCAAAATAAGTAAATACAAATAAAAAGTAAAACTATTATTCTTGCTACAGTGAATATAAATAATTAGGCCAAGTATCAGCCTTGGCCACGTGCTGTGGCTCGGGCCTGTAATCCCAGCACTCTGGGAAGCCGAGGCGGGTGGATCACAAGGTCAAGAGATCGAGACCATCCTGGTCAACATGGTAAAACCCCGTCTCTACTAAAAATACAAAAAGTTAGCTGGGCCTGGTATCAGGCACCTATAGTCCAAGCCTCTGGGGAGGGTGAGGCTGGAGAATCACTTGAACCTGGGAGGTAGAGGTTGCATTGAGCCAAGATCATGCCATTTCACTCCAGCCTAAACAAGAGTGACATTCTGTCTCAAAAAAAAAAAATCTGTTTTCTTTAGTAACAGGACACAACAGAAAAACTGGTTATTTTGCCATGGCTTTGGCTGGAATGATATGCATGCCTCTAAAAATTAAACTTGAGGCTGGGAGTGGTGGCTCATGCCTGTAATCACAGCACTTTGGGAGGCTGAGGCAGGAGAATCGCTTGAATGGGGAGCGGAGGGGTTGGGAGATGGAGGGGGTTGAGGTCACAGTGAGCCAAGATCGCACAATTGCCCTCCAGCCTGCCAACAGAGCGGTAGTCTGTCTCAAAATAAGTAAATACAAATAAAAAGTAAAACTATTATTCTTGCTACAGTGAATATAAATAATTAGGCCAAGTATCAGCCTTGGCCACGTGCTGTGGCTCGGGCCTGTAATCCCAGCTACTCAGGAGGCTGAGGCAGGAGAATCGCTTGAATGGGGAGCGGAGGGGTTGGGAGATGGAGGGGGTTGAGGTCGCAGTGAGCCAAGATCGCACAATTGCCCTCCAGCCTGCCAACAGAGCGGTAGTCTGTCTCAAAATAAGTAAATACAAATAAAAAGTAAAACTATTATTCTTGCTACAGTGAATATAAATAATTAGGCCAAGTATCAGCCTTGGCCACGTGCTGTGGCTCGGGCCTGTAATCCCAGCAGGAGAATCGCTTGAATGGGGAGCGGAGGGGTTGGGAGATGGAGGGGGTTGAGGTCACAGTGAGCCAAGATCGCACAATTGCCCTCCAGCCTGCCAACAGAGCGGTAGTCTGTCTCAAAATAAGTAAATACAAATAAAAAGTAAAACTATTATTCTTGCTACAGTGAATATAAATAATTAGGCCAAGTATCAGCCTTGGCCACGTGCTGTGGCTCGGGCCTGTAATCCCAGCACTCTGGGAAGCCGAGGTGGGTGGATCACGAGGTCAAGAGATCGAGACCATCCTGGTCAACATGGTAAAACCCCGTCTCTACTAAAAATACAAAAAGTTAGCTGGGCCTGGTATCAGGCACCTATAGTCCAAGCCTCTGGGGAGGGTGAGGCTGGAGAATCACTTGAACCTGGGAGGTGGAGGTTGCAGTGAGCCAAGATCATGCCATTTCACTCCAGCCTAGACAAGAGTGACATTCCATCTCAAAAAAAAAAAAATCTGTTTTCTTTAGTAACAGGACACAACAGGAAAAACTGGTTATTTTGCCAAGGCTTTGGCTGGAATGATATGCATGCCTCTAAAAAATTAAACTTGAGGCCGGGAGTGGTGGCTCATGCCTGTAATCACAGCACTTTGGGAGGCCAAGGTGGGTGGATCATGAGGTCAGGAGTTCAAGACCAGCCTGGCCAAGATGTTGAAACCCATCTCTACTAAAAATACAAACTCAGCTGGGTGCAGTAGCAGGCACCTGTAATCCCAGCTACTCAGGAGGCTGAGGCAGAGAATCACTTGAACCTGGGAGGTGGAGGTTGCAGTGAGCCGAGACTGTGCCACTGCACTCCAGCCTGGGTGACAGAGCAAGACTCCATCTCACACACACAAAAAAATCCAACTTATGGAGCCAATAAAACTGTTGGAAACTGGCCTCATATTCTGTGTACACTGTCATCGTACAGAGTCCCTGATCTGCGCTAAGACTGTCACTTTCTCATAGACCAGGAAGCCCAAATTATCCTGAAACCTCAAGAGGAAAGGAATTCTCCCAACTTATAGGTATTTAATGGTGCAAACCCATGGTGGGCTCAGCTTTAAAAAGGTCCTGTCTGGGGCCAGGTGCGGTGGCTCACACCTGTAATCCCAGCACTCTGGGAAGCCGAGGTGGGTGGATCATGAGGTCAAGAGATTGAGACCATCCTGGTCAACATGGTGAAACCCCGTCTCTACTAAAAATACAAACTCAGCTGGGTGCAGTAGCAGGCACCTGTAATCCCAGCCCTGAGAGGCTGAGTCGGGCGGATCACCAGAGGTTGGGAGTTCGAGACCAGCCTGGCCAAGATGTTGAAACCCATCTCTACTAAAAATACAAAAATTAGCTGGGCCTGGTATCAGGCACCTATAGTCCCAGCCTCTGGGAGGGTGAGGCTGGAGAATCACTTGAACGTGGGAGGTAGAGGTTGCATTGAGCCAAGATCATGCCATTTCACTCCAGCCTAGACAAGAGTGACATTCCATCTCAAAAAAAAAAAAATCTGTTTTCTTTAGTAACAGGACACAACAGGAAAAACTGGTTATTTTGCCAAGGCTTTGGCTGGAATGATATGCATGCCTCTAAAAAACAAACTTGAGGCCGGGAGTGGTGGCTCATGCCTGTAATCACAGCACTTTGGGAGGCCAAGGTGGGTGGATCACGAGGTCAAGAGATTGAGACCATCCTGGTCAACATGGTAAAACCCCGTCTCTACTAAAAATACAAACTCAGCTGGGTGCAGTAGCAGGCACCTGTAATCCCAGCACTCTGGGAAGCCGAGGTGGGTGGATCACGAGGTCAAGAGATCGAGACCATCCTGGTCAACATGGTGAAACCCCGTCTCTACTAAAAATACAAACTCAGCTGGGTGCAGTAGCAGGCACCTGTAATCCCAGCTACTCAGGAGGCTGAGGCAGAGAATCACTTGAACCTGGGAGGTAGAGGTTGCATTGAGCCAAGATCATGCCATTTCACTCCAGCCTAAACAAGAGTGACATTCTGTCTCAAAAAAAAAAAAATCTGTTTTCTTTAGTAACAGGACACAACAGAAAAACTGGTTATTTTGCCATGGCTTTGGCTGGAATGATATGCATGCCTCTAAAAATTAAACTTGAGGCTGGGAGTGGTGGCTCATGCCTGTAATCACAGCACTTTGGGAGGCTGAGGCAGAGAATCACTTGAACCCGGGAGGTGGAGGTTGCAGTGAGCTGAGATTGCACCATGGTACTCCAGCCTGGGCGACAGAGTGAGACTCCATCTCAAATTAAAAAAGGTCCTACCTTAGATTCCTTGTGAGGAACAAAGTTCCATCAAAGCCAATTTAAAGGGCCTATGCAAAAATTAATTTATTCTTGGCTGGGTGTGGTGGTGTCTCCTAAAGACAGAATAAAGAAGCCGGGTGCGTGGTGTGCACCTGTAATCCCAGCTACTCAGGAGGCTGAGGCAGAGAATCACTTGAACCCAGGAGGCGGAGGTTGCAGTGAGCTGAGATTGCACCATGGTACTCCAGATTTTTTTTTTTTTTTTTTTTTTTTTTTTTTTTTTTTTTTTTTTTTTTTTTTTTTTTTTTTTTTTTTTTTTTTTTTTTTTTTTTTTTTTTTTTTTTTTTTTTTTTTTTTTTTTTTTTTTTTTTTTTTTTTTTTTTTTTTTTTTTTTTTTTTTTTTTTTTTTTTTTTTTTTTTTTTTTTTTTTTTTTTTTTTTTTTTTTTTTTTTTTTTTTTTTTTTTTTTTTTTTTTTTTTTTTTTTTTTTTTTTTTTTTTTTTTTTTTTTTTTTTTTTTTTTTTTTTTTTTTTTTTTTTTTTTTTTTTTTTTTTTTTTTTTTTTTTTTTTTTTTTTTTTTTTTTTTTTTTTTTTTTTTTTTTTTTTTTTTTTTTTTTTTTTTTTTTTTTTTTTTTTTTTTTTTTTTTTTTTTTTTTTTTTTTTTTTTTTTTTTTTTTTTTTTTTTTTTTTTTTTTTTTTTTTTTTTTTTTTTTTTTTTTTTTTTTTTTTTTTTTTTTTTTTTTTTTTTTTTTTTTTTTTTTTTTTTTTTTTTTTTTTTTTTTTTTTTTTTTTTTTTTTTTTTTTTTTTTTTTTTTTTTTTTTTTTTTTTTTTTTTTTTTTTTTTTTTTTTTTTTTTTTTTTTTTTTTTTTTTTTTTTTTTTTTTTTTTTTTTTTTTTTTTTTTTTTTTTTTTTTTTTTTTTTTTTTTTTTTTTTTTTTTTTTTTTTTTTTTTTTTTTTTTTTTTTTTTTTTTTTTTTTTTTTTTTTTTTTTTTTTTTTTTTTTTTTTTTTTTTTTTTTTTTTTTTTTTTTTTTTTTTTTTTTTTTTTTTTTTTTTTTTTTTTTTTTTTTTTTTTTTTTTTTTTTTTTTTTTTTTTTTTTTTTTTTTTTTTTTTTTTTTTTTTTTTTTTTTTTTTTTTTTTTTTTTTTTTTTTTTTTTTTTTTTTTTTTTTTTTTTTTTTTTTTTTTTTTTTTTTTTTTTTTTTTTTTTTTTTTTTTTTTTTTTTTTTTTTTTTTTTTTTTTTTTTTTTTTTTTTTTTTTTTTTTTTTTTTTTTTTTTTTTTTTTTTTTTTTTTTTTTTTTTTTTTTTTTTTTTTTTTTTTTTTTTTTTTTTTTTTTTTTTTTTTTTTTTTTTTTTTTTTTTTTTTTTTTTTTTTTTTTTTTTTTTTTTTTTTTTTTTTTTTTTTTTTTTTTTTTTTTTTTTTTTTTTTTTTTTTTTTTTTTTTTTTTTTTTTTTTTTTTTTTTTTTTTTTTTTTTTTTTTTTTTTTTTTTTTTTTTTTTTTTTTTTTTTTTTTTTTTTTTTTTTTTTTTTTTTTTTTTTTTTTTTTTTTTTTTTTTTTTTTTTTTTTTTTTTTTTTTTTTTTTTTTTTTTTTTTTTTTTTTTTTTTTTTTTTTTTTTTTTTTTTTTTTTTTTTTTTTTTTTTTTTTTTTTTTTTTTTTTTTTTTTTTTTTTTTTTTTTTTTTTTTTTTTTTTTTTTTTTTTTTTTTTTTTTTTTTTTTTTTTTTTTTTTTTTTTTTTTTTTTTTTTTTTTTTTTTTTTTTTTTTTTTTTTTTTTTTTTTTTTTTTTTTTTTTTTTTTTTTTTTTTTTTTTTTTTTTTTTTTTTTTTTTTTTTTTTTTTTTTTTTTTTTTTTTTTTTTTTTTTTTTTTTTTTTTTTTTTTTTTTTTTTTTTTTTTTTTTTTTTTTTTTTTTTTTTTTTTTTTTTTTTTTTTTTTTTTTTTTTTTTTTTTTTTTTTTTTTTTTTTTTTTTTTTTTTTTTTTTTTTTTTTTTTTTTTTTTTTTTTTTTTTTTTTTTTTTTTTTTTTTTTTTTTTTTTTTTTTTTTTTTTTTTTTTTTTTTTTTTTTTTTTTTTTTTTTTTTTTTTTTTTTTTTTTTTTTTTTTTTTTTTTTTTTTTTTTTTTTTTTTTTTTTTTTTTTTTTTTTTTTTTTTTTTTTTTTTTTTTTTTTTTTTTTTTTTTTTTTTTTTTTTTTTTTTTTTTTTTTTTGAGATGGGGTCTTGTTCTCTCACTCAGGCTGGAGTGCAATGGCGTGACCTCGCCTCAGGCCACTCCCAGAACAAGACAGCATCGACCTCTCGCGAGGTCACGCCCAAGCCACTACGCCATCGACCTCGCCTCTAGGCCACGCCCAGACCACACCTCCATGGACCTCCCACGAGGTCAAGCCCATACCACGCCTCCATTGACCTCCCGCGAGGCCACGCCCAGAGCACACCTCCATCGACTTCTAGCGACGTCTCACCCAAGCCCTGTAGCCAACGACCTCCGGTGAGGCCACGCCCAGAGCATGCCTCCATCGACTTCTAGCGACGTCTCACCCAAGCCCTGTAGCCAACGACCTCCGGTGAGGCCACGCCCATACCACGCCTCCATCGACTTCCCACGAGGTCAAGCCCATACCATGCCTCTATCGACTTTCCGTGAGGCCACGCAGACCACACCTCCATGGACCTCCCACGAGGTCAAGCCCATACCAAGCCTCTATCGACTTTCCGTGAGGCCACGCAGACCACACCTCCATGGACCTCCCACGAGGTCAAGCCCATACCACGCCTCCATCGACTTCTCGCGATGTCTCGCCTAAGATTCGCCTCCATTGACCTCCCGCGAGGCCACGCCCAGAGCATGCCTCCATCGACCTCCCACGAGGTCAAGCCCATACCACGCCTCTATCGACTTTCCGTGAGGCCACACGCAGACCACACCTCCATGGACCTCCCGCGAGGCCACGCCCAGACCACGCCTCCATTGACCTCCCGCGAGGCCACGCCCAGACCACACCTCCATGGACCTCCGCGAGGCCACGCCCAGAGCATGCCTCCATCGACTTCCCACGAGGTCAAGCCCATACCACGCCTCCATCGACCTCCCACGAGGCCACGCCCAGACCACACCTCCATGGACCTCCCACGAGGTCAAGCCCATACCACGCCTCCATCGACTTCTAGCGACGTCTCACCCAAGCCCTGTAGCCAACGACCTCCGGTGAGGCCACGCCCATACCATGCCTCCATCGACTTCCCACGAGGTCAAGCCCATACCAAGCCTCTATCGACTTTCCGTGAGGCCACACGCAGACCACACCTCCATGGACCTCCAGCGAGGCCACGCCCAGAGCATGCCTCCATCGACTTCTAGCGATGTCTCGCCCAAGCCCTGTAGCCAACGACCTCCGGTGAGGCCACGCCCAGACCACGCCTCCATCGACCTCTCGCGAGGTCACGCCCAAGCCACTACGCCATCGACCTCGCCTCTAGGCCACGCCCAGAGCACGCCTCCATCTACCTCCCGCGAGGCCACGCCCAGACCACGCCTCCATCGACTTCTCGCGATGTCTCGCCTAAGATTCGCCTCCATTGACCTCCCGCGAGGCCACGCCCAGAGCATGCCTCCATCGACTTCTAGCGACGTCTCACCCAAGCCCTGTAGCCAACGACCTCCGGTGAGGCCACGCCCAGAGCATGCCTCCATCGACTTCTCGCGATGTCTCGCCTAAGATTCGCCTCCATTGACCTCCCGCGAGGCCACGCCCAGAGCATGCCTCCATCGACTTCTCGCGATGTCTCGCCTAAGCCACGCCTCCATTGACCTCCCGCGAGGCCACGCCCATACCACGCCTCCATCGACTTCTCGCGATGTCTCGCCTAAGATTCGCCTCCATTGACCTCCCGCGAGGCCACGCCCAGAGCATGCCTCCATCGACTTCTCGCGATGTCTCGCCTAAGCCACGCCTCCATTGACCTCCCGCGAGGTCACGCCCAAGCCACTACGCCATCGACCTCGCCTCTAGGCCACGCCCAGACCACACCTCCATGGACCTCCGCGAGGCCACGCCCAGACCACGCCTCTCTCAACCTCCCGCAGTGTCTCGCCTAAGATTCGCCTCCATTGACCTCCCGCGAGGCCACGCCCAGAGCATGCCTCCATCGACTTCTCGCGATGTCTCGCCTAAGATTCGCCTCCATTGACCTCCGGCGAGGCCACGTGCAGACTATGCCTCCATACACCTCCCGTGAGGTCTCGCCCAAGCCACGCCCTCATGTCCTCGCCTCTAAGCCACACCCAGACCACGCCTCTCAACCTCCCGCAGTGTCTCGCCTAAGATTCGCCTCCATTGACCTCCCGCGAGGCCACGCCCATACCACGCCTCCATCGACTTCTCGCGATGTCTCGCCTAAGCCACGCCTCCATTGACCTCCCGCGAGGTCTCGCCCAAGCCACGCCCTCATGTCCTCGCCTCTAAGCCACACCCAGACCACGCCTCTCTCAACCTCCCGCAGTGTCTCGCCTAAGCCACGCCTCCATTGACCTCCCGCGAGGCCACGCCCAGACCACGCCTCTCAACCTCCCGCGATGTCTCGCCTAAGATTCGCCTCCATTGACCTCCCGCGAGGCCACGCCCAGACCACACCTCCATGGACCTCCGCGAGGCCACGCCCAGACCACGCCTCTCAACCTCCCGCAGTGTCTCGCCTAAGATTCGCCTCCATTGACCTCCCGCGAGGCCACGCCCAGACCACGCCTCTCAACCTCCCGCAGTGTCTCGCCTAAGATTCGCCTCCATTGACCTCCCGCGAGGCCACGCCCAGAGCACACCTCCATCGACCTCCCACGAGGTCAAGCCCATACCACGCCTCCATCGACCTCCCACGAGGTCAAGCCCATACCATGCCTCTATCGACTTTCCGTGAGGCCACACGCAGACCACACCTCCATGGACCTCCCACGAGGTCAAGCCCATACCATGCCTCTATCGACTTTCCGTGAGGCCACGCAGACCACACCTCCATGGACCTCCGCGAGGCCACGCCCAGAGCATGCCTCCATCGACTTCTCGCGATGTCTCGCCTAAGATTCGCCTCCATTGACCTCCCGCGAGGCCACGCCCAGACCACGCCTCCATGGCAATAGAAAGTGTGTGCTGCGCAGGGTTGGAACATAGAGTGTGTCCTGCACAGAGGAAGAACAGGAAGTACATCTGTCTCAGGAGAGCAACAGGAAGTGTGTCCTGCACAGGAGAAACACAGGAAGTGTGTCCTGTACAGAGGAAGAACAGGAAGTAGGTCTGTCTCAGGAGACCAACAGGAAGTGTGTCCTGCACAGGAGAAACACAGAAAGTGTGTCCTGCACAGAGGAAGAACAGGAAGTACATCTGTCTCAGGAGAGCAACAGGAAGTTTGTCCTGCACTGGAGAAACACAGGAAGTGTGACCTGCACAGAGGAAGAACAGGAAGTACCTCTGTTTCAGGAGAGCAAGAGAAAGTGTGTCCTGCACAGAGGCATACAGGAAGTAGGTCTGTCTCAGGAGAGCAACAGGAAGTATGTCCCACACAGGGTAGGAATATGTCTGTCTTGCACAGGGTAGGAATATGTCTGTCTTAGGAGAGTGACAGGAAGTGTGTCTTGCACAGAGGAAGAACAGGAAGTAGGTCTGTCTCAGGAGAGTGACAGAAGTGTGTCCTGCACAGGAAAAACACAGGAAGTGTGACCTGCACAGAGGAAGAATAGGAAGTACCTCGGTCTCAGGAGAGCAACAGAAAGTGTGTCCTGCACTGGAGAAACACAAGAAATGTGTATGGCAAAGGAAGAACAGGAAGTACCTCTGTCTCAGGAGAGCAACAGGAAGTGTGTCCTGCACAGGAGAAACACAGGAAGTGTGTCCTGCACAGAGAAAGAACAGGAAGTAGGTCTGTCTCCTGAGAGCAAAAGAAAGTGTGTCCTGCACTGGAGAAACACAGAAAGTGTGTCCTGCACAGAGGAAGAACAGGAAGTACATCTGTCTCAGGAGAGCAACAGGAAGTGTGTCCTGCACAGGAGAAACACAGGAAGTGTGTCCTGCACAGAGGAAGAACAGGAAGTATGTCTGTCTCAGGAGAGAAATAGGAAGTGTGTCCTTCACAAAAGAAACACAGGAAGTGTGTCCTGCACAGGAGAAACACAGGAAGTGTGTCCTGCACAGAAAAAGAACAGGAAGTAGGTCTGTCTCAGGAGAGCAACAGGAAGTGTGTCCTGCACAGGAGAAACACAGGAAGTGTGTCCTGCACAGAGGAAGAACAAGAAGTACGTCTGTCTTAGGAGAGAAACAGGAAGTGTGTCATGCACTAAAGAAACACAGAAAGTGTGTCCTTCACAGAGGAAGAACAGGAAGTAGGTCTGTCTCAGGAGAGAAACAGGAAGTGTGTCCCGCACAGGAGAAACACAGGAAGTGTGTCTTGCACAGAGGAAGAACAAGAAGTATGTCTGTCTCAGGAGAATAACAGGAAGTGTGTCCTTCACAAAAGAAACACAGGAAGTGTGTCCTGCACAGAGGAAGAACAGGAAGTACATCTGTCTCAGGAGAGCAACAGGAAGTGTGTCCTGCACAGGAGAAACACAGAAGTGTGTCCTGCACAAAGGAAGAACAGTAAGTATGTCTGTCTCAGGAGAGAAATAGGAAGTGTGTACTTCACAGGAGAAAGACAGGAAGTGTGTCCTGCACTGGAGAAACACAGAAAGTGTGTCCTGCACAGAAAAACAACAAAAGTAGGTCTGTCTCAGGAGAGCAACAGGAAGTGTGTCCTGCACAGGAGAAACACAGGAAGTGTGTCCTGCACAGGAGAAACAGGATGTGTGTCCTGCACAGAGAAAGAACAGGAAGTAGGTCTGTCTCAGGAGAGCAACAGGAAGTGTGTCCTGCACTGGAGAAACACAGGAAGTGTGTCCTGCACAGAGGAAGAAAAGGAAGTACGTCTGTCTCAGGAGAGCAACAGGAAGTGTGTCCTGCACAGGAGAAACACAGGAAGTGTGTCCTGCACAAAGGAAGAACAGTAAGTATGTCTGTCTCAGGAGAGAAATAGGAAGTGTGTACTTCACAGGAGAAAGACAGGAAGTGTGTCCTGCACAGAAAAACAACAAAAGTAGGTCTGTCTCAGGAGAGCAACAGAAGTGTGTCCTGGACAGGAGAAACACAGGAAGTGTGTCCTGCACAGAGGAAGAACAAGAAGTATGTCTGTCTTAGGAGAGAAACAGGAAGTGTGTCATGCACTAAAGAAACACAGAAAGTGTGTCCTTCACAGAGGAAGAACAGGAAGTAGGTCTGTCTCAGGAGAGAAACAGGAAGTGTGTCCCGCACAGGAGAAACACAGGAAGTGTGTCTTGCACAGAGGAAGAACAAGAAGTATGTCTGTCTCAGGAGAATAACAGGAAGTGTGTCCTGCACTGGAGAAACACAGGAAGTGTGTCCTGCACAGAAGAAGCACAGGAAGTGTGTCCTGCACAGAGGAAGAACAGGAAGTACATCTGTCTCAGGAGAGCAACAGGAAGTGTGTCCTGCACAGGAGAAACACAGGAAGTGTGTCCTGCACAGAGGAAGAACAGTATGTCTGTCTGTCTCAGGAGAGAAATAGGAAGTGTGTACTTCACAGGAGAAAGACAGGAAGTGTGTCCTGCACAGAAAAACAACAAAAGTAGGTCTGTCTCAGGAGAGCAACAGAAGTGTGTCCTGCACAGGAGAAACACAGGAAGTGTGTCCTGCACAGAGGAACACAGGAAGTGTTTCCTGAACAGAGGAAAAGCAGAAAGTACATCTGTCTTGGGAGAGTGACAGGAAGTGTGTCCTGCACAGGAAAAACACAGGAAGTGTTTCCTGAACAGAGGAAAAGCAGAAAGTACATCTGTCTCAGGAGAGTAACAGGAAGTGTGTCCTGCACAGGAGAAACACAGGAAATGTGTTCCAAATAGAGGAAGAACAGGAAGTACCTCTGTTTCAGGAGAGCAAGAGAAAGTGTGTCCTGCACTGGAGAAACAGAAGAAATGTGTATGGCAAAGGAAGAACAGAAAGTACCTCGGTCTCAGGAGAGCAACAGGAAGTTTGTCCTGCACAGGAGAAACACAGGAAGTTTGTCCTGCTCAGAGAAAGAACAGGAAGTAGGTCTGTCTCCTGAGAGCAAAAGAAAGTTTGTCCTGCACTGGAGAAACACAGGAAGTGTGTCCTGCACAGAGAAAGAACAGAAAGTATATCTGTCTCAGGAGAGCAACAGGAAGTGTGTCCTGCACAGGAGAAACAGGATGTGTGTCCTGCACAGAGGAAGAATAGGAAGTACGTATGTCTCGGGAGAATGACAGGAAGTGTGCCCTGCATAGAAGAAACACAAGAAGTGTTTTTTTGCACTGAGGAAGAACAGAAGGTACGTCTGTCTCAGGAGAGCAACAGGAAGTATGTCCTGCACAGGAGAGCAACGGGAAGTGTGTCCTGGACAGGAGAAACACAAAAAGTGTGTCCTGCACAGAGGAACACAGGAAGTAGGTCTGTCTCTGGAGAGCAAAAGGCAGTGTATTCTGCACAGGAGAAACACAGGAAGTGTGTCCTGCACAGAGAAAGAATAAAAGTACGTCTATCTTGGGAGAATGACAGGAAGTGTGCCTGCATAGAAGAAACACAAGAAGTGTTTTTTGTTTGTTTGCACTGAGGAAGAACAGGAGGTACGTCTGTCTCAGGAGAGCAACAAGAAGTATGTCTTGCACAGGAGAAACACAGGAAGTGGGTCCTGAACAAAGGAAGAACAGTAAGTATGTCTGTCTCAGGAGAGAAATAGGAAGTGTGTACTTCACAGGAGAAAAACAGGAAGTGTGTCCTGCACAGAAAAACAACAAAAGTAGGTGTGTCTCAGAAGAGCAACAGGAAGTGTGTCCTGCACAGAGAAAGAATAAGAAGTACGTCTGTCTTAGGAGAGAAACAGGAAGTGTGTCATGCACTAAAGAAACACAGAAAGTGTGTCCTTCACAGAGAAAGAACAGGAAGTAGGTCTGTCTCAGGAGAGAAACAGGAAGTGTGTCCCACACAGGAGAAACACAAGAAGTGTGTCTTGCACAGAGGAAGAACAAGAATTAAGTCACTGTGAGGAGAACAAGAGGAATTGTGTCCTGCACAGAAGAAGCTCAGGAAGTGTGTCCTGCCCAGAGGAAGAACTGAAAGTATGTCTGTCTCAGGAGAATAACAGGAAGTGTGTCCTGTACAGAGGAAGAACAAGAAGTGTCTATGGGCCTGGCCTGGAGGCTCACACCTGTAATCTGAACACTTTGGGAACCTAAAGCAGGCAGATCATGGGTTTTGGAGTTCGAGACTAGCCTATCCAAATGGTGAAACACCATGTCTACTAAAATACAATAATTAGTTAGGCGTGGTGGTACACATTTGTAATCTCAGCCACTAAGGAGGCTGATGTAGGAGAAGCTCTTGAATCTAGAAGGTGGAGGTTCCAGTGAGCCAAAATTGCACCACTGTACTCCAGCCTGAGTGACAGAGAAATCTAAAAACATCAACAACAACAACCAAAAAAAAAAAAAAAGAAATGTGTCTGTTTCAAGACAGTTACAAGAAGTCTGTCCAGCACAGGACAGGAACAGAAAGTGTGTCCTTCACAGTCAAGAAACAGGAAGTGTACCCTGCACAGCAAGAAACAGGAAGTGTGTCATGCACAGGGGAGACACAAAAAGTGTCTCATTCACAGGGGAAGAACAGGAAGTTTGTCTTTCTCAGGAGAGTAGCAAGAAGTGGTCTTGCACAGGACAAGAATGAGACATGTGTAATGCACAGGAGAGACACAAGAAGTGTGTCATGCACAAGGAAGAACATGTGTGTTTTTCTCAGAAGAGCAACAAGTAGTGTGTCTTGCACAGGACAGGAACAGAAAGTGTGTCCTCAGAAGAGTAACAAGGAGTGTGTCTTGCACAGAGGAAGAACAGGAAGTACGTCTGTTTCAGGAGAGCAAGAGAAAGTGTGTCCTGCACTGGAGAAACACAGGAAGTGTGTCCTGCACAGAGGAAGAACAGAAAGTACATCTGTCTCAGGAGAGCAACAGGAAGTGTGTCCTGCACAGGAGAAACACAGGAAGTGGGTCCTGAACAAAGGAAGAACAGTAAGTATGTCTGTCTCGAGAGAGTGACAGGAAGTGTGCCCTGCACAGGAGAAACATAGGAAGTGTTTTTGCACTGAGGAAGAACAAGAGGTATGTTTGTCTCAGGAGAGCAACAGGAAGTATGTCTTGCACAGGAGAAACACAGGAAGTGAGCCCTGCACAAAGCAAGAACAGTAAGTACATCTGTCTCAGGAGAGAAATAGGAAGTGTGTACTTCACAGGAGAAACACAGAAAGTGTGTCCTGCACAGAGGAAGAACAGGAAGTAGGTCTGTCTCAGGAGAGCAACAGGAAGTGTGTCCTGCACAGGAGAAACACAGGAAGTGTGTCCTGCACAGAGGAAGAACAGGAAGTACCTCTATCTCAGGAGAGCAACAGGAAGTGTGTCCTGCACAGGAGAAACACAGGAAGTGTGTCTTGCACAGAAAAAGAACAGGAAGTAGGTCTGTTTGAGGACAGCAACAGAAAGTGTGTCCTGCACAGAAGAAATACAGGACGTCTGTCCTGCACAAAGGAAGTACAGGAAGTACGTCTGTCTCGGGAGAGTGACAGAAAGTGTGTCCTGCACAGGAAAAACACAGGAAGTGTTTCCTGAACAGAGGAAAAGCAGAAAGTACATCTGTCTCAGGAGAGTAACAGGAAGTGTGTCCTGCACAGGAGAAACACAGGAAGTGTGTCCTGCACAGGAGAAACACAGGAAGTGTGTTCCAAAGAGAGGAAGAACAGGAAGTACGTCTGTTTCAGGAGAGCAACAGAAAGTGTGTCCTGCACTGGAGAAACACAAGAAATGTGTATGGCAAAGGAAGAATAGGAAGTACCTCGGTCTCAGGAGAGCAACAGGAAGTGTGTCCTGCTCAGAGAAGAACAGGAAGTAGGTCTGTCTTTTGAGAGCAAAAGAAAGTGTGTCCTGCACTGGAGAAACACAGAAAGTGTGTCCTGCACAGGAGAAACACAGAAAGTGTGTCCTGCACAGAGGAAGAATAGGAAGTATGTTTGTCTCAGGAGAATGACAGGAAGTGTGCCCTGCATAGAGGAAACACAAGAAGTGTTTTTTGCACTGAGGAAGAACAAGAGGTATGTTTGTCTCAGGAGAGCAACAGGAAGTACTTCTTGCACAGGAGAAACACAGGAAGTGGGCCCTGCACAAAGCAAGAACAGTAAGTACGTCTGTCTCAGGAGAGAAATAGGAAGTGTGTACTTCACAGGAGAAAGACAGAAAGTGTGTCCTGCACAGAAAAACAACAAAAGTAGGTCTGTCTCAGGAGAGCAACAGGAAGTGTGTCTTGCACAGGAGAAACACAGGAAGTGTGTCCTTCACAGAGAAAGAACAAGAAGTATGTCTGTCTCAGGAGAGCAACAGGAAGTATGTCCTGCACAGGAGAGCAACAGGAAGTGTGTCCTGCACAGGAGAAACACAAAAAGTGTGTCCTGCACAGAGGAACACAGGAAGTAGGTCTGTCTCTGGAGAGCAAAAGGCAGTGTATTCTGCACAGGAGAAACACAGGAAGTGTGTCCTGCACAGAGAAAGAATAAAAAGTACGTCTATCTTGGGAGAATGACAGGAAGTGTGCCCTGCATAGAAGAAACACAAGAAGTGTGTCCCACACAGGAGAAACACAAGAAGTGTTTTTGCACTGAGGAAGAACAGGAGGTACGTCTGTCTCAGGAGAGCAACAGGAAGTATGTCTTGCACAGGAGAAACACAGGAAGTGGGTCCTGAACAAAGGAAGAACAGTAAGTATGTCTGTCTCAGGAGAGAAATAGGAAGTGTGTACTTCACAGGAGAAAAACAGGAAGTGTGTCCTGCACAGAAAAACAACAAAAGTAGGTGTGTCTCAGAAGAGCAACAGGAAGTGTGTCCTGCACAGAGAAAGAATAAGAAGTACGTCTGTCTTAGGAGAGAAACAGGAAGTGTGTCATGCACTAAAGAAACACAGAAAGTGTGTCCTTCACAGAGAAAGAACAGGAAGTAGGTCTGTCTCAGGAGAGAAACAGGAAGTGTGTCCCACACAGGAGAAACACAAGAAGTGTGTCTTGCACAGAGGAAGAACAAGAATTAAGTCACTGTGAGGAGAACAAGAGGAAGTGTGTCCTGCACAGAAGAAGCTCAGGAAGTGTGTCCTGCACAGAGGAAGAACAGGAAGTACATCTGTCTCAGGAGAGCAACAGGAAGTGTGTCCTGCACAGGAGAAACACAGGAAGTGGGTCCTGCACAAAGGAAGAACAGTAAGTATGTCTGTCTCAGGAGAGAAATAGGAAGTGTGTACTTCACAGGAGAAAGACAGGAAGTGTGTCCTGCACAGAAAAACAACAAAAGTAGGTCTGTCTCAGGAGAGCAACAGGAAGTGTGTCCTGCACAGGAGAAACACAGGAAGTGTGTCCTGTACAGAGGAAGAACAGGAAGTAGTTCTGTCTCAGGAGAGCAACAGGAAGTGTGTCCTGTACAGGAGAAACACAGGAAGTGTGTCCTGCACAGAGGAAGAACAGGAAGTACATCTGTCTCAGGAGAGCAACAGGAAGTGTGTCCTGCACAGGAGAAACACAGGAAGTGTGTCCTGCACAGAGGAAGAACAGGAAGTACGTCTGTCTCAGGAGAATAACAGGAAGTGTGTCCTGTACAGAGGAAGAACAGAAAGTGTGTAGTGTAATGCAGAGACAGGAAGTGTGTCCTGCACAGAAGAAGCTCAGGAAGTGTGTCCTGCAATGTGGAGACACAGGAAGTGTGTCCTGCACAGAACAGGAACAGAAAGTTTGTCATGCACAGGGTCAACACAGAAAGTGTGTAGTGTAATGCAGAGACAGAAAGTGTGTCCTGCACTGGAGAAACACAGGAAGTGTGTCATGCACTAAAGAAACACAGAAAGTGTGTAGTGTAATGCAGAGACAGAAAGTGTGTCCTGCAATGTGGAGACACAGGAAGTGTGTCATGCACAGGGAAGACCAGGACGGGTGTTTATCTCAGGAGAGTAACAGAAAGTGTGTCCTGCACAGAAGAAGCTCAGGAAGTGTGTCCTGCACAGAAGAAGCTCAGGAAGTGTGTCTTTCAGAGAGGAAAATCAAAAATGTTTCACAAGAGAAACAGGAAGTGTACCCTGCACAGCAAGAAACAGGAAGTGTGTCCTGCACAGAAAAACAACAAAAGTAGGTCTGTCTCAGGAGAGCAACAAGAAGTATGTCCTGCACAGAAAAACAACAAAAGTAGGTCTGTCTCAGGAGAGCAACAGAAAGTGTGTCTGTCTCAGGAGAGTAACAGGAAGTGTGTCCTGCAGAGGAAGCACAGGAAGTGTGTCATGCACAGGGGAAGAACAGGAAGTTTGTCTTTCTCAGGAGAGTAACAGGAAGTGTGTCCTTCACAGGCAAGAAACAGGAAATGTACCCTGCACAGCAAGAAACAGGAAGTGTGTCATGCACAGGGGAGACACAAAAAGTGTCTCATTCACAGGGAAAGAACAGGAAGTTTGTCTTTCTCAGGAGAGTAGCAAGAAGTGGTCTTGCACAGGACAGGAACAGAAAGTGTGTAGTGTAATGCAGAGACAGGAAGTGTGTCCTGCACAGGAGAAACACAGGAAGTGTGTCCTGCACAGAAGAAGCTCAGGAAGTGTGTCATGCACAAGGGAAGAACATGTGTGTTTTTCTCAGAAGAGCAACAAGTAGTGTGTCTTGCACAGGACAGGAACAGAAAGTGTGTCGTGTAATGCAGAGACAGGAAGTGTGCCCTGCCAAGGGGAGACACAAAGAATGTGTTCTTCACAGGGGAGACACCAGAACTATGTAATGAATAGAGGAAGAGCAGGAAGTGTGTCCTCAGAAGAGTAACAAGGAGTGTGTCTTGCACAAAACAGGAACAGAAAGTGTGTCCTGCAATGCGGAGACACAGGAAGTGTGTCCTGCAAAGGGGAGACACAGAAAGTGTGTTCTGCACAGGGGAGATGAGGAAGTGTGTTTTTCCCAGGGAAGAAACATGAAGTTTGTCTTGCATAGGACATAAGTGTGTCATGCACAGGGGAAACACCAGAAATGTGTCATGCACAGGGGAAGACCAGGACGGGTGTTTATCTCAGGAGAGTAACAAGAAGTATTTCTTGCACAGGACACAAACAGAAAGCGTGTGCTGTGTGGGATAAAAACAGAAAGTGTGTCCTGCAGAGGAAGCACAGGAAGTGTGCTCTTCACATGGGAGAAACTGGAAGTGTGTCTTTCAGAGAGGAAAATCAAAAAATGTTTCACAAGAGAAACAGGAAGAGTGTCCTACACAGAGAAGTACAAGAGAAGTCTGTCTGAGGAGAGTAACAGAAAGTTTGTCATGCACAGGAAACATACAAGGGGAGAAACTAAAAGTTTGTCTGTCTCAGAAGAGTAATCAGAAGTGTGTCATGCACAGGGTCAACACAGAAAGTGTGTCCTGGATAGGGGAAGAGCAGGAGGTGGTGACTGTCTCAGGAGATTAAGTGGAAGTGTGTCATGGACAGAATAGAAACAGACAGTATGTATTGGACAGGGCAGAAACAGAAAATGTGTCTTGTGAGAAAGGGACACAGAGCATGTGTACTGCTCAGGGGAGGAACAGAAAGTGTGTGCTGCTCAGGGGAGGAACAGAAAGTGTGTGCTGCATAGGGAAGACACAGAAAGTGTGTCATTCACAGAGCTGAAAGAAGAAGCATGTTTATCACAGAAGAGAAACAGGAAGTGTATCTTGTATAGGGGAGGAACAGAAAGTTTGTCTGTCTCAGGGGAGTAACAGAAAGTGTGTTCAACACAGAGGAGAAACAGGTGTATTTTCCACAGAGGTGACACAGGAAATGTGTCTGTGTCAGGAGAGTGACAAGAAGTATGACGTGCACAGAACAGGAACAGAAAGTGTGTGCTGCACAGGGTAGAAATAGGAAGTGTGTTTTTCACAGGGGAGAAACATTAAGAGTATCTTGCACTGGCAAGAAACAGGAAGTGTGTCTTGCACAGAGGAAGAACAGAAAGTGTGTCTGTCTCAGGAGAGTAACAGGAAGTGTGTCCTGCACAGGAGAAACACAGGAAGTGTGTCTTGCACAGAGGAAGAACAGAAAGTGTGTCTGTCTCAGGAGAGTGACAAGAAGTATGTCCTGCACAGAACAGGAACAGAAAGTGTGTGCTGCACAGGGTAGAAATAGGAAGTGTGTACTTCACAGGAGAAACACAGAAAGTGTGTCCTTCACAGTCAAGAAACAGGAAGTGTGTCCTGCAATGCGGAGACACAGGAAGTGTGTCCTGTACAGAGGAAGAACAGAAAGTGTGTCTGTCTCAGGAGAGTAACAGGAAGTGTGTCCTGCACAGGAGAAACACAGGAAGTGTGTCCTGCACAGAGGAAGAACAGAAAGTGTGTCTGTCTCAGGAGAGTAACAGGAAGTGTGTCCTGCAGAGGAAGCACAGGAAGTGTGTCCCACACAGGAGAAACACAAGAAGTGTGTCTTGCACAGGACAGGAACAGAAAGTGTGTGCTGCATAGGAAGACACAGAAAGTGTGTCCTTCACAGTCAAGAAACAGGAAGTGTGTCTTGCACAGGACAAGAATGAGACATGTGTAATGCACAGGAGAGACACAAGAAGTGTGTCTTGCACAGGACAGGAACAGAAAGTTTGTCTGTCTCAGGAGAGAAATAGGAAGTGTGTACTTCACAGGAGAAACACAGGAAGTGTGTCCTGCACAGAGAAAGAATAAGAAGTACGTCTGTCTCAGGAGAATAACAGGAAGTGTGTCCTGCAGAGGAAGCACAGGAAGTGTGTCTTGCACAGGAGAAACACAAGAAGTGTGTCTTGCACAGGACAGGAACAGAAAGTGTGTCTGTCTCAGGAGAGAAACAGGAAGTGTGTCCTTCACTGGCAAGAAACAGGAAGTGTGTCCTGCAATGTGGAGACACAGGAAGTGTGTCATGCACAGGGGAAGAACAGGACGGGTGTTTGTCTCAGGAGAGTAACAAGAAGTATGTCTTGCACAGGACACAAAGAGCGTGTGCTGTGTGGGATAAAAACAGCAAGTGTGTCCTGCAGGGGAGGCACAGGAAGTGTGCTTTTCACATGGGAGAAACTGGAAGTGTGTCTTTCAGAGAGGAAAATCAGGAAATGTTTCACAAGAGAAACAGGAAGAGTGTCCTACACAGAGAAGTACAAGAGAAGTCTGTCTGAGGAGAGTAACAGAAAGTTTGTCATGCACAGGAAACATACAAGGGGAGAAACTAAAAGTGTGTCTGTCTCAGGAGAGTAATCAGAAGTGTGTCATGCACAGGGTCAACACAGAAAGTGTGTCCTGGATAGGGGAAGAGCAGGAGGTGGTGACTGTCTCAGGAGATTAAGTGGAAGTGTGTCATGGACAGAATAGAAACAGACAGTATGTATTGGACAGGGCAGAAACAGAAAACGTGTCTTGTGAAAAAGGAACACAGAGCATGTGTACTGCCCAGGGGAGGAACAGAAAGTGTGTCATTCACAGAGCTGAAAGAAGAAGAATGTTTATCACAGAAGAGAAACAGGAAGTGTATCTTGTATAGGGGAGGAACCGAAAGTTTGTCTGTCTCAGGGGAGTAACAGAGAGTGTGTCCAACACAGAGGAGAAACAGGTGTAGTTTCCACAGAGGTGACACAGGAAATGTGTCTGTGTCAGGAGAGTGACAAGAAGTATGTCCTGCACAGAACAGGAACAGAAAGTGTGTGCTGCACAGGGTAGGAATAGGAAGTGTGTTTTTCACAGGGGAGAAACATTAAGAGTGTCTTGCACTGGCAAGAAACAGGGAGTATGTCATGCACAGAGAAGAAGAGAAAGTGTGTCTGTCTCAGGAGAGTAACAAGAAGTATGTCCAGCACAGGGGAGACCACAGGAAGTGTGTCATTCACAGAGAAAGAACAGGAAATGTGTTTGTCTCAGAAGAGTGACAAGAAGTATGTCCTGCACAGAACAGAAACAGAAAGTGTGTGTTGCACAGGGTAGAAATAGGAAGTGTGTTCTTCACAGGGGAGAAACGCTAAATGTGTCTTGCATAGGCAAGAAACTGGAAGTGCATCATGCAGAGGGGAGACACAGGAAGTGTGTCATGCAGAGGGGAAAAACAGGAAGTGTGTCTGTCTCAGGAGAGTGACAAGAAGTATGTCCAGCACAGGGGAGACATGGGAAGTGTGTCATACACAGAGGAAGAACAGGAAATGTGTTTGTCTCAGGAGAGTGACAAGAAGTGTGTCCTGCACAGGACAGGAACAAAAAGTGTGTGCTGCACAGGATAGGAATATAAAATGTGTTCTTCATAGGGGAGAAACATTAAGCGTGTCTTGCACAGGCAAGAAACTGGAAGAATGTCATGCACAGTGGAGACACAGGAAGTGTGTCATGCACAGGGGAAGAACAGAAAGTTTGTCTCAGGAGAGTAACAGGAAGTGTGTACTGCACAGGAAGAAACAGAAAGTGTGTGTTGCATCAGGGAGAAACAGGAACTGGGTTATGCACAGGGGAGACACAGGGCATGGGTTCTGAACAGAAGAGGAACAGAAAGTGTTTCCTGCACAGAGGATAAACAGATGTGTCTTTCATAGGGGAGAAACATGAATTGTGTCCTGCACGGGAAAAACAAAGAAAATGTGTCTTTCTAAGGACATTAACAGAAAGTGTGTCCTGCACAAGGCAGGAACAATAATTGTGTCTCTCTCAGGAGAGTAACAGAAAATATATCTTTCACAGGTAAGACACAGAAAATGTGTCCTGCACAGGGGTGAAACAGGAAGTGTGTCTGTCTCAGGAGAGTAACAAGAAGTGTGTCCTGCACTGGAGAAACACAGGAAGTGTGTACTGCACAGGAAAGACCAGAAAGTGTATGCTCCTCAGAGGAGAAACAGAGTGTGTTCCACAAGGGAGACACAGGAAGTGTGTCCTTCACAGGTAAGACACAGAAAGTGTGTCTTCCACAGGGAATGAGCAGAAAGTATGTCTCTCAGGAGAATAACAGGAAGTGTGCTAGGCACAGGGGAGACACCAATAGTGTGTCCTGCAATAGGTAGACATAGAATGTGTGTCCTGTGCAGGGGAGGATCAGGAAGTGTGTCCTGCACAAAGGATAAACAGAAAGTGTGTCCTTCACAGGGGAGAAACAGAAAGTGTGTCCTGCACAGAAGAGAAATAAAAATGAGTTCTGCACAGAGGAGGAACAGAAAGTGTATCCTTCACAGGGGAGACAGAAGTGTGTTCTGTACAGGGCGGGAACAAGAACTGTGTCTCTCTCAGGAGAGTAACAGGAAGTGCATTCTTCACAGGAAAGACATAAGAAGTGTGTCTTGTACAGGGGAAGAACAGGAAGTGTGCCTATCTCAGAAGAGTTACAAGAAGTCTGTCCTGCACAGGGAAATATCAGAAAGTGTATGTCCCACAGGGGAAGAATAGGAAGTGTGTCCTGCAAGGGGAGACACAGGATGTGTATCTTGCACAGTGCAGGAACAGGAAGTGTGTCTTGCACAGAGGATAAACCAGAAAATTTCTCCTGCACAAGGGAGTCATAAGAAGTGTGTCCTGCACAGACAAGAAACAGGAAATGTGTGCTGCATAGGGTAAAAAAAATATATTTTTTTTTTTTTTACAGAAAAGAAACAGAAAGTGTGTTCAACACAGAGGAGAAACAGGTGTATTTTCCACAGAGGTGACACAGGAAATGTGTCTGTGTCAGGAGAGTGACAAGAAGTATGACGTGCACAGAACAGGAACAGAAAGTGTGTGCTGCACAGGGTAGAAATAGGAAGTGTGTTTTTCACAGGGGAGAAACATTAAGAGTATCTTGCACTGGCAAGAAACAGGAAGTATGTCATGCACAGGGAAGAACAGAAAGTGTGTCTGTCTCAGGAGAGTAACAAGAAGTATGTCCAGCACAGGGGAGACCACAGGAAGTGTCATGCATGAAGAAAGAACAGGAAATGTGTTTGTCTCAGGAGAGTGACAAGATGTCCTGCACAGAACAGGAACAGAAAGTGTGTGCTGCACAGGGTAGAAATAGGAAGTGTGTTCTTCACAGGGGAGAAACGCTAAATGTGTCTTGCATAGGCAAGAAACTGGAAGTGCGTCATGCAGAGGGGAGACACAGGAAGTGTGTCATGGACAGGGGAAGAACAGAAAGTGTGTCTGTCTCAGGAGAGTAACAAGAAGTATGTCCAGCACAGGGGAGACATGGGAAGTGTGTCATACACAGAGGAAGAACAGAAAATGTGTTTGTCTCAGGAGAGTGACAAGAAGTGTGTCCTGCACAGGACAGGAACAAAAAGTGTGTCTTCCACAGGAAGGAATATAAAGTGTGTTCTTCACAGGGGAAAAACATTAATCGTATCTTGCACAGGCAAGAAACTGGAAGTATGTCATGCACAGTGAAGACACAGAAAGTGTGTCATGCACAATGGAAGAACAGGAAGTTTGTCTCAGGAGAGTAACAGGAAGTGTGTACTGCACAGGAAAAAACAGAAAGTGTGTGTTGCATCAGGAAGAAACAGGAACTGCGTTATGCACAGGAGAGACACAGGGCATGGGTTCTGCACAGAAGAGGAACAGAAAGTGTTTCCTGCACAGAGGATAAACAGATGTGTCTTTCATAGGGGAGAAACATGAAGTGTGTCCTGCACAGGAAAGACAAATAAAATGTGTCTTTCTAAGGACATTAACAGAAAGTGTGTCCTGCACAAGGCAGGAACAATAATTGTGTCTCTCTCAGGAGAGTAACAGGAAATATGTCCTTCACAGGTAAGACACAGGAAATGTGTCCTGCACAGGGGTGAAACAGGAAGTGTGTCTGTCTCAGGAGAGTAACAAGAAGTCTGAACTGCACAGGGAAAGACCAGAAAGTGTATGCTCCTCAGAGGAGAAACAGAGTGTGTTCCACAAGGGGAGACACAGGAAGTGTGTCTTCCACAGGGAAGGAACAGAAAGTATGTCTCTCAGGAGAATAACAGGAAGTGTGCTATGCACAGGGGAGACACCAGTAGTGTGTCCTGCAATAGGTAGACATAGGATGTGTGTCCTGTGCAGGGAAGGATCAGGAAGTGTGTCCTGCACAAAGGATAAACAAAAAGTGTGTCCTTCACAGGGGAGAAACAGAAAGTGTGTCCTGCACAGGAGAGACATAAGAAGTGTTTCTAAGGAGAGTAACAGGAAGTGGGTCCTGCACAGAGAAGAAACAGGAAGTGTGTCCTTCACAGAAGAGAAATAAAAATGAGTTCTGCACAGAGGAGGAACAGAAAGTGTATCCTTCACAGGGGAGACAGAAGTTTGTTCTGTACAGGGCAGGAACAAGAACTGTGTCTCTCTCAGGAGAGTAACAGGAAGTGTGTACTTCACAGGAGAAACAGAAAGTGTGTCCTGCACAGGAAAGACATAAGTGTGTCTTGTACAGGGGAAGAACAGAAAGTGTGCCTATCTCAGAAGAGTTACAAGAAGTCTGTCCTGCACAGGGAAATATCAGAAAGTGTATGTCCCACAGGGGAAGAATAGGAAGTTTGTCCTGCAAGGGGAGACACAGGATGTGTATCTTGCACAGTGCAGGAACAGGAAGTGTGTCTTGCACAGAGGATAAACCAGGAAATTTCTCCTGCACAAGGGAATCATAAGAAGTGTGTCCTGCACAGACAAGAAACAGGAAATGTGTGCTGCATAGGGTAAAAAATATATATATTTTTTTTTTTTTTTACAGAAAAGAAACAGAAAGTGTGTTCTGCACAGGGGAGGAACAGGAAGTGTATCTCTCTTAGGAGTATGACAGGAAGTGTGTCCTTCACAGGGGAGAACAGGAAGTGCATTCTGCACTGGGGAGGAAAAGAAAGTTTATCTTTTACATGGAAGAAACAGGAAGTGTCCCATGTTGGTCTCGAACTTGTGGACTCAAGGGATCCTCCTACCCCAGCCTCCCAAAGTGCAGGAATTACAAGCATAAGCCACTGTGCCTGGCCCTCAGATCATTTCTTTATGGCCAGTTTTTACAAGGAAAGGCGGGTGGAGGAAATTTGAGTCATATTTTTAGGTTTTATGTCTGGCTTTGGGGAAAAGGTGGTCTTGTTTCTAGGACCCATCTTGGGGAGCAGGGATTCTAGTTTCTATGGTGCCTTGGAGAAGAATGGGACTGAGATACTCAAGATGGCGAGTAGAGTAATGTCCGGTCATCCTCCCTGCTACGCTCCCACCAGTGCCATGACACTTTGCAAATGCCTTGGCAACATCAGGTAATTATCTTATTCGGTCTAAAAAGAGAAGATTGGAATAATCAACCCCCTGTTTAGCATATCAACAAGAAATAACATAAAAAAGGTCAACCAGTAGCCCTCAGGGCTGCTCTGTCTATGGAGTAGCTGTTCTTTTGTTCCTTTACTTTCCTGATAAACTTGCTTTCACTTTACTCTGTGGACTTGCCCTGAATTTTTCTTGTGACAGATCTAACAATCCTGTTTTGGGGGCTGTTTACTGGACCCCTTTCCTGTAATATTTGTTCAAAATAAATCTCTTCAAATATTTTACAGAGTTTGACTCTTTCATTGACATTCCTATGAGTCAGGGGTGAAAAAAAAATCATAACGTTTTGGGGAAGAGAAAAATATGTGTACCTAATAGAGTACAGGGATTTGTTTTCTGCCTCTAGTCCTGGGCCTGTTGGATTTTCAAGTTTAGCTACCCCAGGTGCTTGTGTGAGCTCTCTCTCTCTCTTTCCTTTTCTTTCTCTCTGTCACTCTTTCCTTCACTCTCTCTCTCTCATACACTTTGATGCCCCTTCCTTTCCCCCACTTCCTTTGTCTCTCTCTTTTCTCTACCTGTTTTCCTTCCTTGTCTCTCCTTACTTTCTTTCTTCTCTCCCTTGTCTTCTCTTTTCCCCTTGGTCTCTCTCTCTCTCTTTCTCTTTCCTACCCTCTCTCTTCTCTCTCTGTTTCACACTGCATTTCTCATATTCTCTTCTCTCTCTCCACTCTCTCTCTTTTTTCTTTCTTACTCTTTGTGTCTCCTATCTCTCTTCTTGTTTTCTTCCCCATCTCATCCTCTTCCTTCTTTCTTCTTTCCTTCTCTCTTCTCTGACTCTCCTCCCTCCTGTTTTTTCTCTCTTTTCTACCTGTCTCTCATCTTTCTTATTCTCTCTCTTTCTTTCTATCTGTATCTCTCTCTCCTGCCCACCTCTCCTTTTGCATTAAAGTCTGCAGACAGTTTCCATCTCTTCTAGACATTGAGATTTGTAGACATCACCAGGATAGCTCACATATACCCTAGGATATGATTGCCTATTTTGGCTGTTGAAGGAGTGAATGAGGTGCCTTCCCAAAATATGCCGGATTGGTATCTTGCATATTTTGAGTCAAAAACACTGGAGAAATTGTAGTTTCAGAAAGTGCTAGCCAACCTGTCTCTTCCTGGGAGGGGACTTTTCTCCACATCAGCATGAGAAAATAGCTTTCATCACCAGAGGCTGGGCTTTGTGACCTGCAGTGGACCTCAACAAGTGCACTTCCCATCGATGATAGACTGGTCTGGGAAAATGTGGCACATATACACCATGGAATATTATGCAGCAATCAAAAATGATGAGTTTGTGTCCTTTGTAGGGACATGGATGAATCTGGAGAACATAATTCTCAGCAATCTGACACAAGAAGAGAAAATGAAACACCACATATTTCCACTCATAAGCGGGTGATGAACCATGAGAACACATTGACACAGGGAAAGGAGTACTACACACTGGGGTCTATTGGGGGGAATAGGAAAGGGACAAGAGGGGGGTGGAGCTGGGGAGGGATAGCATGGGGAGAAATGCCACATGTGGGTGAAGGGGAGGAAGGCAGCAAATCACAGTGCCATGTGTGTACCTATGCAACTGTCTTGCATGTTCTGCACATGTACCCCAAAACCTAAAATGCAATAAAAAATTAAAAATTAAAAAAAAGAAACAACAACAAAAAAATGCACTTCCCAAAGTAACAGTTTTCCACTAGTTTAACCCCTCCTATGTATATATCTCCTTGTGACTCCCAGAAATCCAGTGCCCCTGGCCAGATCCCATTTGTTTTTTATTTATTCTCAAATTTGTCATTCGTTGTCTAGAAAGTATAAAGGCATCTCGGTTTCATCACCTCTTTGAACATCACTCTTGGGAAGATTCCCATGGTCCGCTTTTCTTTGTTAATCTGCCTAGCATCAACTTGGTTTCTAGTTGCAGCTACAGAGCTCACTAAGAGCTAAAGGGGGTTGAAGGGGACATCTGGCTCCCCTCCCTCACACCATGCACAGAAGGATGCTGACCCACTGACCCTCTGGATGCCTCATGGAAAGCTCATCGGGACAGGAGCTCCAGAGGTTATGGGGTGTTTATGCAGATCCCAGTGGCTTCCTGGGAGGAACAGGATTCAGCAGATCAAACTCTCCCAGCATCTGTGACAGTCTGAGGTGATCAGGAGTGAAGGAAAATAAAGACTCTCAATCCAGCCCCAGGTGTCATGAGCATTCATAGGGAAGGAAAGGAGCAGAGAGTGTTGAGTCTCTGGAGAGGGCACAGTGGAAAACAGCTCCAAGCACAAATTGCTGGCATCTTCACTTCTTCTCTCCTCCTCCTTCTCCTCCTCCTTCTTCTCCTCCTCCTCCTCCTCCTCCTCCTCCTTGTTCTTCTTCTTCTTAAGACAGGGTCTCACTGTGTCACTCAGGCTGGACAATCATAGCTCACTACACCTTCGACCTTCTGGGCTCAAGCAATCCTCCCAGGTCAGCCTCACAGGTACCTGGGACTATAGGTATGCTCCTCACACCCAGCTAGTTTTTGTATTTTTTTGTATAGATCTTGCTGTGTTGCCTAGGCTGTTGTTGAACTGCTGGCCTTAAGTAATCCTTCTTCCTCGGCCTCCTGAAGTGCTGAAATTACAGGCATGAGCCACCACACCTGGCAAGGATGTCTAGAATCCTAAGAGCTGGTGGACAGGCTCTAAAAAGAAACCTCCTTTCTTCTCTGGCACCAATTGGCACAGGTCCCTTTTCCCAGGACTTACATTTGTGTCCTCAGCATTAATGGTTTCCACTTTGTGAGGGGTGAGGCTATTTTCCTCCCAACTATATGGGAATATGCATGTTAAGACTTTTCATGGTGTAAGGGCTAATGGGACTTTTCAAGTAAGAAAAAGTTCATTAATCTCAGGATTTTAGTTTCGTTGTTAATCCTTTTCAGGTTTCTGTGGAGCGGTGAGGTAGGAGGGATGTCTTTTTTTCCCCTTTAATTTTTGAAACTATCTTTTCTTCATTTTAAGAATGAGCATTCACAGATCATAAAAGCTTCCATGCAGCATGAGCAAGGTGAGTCAGGGCCTCATGAGTGTCTGTAGTTACCAGCGTTGACTGAAGTGAGTGGAGGGAGAGTAAGAGCACCTGTCTTCATCCATTACCACTCCATTCTGGAAGCGCCATTTTATTTTCCAAAAATATACTCCATAATTCATTGCTCCCTTCTCTGCTGGAGTCTTGCAGTATCAAAACATAATTCAATATTTTTGTCACTGCAGTCCATAGTTTCATATGAAAGAAGGCAATTTCCATCTGCCCATGAGTTTGTAAAATCAAAAACAAGTTAGTTACTTCCAATATAAAATGGGAGTATAAGCATTGGGTAAATAGTCCCATTTCAAGAGGGAGAAATCTGCCAAAAGAAAGGAGGTGCAGCTCCCATGCAAGTCTGAAACTCAGCAGGGCAGTCATCAAATCTTAAAGCTATAAAATAATCTCTTTTGACTCCATGTCTCTCATCCAGGACACCCAGGTGTGAGGGGTGGGCTCCCAAGGCCTTAAGCAGGAGAGGTCTCAGAGAAAAAACAATCCTGCAGTCACCCCTCTGTATGAATCAAAGACATAAGATATTTATTTCACTTTTTTCTAATTTTCTCATTAAAGACCTTATTCTAAAGCTGTGAGTTGAACACTGGTTTACTGTGTGGGAAAAAGAAGAAGACCCTATCAGTTTACATGATTTACAGGGACTGCTTATGGAGTCCATTGCTATTCTAACCACCCAGAAGGTAGGATCTCAGTGGAGGGGACACTTGGAAAAACAAATCATTATTCTTTCTTATTCATGCTTGTGTTTTGTATGAATAATATTTTTGTTTTACTTACAGAATTTTTTTTTTAATGTGGCTTTACCTATGAAGCCATTTATAATGTGTTAGACATTCTCATTCAATGGAAAGTCTGGCATATAGGACTCAACAGTAGTTGCTCAAGAAGGCACACTTAACAGTGTGTAAGAAGTCAGTGAGAAGCCAGACATCTTCCTCCCCCATGGAGAGACACAATTCCATGCAATTACATCTTCTTTTTCATGTCTAGGGAAGTCACAGATATATATATATATCCACTCATAAAATACTAGACTTTGGGTTTCTATTTAGAAGAAGTTTTTATAGCTCAAAAAAATTGTAAAGGCAGTCACAAACTCAACATCTTAGGCATGTCAACCTTTAAAATTATGTTATTAGCTGCGCTAAATGTTTTTCAGTGAAATGATATATGTTGTTATAACTTAAGTTACAGGAATGTAAAGAGATGGAAAGGTTTACCTTTGTTCTTACTCTTTCATGTAGTCTGTATTTTATTTATTTATTTGTGTATTTATGCAGAGACCAGGTCTTGCTATGTTCACCAAGCTGGATTCAAACACCTGGGCTCAAGCAATCCTCCCAGGTCAGCCTCACAGGTACCTGGGACTATAGGTATGCACCCCACACCCAGCTAGCTTTTGTATTTTTTTGTATAGATCTTGCCGTGTTGCCCAGGCTGTTGTTGAACTCCTGGCCTTAAGTGATCCTTCTTCCTCGGCCTCCCAAAGTGCTGGGATTACAGGCATGAGCCACCACACCTGGCAAGGATGTCTAGAATCCTAAGAGCTGGTGAACAGGCTCTAAAAAGAAATATCCTTTCTTCTGTGGCACCAATTGGCACAGGTCCCTTTTCCCAGGACTTACATTTGTGTCCTCAGCATTAATGGTTTCCACTTTGTGAGGGGTGAGGCTATTTTCCTCCCAACCATATGGGAATATGCATGTTAAGACTTTTCATGGTGTAAGGGCTAATGGGACTTTTCAAGTAAGAAAAAGTTCATTCATCTCAGGATTTTAGTTTTGTTGTTAACCCTTTTCAGGTTTCTGTGGGGTGGTGAGGTAGGAGGGATGTCTTTTTTTCCCCTTTAATTTTTGAAACTATCTTTTCTTCATTTTAAGGATGAGCATTTACAGATCATAAAAGCTTCCATGCAGCATGAGCAAGGTGAGTCAGGGCCTCATGAGTGTCTGTAGTTACCAGCGTTGACTGAAGTGAGTGGAGGGAGAGTAAGAGCACCTGTCTTCATCCATTACCACTCCATTCTGGAAGCGCCATTTTATTTTCCAAAAATATACTCCATAATTCATTGCTCCCTTCTCTGCTGGAGTCTTGCAATATTAAAACATAATTCAATATTTTTGTCACTGCAGTCCATACTTTCATATGAAAGAAGGCAATTTCCATCTGCCCATGAGTTTGTAAAATCAAAAACAAGTTAGTTACTTCCAATATAAAATGGGAGTATAAGCATTGGGTAAATAGTCCCATTTCAAGAGGGAGAAATCTGCCAAAAGAAAGGAGATGCAGCTCCCATGCAAGTCTGAAACTCAGCAGGGCAGTCATCAAATCTTAAAGCTATAAAATAATCTCTTTTGACTCCATGTCTCTCATCCAGGACACCCCGGTGTGAGGGGTGGGCTCCCAAGGCCTTAAGCAGGGGAGGTCTCAGAGAAAAAAACAATCCTGCAGTCACCCCTCTGTATGAATCAAAGACATAAAATATTTATTTCACTTTTTTCTAATTTTCTCATTGAAGACCTTATTCTAAAGCTGTAAGTTGAACACTGGTTTACTGTGTGGGAAAAAGAAGAAGACCGTTGTCAGTTTACATGATTTACAGGGACTGCTTATGGAGTCCATTGCTATTCTAATCACCCAGAAAGTAGGATCTCAGTGGAGAAGACACTTGGAAAAACAAATCATTATTCTTTCTTATTCAGGCTTGTGTTTTGTATGAATAATATTTTTGTTTTACCTACAAAATTTTTTTAATGTGGCTTTACCTATGAAGCCATTTATAATGTGTTAGACATTCTCATTCAATGGAAAGTCTGGCATATAGGACTCAACAGTAGTTGCTCAAGAAGGCACACTTAACAGTGTGTAAGAAGTCAGTGAGAAGCCAGACATCTTCCTCCCCCATGGAGAGACACAATTCCATGCAATTACATCTTCTTTTTCATGTCTAGGGAAGTCACAGATATATATATATATCCACTCATAAAATACTAGACTTTGGGTTTTTATTTAGAAGAAGTTTTTATAGCTCAAAAAAATTGTAAAGGCAGTCACAAACTCAACATCTTAGGCATGTCAACCTTTAAAATGAGGACCTTAAGTTGTAAAATGTCAGACTCATTTAACTTATAGCCATATGTCTGTGTATTTCAGACACACATGGGGAAGAGGGAAAGTACAATATCATGGCTTCTGGAGTAATTCATTCAGGGTAAGAATCACCCAGTCCAAGAATTCCACAAAGCCTCTCAACCTTGTTTTCCCAAAGACCAATGTTGATGTGAACATAAAAATTAAGGCCGTTTCAGGGAATCACTATGGTGTAAATTGGCATCTGTTGCAGGCCACACTAAGGCCAGCATTCTGAACATGCAACTTTGCTCTAAGCACATTGCATATTTAGGAATGTAATCTAAGGAAATACTTTTGGTTACAGGTGAAATTATATTTATTGTAATATTGTTGATAGCATTAATGGAAAGAAAAATAATGTGAATATATGTCAGTGAGAGATTGTACATATCACCTAGAATCCATATATACAACAGCATGTTATATAGCTGTGGAAAACAACAAGGGATTTATTTACATGATCAAATGAAAAGATAATAGAGATCTGAGTAGAAAAGTAGTTTCAAAGAGTATCTGTAATATAATGTCTTTTATGTAAAAATTATGTTATTAGCTGCGCTAAATGTTTTTTCAGTGAAATGATATATGTTGTTATAACTTAAGTTACAGGAATGTAAAGAGATGGAAAGGTTTACCTTTGTTCTTACTCTTTCATGTAGTCTGTATTTTATTTATTTATTTGTGTATTTATGCAGAGACCGGGTCTTGCTATGTTCACCAAGCTGGATTCAAACACCTGGGCTCAAGCAATCCTCCAACCTCAGCTTCTGGAGTAGCTGGAATTACAGGGATGCACTGCACATAGCTATTTTTAAAAATAATAAGCATTTTTAATGCATTCATCTAAAACATAGTGAGAAAAGGACACAGAGAAGAATCTTAACAGGACACACTTCCTGTGTTTCTCCTGTGCAGGACACACTTCCTGTGTTTCTCCTGTGCAGGACACACTTCCTGTGTTTCTCCTGTGCAGGACACACTTCCTGTGTTTCTCCTGTGCAGGACACACTTCCTGTGTTTCTCCTGTGCAGGACACACTTCCTGTGTTTCTCCTGTGCAGGACACACTTCCTGTGTTTCTCCTGTGCAGGACACACTTCCTGTGTTTCTCCTGTGCAGGACACACTTCCTGTGTTTCTCCTGTGCAGGACACACTTCCTGTGTTTCTCCTGTGCAGGACACACTTCCTGTGTTTCTCCTGTGCAGGACACACTTCCTGTGTTTCTCCTGTGCAGGACACACTTCCTGTGTTTCTCCTGTGCAGGACACACTTCCTGTGTTTCTCCTGTGCAGGACACACTTCCTGTGTTTCTCCTGTGCAGGACACACTTCCTGTGTTTCTCCTGTGCAGGACACACTTCCTGTGTTTCTCCTGTGCAGGACACACTTCCTGTGTTTCTCCTGTGCAGGACACACTTCCTGTGTTTCTCCTGTGCAGGACACACTTCCTGTGTTTCTCCTGTGCAGGACACACTTCCTGTGTTTCTCCTGTGCAGGACACACTTCCTGTGTTTCTCCTGTGCAGGACACACTTCCTGTGTTTCTCCTGTGCAGGACACACTTCCTGTGTTTCTCCTGTGCAGGACACACTTCCTGTGTTTCTCCTGTGCAGGACACACTTCCTGTGTTTCTCCTGTGCAGGACACACTTCCTGTGTTTCTCCTGTGCAGGACACACTTCCTGTGTTTCTCCTGTGCAGGACACACTTCCTGTGTTTCTCCTGTGCAGGACACACTTCCTGTGTTTCTCCTGTGCAGGACACACTTCCTGTGTTTCTCCTGTGCAGGACACACTTCCTGTGTTTCTCCTGTGCAGGACACACTTCCTGTGTTTCTCCTGTGCAGGACACACTTCCTGTGTTTCTCCTGTGCAGGACACACTTCCTGTGTTTCTCCTGTGCAGGACACACTTCCTGTGTTTCTCCTGTGCAGGACACACTTCCTGTGTTTCTCCTGTGCAGGACACACTTCCTGTGTTTCTCCTGTGCAGGACACACTTCCTGTGTTTCTCCTGTGCAGGACACACTTCCTGTGTTTCTCCTGTGCAGGACACACTTCCTGTGTTTCTCCTGTGCAGGACACACTTCCTGTGTTTCTCCTGTGCAGGACACACTTCCTGTGTTTCTCCTGTGCAGGACACACTTCCTGTGTTTCTCCTGTGCAGGACACACTTCCTGTGTTTCTCCTGTGCAGGACACACTTCCTGTGTTTCTCCTGTGCAGGACACACTTCCTGTGTTTCTCCTGTGCAGGACACACTTCCTGTGTTTCTCCTGTGCAGGACACACTTCCTGTGTTTCTCCTGTGCAGGACACACTTCCTGTGTTTCTCCTGTGCAGGACACACTTCCTGTGTTTCTCCTGTGCAGGACACACTTCCTGTGTTTCTCCTGTGCAGGACACACTTCCTGTGTTTCTCCTGTGCAGGACACACTTCCTGTGTTTCTCCTGTGCAGGACACACTTCCTGTGTTTCTCCTGTGCAGGACACACTTCCTGTGTTTCTCCTGTGCAGGACACACTTCCTGTGTTTCTCCTGTGCAGGACACACTTCCTGTGTTTCTCCTGTGCAGGACACACTTCCTGTGTTTCTCCTGTGCAGGACACACTTCCTGTGTTTCTCCTGTGCAGGACACACTTCCTGTGTTTCTCCTGTGCAGGACACACTTCCTGTGTTTCTCCTGTGCAGGACACACTTCCTGTGTTTCTCCTGTGCAGGACACACTTCCTGTGTTTCTCCTGTGCAGGACACACTTCCTGTGTTTCTCCTGTGCAGGACACACTTCCTGTGTTTCTCCTGTGCAGGACACACTTCCTGTGTTTCTCCTGTGCAGGACACACTTCCTGTGTTTCTCCTGTGCAGGACACACTTCCTGTGTTTCTCCTGTGCAGGACACACTTCCTGTGTTTCTCCTGTGCAGGACACACTTCCTGTGTTTCTCCTGTGCAGGACACACTTCCTGTGTTTCTCCTGTGCAGGACACACTTCCTGTGTTTCTCCTGTGCAGGACACACTTCCTGTGTTTCTCCTGTGCAGGACACACTTCCTGTGTTTCTCCTGTGCAGGACACACTTCCTGTGTTTCTCCTGTGCAGGACACACTTCCTGTGTTTCTCCTGTGCAGGACACACTTCCTGTGTTTCTCCTGTGCAGGACACACTTCCTGTGTTTCTCCTGTGCAGGACACACTTCCTGTGTTTCTCCTGTGCAGGACACACTTCCTGTGTTTCTCCTGTGCAGGACACACTTCCTGTGTTTCTCCTGTGCAGGACACACTTCCTGTGTTTCTCCTGTGCAGGACACACTTCCTGTGTTTCTCCTGTGCAGGACACACTTCCTGTGTTTCTCCTGTGCAAAACACACTTCCTGTGTTTCTCCTGTGCAGGACACACTTCCTGTTGGTCTCCTGAGACAGGCATACTTGCTGTTATACCTATGTGCAGGACACACTTTCTGTGTTTCTCCTGTGAAGTACACACTTCCTATTTCTCTCCTGAGACAGACGTACTTACTGTTCTTGCTTTGTGCAGGGCCCACTTCCTGTGTTTCTCCTGTGCAAGACGTACTTCCTGTTGCTCTCCTGAGACAAACGTACCTCCTGTTCTTCCTCAGTGCAAAAACACTTCCTATGTTTCTCCTGTGCAGGGCACACTTCCTGTCACTCTCCCGAGACAGACGTACTTCCTATTCTTCCTCTGTGCAGGACACACTTCCTGTGATTCTCCTGTGCAGTATAAACTTCCTTTGCTCTCCAGAGACAGACCTACTTCCTGTATTCCTCTGTGCAGGACACACTTCCTGTGTTTCTCCTGTGCAGGAAACACTTCCTGTTGCTCTCCTGAGACAGACCTACTTCCTGCTCTTCCTCTGTGCAGGTCACACTTCCTGTGTTTCTCCTATGCAGGACACACTTTCTGTTGGTCTCCTGAGACAGACGTACTTGCTGTTCTACCTATGTGCAGGACAAACTTCCTGTGTTTCTTTTGTGAAGGACACACTTCCTGTTGCTCTCCTGAGACAGACTTACTTCCTGTTCTTCCTCTCTGCAGGACACACTTCCTATGTTTCTCCTGTGCAGGACACACTTCCTGTCACTCTCCTGAGACAGATGTACTTCCTGTTCTTCCTCTGTGCAAGACACACTACCTGTGTTTCTCCAGTGCAGGACACGCTTCCTATTGCTGTTCTGAGACAGACACACTTTTTTTTCTTTCCTTTGCTAGACACACTTCTGTCACTCTCCTAAGACAGACATATTCCTACCCTGTGCAAGACAGACATATTTTCTATTCCTCCCCTGTGCAAGACACAGTTTCTGCTTTTGTTCTGGGAAGGACACTGCTCTTCTTTCAGCTCTGTGAATGACACACTCTATTGCCCATCTGTACAGGACACACTTCCTGTTTCTTTTCTGTGCAGGACACACTTCCTGTTTCTTTTCTGTGCAGAACACACTTGTGTCTCCCCTGTACAGGACACATCTCCAGTTTATCCTCTATGCAGGACGCAATTTTTGTTCCTACCCTGTGTGGGACATACTTCCTGTGTCTCCTTTAAGCAGGACACACTTACTTTTCTTCCCTTGTGAAGCACACACTTTCTGTTCTTTCCCTGTGCAGGCCACATTTCTCGTTAATCTCTAATGTTGACACACTTCCATTTCCTCCCCTGTGCGGGATTTATTTCCTGTGTCTCTTCTTTGCAGCACACACTTTCTATTGCCATGGAGGCGTGGTCTGGGCGTGGCCTCGCGGGAGGTCAATGGAGGCGTGGCTTAGGCGAGACATCGCGGGAGGTCGAGAGAGGCGTGGTCTGGGCGTGGCCTCATGGGAGGTCGACAGCGACGCGGCTTGGGCGAGAAGTCCCGAGAGGTCGATGCTGTCTGTTCTGGGAGTGGCCTAGAGGTCGACGGTGTAGTGGCTTGGGCGTGACCTCGCGGGAGGTCGATGGAGGCGTGGTCTGGGTGTGGCCTAGAGGCGAGGGCATGGGGGCGTGGCTTGGGCGAGACATCGCGGGAGGTGTATGGAGGCGTGGTCTGCGCGTGGCCTCGCGGGAGGTTGATAGAGGCGTGGTATGGGCTTGACCTCGCGGGAGGTCGATGGAGGCGTGCTCTGGGCGTGGCCTCGCGGAGGCGGAACTCCGGTCGCGGTATTTCCGGAGCCGCGCTGCTCACGCCGTCGGCTCCGGGCTCCAGTCTGCGGCCTCCCGGCTCCCGGCGTGGTCGCCATGGTTCTGTTCCCGGTTATCGGGAAGCTGCTGCAACACAAACGCGTGTTGCTGGCCAGCGCCTCTCCACGGCGCCGGGAGATCCTCAGCAACGCGGTGCGGCCTGGGCCTGGGCGGGGCGGGGGACCCAGGACGGAGGGGCTCAACCAGCTGGGCCCAGAGACTCAGGACCCCTAGGGATGTGGGGAGGGGAGAGTGACCCGGGACCTCTAGAGATGGGGAAGGGAGAGTGACCTGGGACCCCTATGGATGGGTGAGGGGAGACTGACCCGGGACCCCTAGGGATGGGGGAGGAAAGAGTGACCCGGGACCCCTAGGGATGGGGGAGGGAAGAGTGACCCGGGACCCCTAGGGATGGGGAGGGAGACTGACCAGGGACCCCTAGGGATGGGGGAGGGGAGACTGACCAGGGACCCCTAGGGATAGAAGGTGAGAGTGACCCGGTACCCTTAGGGATGGGGGAGGAGAGAGACCCGGGACCCCTAGGGATGAGGGAGGGGAGAGCGACCCTGGACCTGTAGGGATGGGGGAGGGGAGACTGACTTGGAACCCTTAGGGATAGAGGGTGAGAGTGACCCAGGATCCCTAGGGATGGAGCAGGGTTGTGACCCGGGATCCCTAGGGATGGGGGGAGGGTGCAGAGTGACCCAGGACTCCTAGGGATGTGGGAGAGAAGAGGGACCTAAGTCTTCTAGGGATGGAGTGGGTCCTAGTGGCTGAAGGTTGGCTTTGCAGGTGACCTGTGGGAAGTGTTTTCTGGAACCCTGGGTGGCGGAGATTTGATTGTGGGTGGCAGGCGCCTAGGCAGTGGGTGTCTGCTTCTTCTGGAAGCCTGATCACATGGGGGAGAGCACTGGAGGGGAGAAGACTGATTTGTTCCCGGTAGCCCTGCTTATTTTGGAGGGCTTCCAGCCATCCCCGCGTTGAAACATCTAGTTTTTCATTCATAGAGGTATGAGAAAGCACAGCTTAGGTTTCAGTGGTTTTCAGTTAGAACAAAATGGCAAAAAGAAAAAGGAGAAAAACCCTGAAAACATTACTTGGAAGGCTTGTAGCCAGAAGAATTGGAATTGAATTCAAGCTGGAGAAAATAATAAAAACCAAAAACTGTAGACAAGACCAGAATCTAACGGCAGGTGTGACGACAGTTTTTGAAACATACTTTTTCTTTTTCCAGTTTTTTCAGTTTTATTGAAAGAATGATTATGGAAAGACTGCTTTGCTTTATTTTTATTTTATTCACTTTATTTATTTATTTAGACACGGAGTTTCGCTCTTGTCGCCCGGGCTGGACTGCAGTGGTGCCATCTCGGCTCACTGCAACCTCCACCTCCCGGGTTCAAGCAGTTCTCCTCAGCCTCCCGAGTAGCTGCTATTACAGGTGTGCGCCACGACGCCCGGCTAACTTTGTATTTTTGGAGAGACGGGGGTTTCTCCATGTTGGTCAGTCTGGTCTCGAACTCCCAACCTCAGGTGATCCGTGCGACTCGGCCTCTCAGTGCTGGGATTACAGGCCCGAGCCACCGCACGTGGCCAAGACTGATACTTGGCCTAATTATTTGTATTCACCGTAGCAAGAATAATAGTTTTACTTTTTATTTGTATTTACTTATTTTGAGACGGACTCCCGCTCTGTCGCCAGGCTGGAGTGCAGTGGCACGACCTCGGCTCACCGCAACCTCCGCCTCCTGGGTTCAAGCCATTCTCCTGCCCCAGCCTCCCAAGTAGCTGGGAGTACAGGCATGTGCCACCATGCCAAGCTACTTTCTTTTGTATTTTAGTAGAGATGGGGTTTCACCGTGTTGCCCAGGCTGGTCTCGAACTCCTGAGCTCAGGAAGTCCGCCCACCTCGGTCTCCTAAAGTGTTAGGATTACAAACCTGAGCCACTGCACCCAGCTAATTTCCCAATTAGATGATTGGCCTTCGGGTGAGGCCTTGAACAGGGCTAGGAAGACAGTTCCCAGGGCCTGTAACAAGTACAGCTTGAGGACAGACTTTTGAGAAGTACTTACTTATTTTTATTTTTTATTTACCTATTTTGAGACAGAGTTTTGATCTTCTCGCCCAGGCTGGAGTGCAGTGGCACAGTCTCAGCTCACGGCAACCTCCGCCTCCCGGGTTCTAGTCATTCTCCTGCCCCAGCCTCACAAGTAGCTGGGTCTACAGGCACCCACCACCATGCCCGGCTAATTTTTGTCTTTTTAGTACAGATGGGGTATCACCACATCAGCCAGGCTGGTCTTGAACTCCTGACCTCTGGTGATCCACCCGCCTCGGCCTCCAAGGATGGGCATCCTGGCATGAGCCGGTCATCCCAGGTAGCTTGGGAGACCAAGGTGGGATGATCACCTGAGGTCAGGAGTTGGAGACCAGCCTGGCCAACATGGTGAAACCCCATCTCTACTAAAAAAATTAGCCAGGTGTGATGGTGAGTGCCTCTATTCCCAGCTACTCGGGAGGCTGAGACAGGAGGATCTGAACCCGGGAGGCTGAGACAGGAGGATCTGAACCCGGGAGGCTGAGACAGGAGGATCTGAACCCGGGAGGCTGAGACAGGAGGATCTGAACCCGGGAGGCTGAGACAGGAGGATCTGAACCCGGGAGGCTGAGACAGGAGGATCTGAACCCGGGAGGCTGAGACAGGAGGATCTGAACCCGGGAGGCTGAGACAGGAGGATCTGAACCCGGGAGGCTGAGACAGGAGGATCTGAACCCGGGAGGCTGAGACAGGAGGATCTGAACCCGGGAGGCTGAGACAGGAGGATCTGAACCCGGGAGGCTGAGACAGGAGGATCTGAACCCGGGAGGCTGAGACAGGAGGATCTGAACCCGGGAGGCTGAGACAGGAGGATCTGAACCCGGGAGGCTGAGACAGGAGGATCTGAACCCGGGAGGCTGAGACAGGAGGATCTGAACCCGGGAGGCTGAGACAGGAGGATCTGAACCCGGGAGGCTGAGACAGGAGGATCTGAACCCGGGAGGCTGAGACAGGAGGATCTGAACCCGGGAGGCTGAGACAGGAGGATCTGAACCCGGGAGGCTGAGACAGGAGGATCTGAACCCGGGAGGCTGAGACAGGAGGATCTGAACCCGGGAGGCTGAGACAGGAGGATCTGAACCCGGGAGGCTGAGACAGGAGGATCTGAACCCGGGAGGCTGAGACAGGAGGATCTGAACCCGGGAGGCTGAGACAGGAGGATCTGAACCCGGGAGGCTGAGACAGGAGGATCTGAACCCGGGAGGCTGAGACAGGAGGATCTGAACCCGGGAGGCTGAGACAGGAGGATCTGAACCCGGGAGGCTGAGACAGGAGGATCTGAACCCGGGAGGCTGAGACAGGAGGATCTGAACCCGGGAGGCTGAGACAGGAGGATCTGAACCCGGGAGGCTGAGACAGGAGGATCTGAACCCGGGAGGCTGAGACAGGAGGATCTGAACCCGGGAGGCTGAGACAGGAGGATCTGAACCCGGGAGGCTGAGACAGGAGGATCTGAACCCGGGAGGCTGAGACAGGAGGATCTGAACCCGGGAGGCTGAGACAGGAGGATCTGAACCCGGGAGACAGAGACAGAAGGAGACAGAGACAGGGAGGCTGAGATGAAGACTGCCCAGCCTTGGCACAGACATGGGTGCCCCACGCAGCTGTGCCACGAAGCCCCCTCTGCCGCGCAGACACCAGGGCCTGCGTGCTTTCTGCCTGGGGACAGGCTGGGCGAGCCCCCGCTGTGTTCCAGGACGTGCTCTCCCAGACCTCAGATTCCCAAAGTGCCGAGGTTACAGGGGTGAGCCACCGCGGCTGATCCTTTCCCTGCCAGAATCAAATCAAGGGTGGGACATCACTAACCAGCTCTTCACCACGCTGCGTTCAAGTCCCCACGGGGATATACCTCAGGCACACCCATTCCCACCCACGCCCGTCTCTTCTCCCTGCCTGATTTAGGATGCGGGTGGCCGTCCCAGCATCTGTCACAGGAGGATGGCTTCGTGGGTCACGCCTGTAATCACAGCACTTTGTGAGGCCAAGGCGGGTGGATCACGAGGTCAGGAGTTCAAGACCAGCCTGGTCAACATGGTGAAACCCCGTCTCTACTAATAATAAAAACGTTAGCCAGGTGTGATGGTGAGTGCCTCTATTCCCAGCTACTCGGGAGGCTGAGACAGGAGAATCACTTGAACCCAGGAAGCAGAGGCTGCAGTGAGCTGAGATTGCACCATTGCACTCCAGCCTGGGTTACAAGAGCAAAACTGCATCTCAGAAGAAAAAAAAAAACTACAGTCATTGAGAGGCAGGGACAACTGGGGCAGGGAGGTGGCTTCCAGGTCACAGGTGGGTGAGATAGAAAGGGTGAACTCTTTTTCTTTTTCTTTCTTTTTTTTTTTTTTTGAGATGGAGTCTTGCTCTGTTTCCCAGGTTAGACTGCAGTAGCAGGATCTCGGCTCACCACAACCTCTGCCTCCCTGGTTCAAGTGATTCTTTTGTCTCAGCCTCCCAAGTAGCTGGGATTACAGGCATAACCAGTTTTTTGTATTTTTAGTAGAGATGGGGTTTCACCATGTTGGCCAGGCTGGTCTAGATCTCCTGACCTCATGATCCACCTGCCTCAGCCTCCCAAAGTCCTGGGATGACAGCCACCATGCCCAGCCAATGGTTGCCTTCTGTTGGGTTTCTGACTCGTGTTTCCAAAGGAGGCCGTCAGACATCCATCTACCCCAGTGAACACAGGGCTGACTGCGCAGAATGGAAAGCAGGTTTCTTTTGAGCACATCCCAGGTTGACTGTTTTGTTAGCTTTTGATTTTGGGGACCGAGGATACTTCCCTTTCACAGCTTCCATTACGATACATAGACCATGTGCTTAATTCACAAAATTAAAATGTATTTATATATATCTGAAAGAAGCAAGAGCTATGAACCTTCAGCCACTTTGAAGTATTGTTAAGGTGATTGTATAGCAAGTTGATGGCCTCTGGGCATCTCCGGAGCCAGGAGAAAATGTCATTGCTCAAATACTTCTCCTTGTCTTATTGAAAAGAACCAGGAGGCCAATTCTACGGCCAGTGGCCTATTCCAAGCATTAAATTCTAATAGGAGTGTATGATGGCTGTGTACCTTCAAGGCACGCGATGCCACAACGCAAATATCAGCTCTTTAAAAACTGTTTGTGGCTAACGAGGGCGCGGTAGCTCATGCCTTTAATCCCAGCACTTTGGGAGGCTAAGGCGGGTGGATAAATTGAGGTCAGGAGTTGGAGATGAGCCTGCCAACATGGCAAAACTCTAGTCTCTGCTAAAAATACAAAAAAAATAGCTGTGTGTGGTGCAGGCACCTGCAGTCCTGGGCTACTCGGGAGGCTGAGGCACGAGAATCGCTTAAACTGGGCAGGTGGTGGTTGCAGTGAGCCAAGATCGCGCCACTGCACTCCAGCCTGGGTGACACAGTGAGACGCTGTTTCAAAAAAGGCAAAACAGGCCGGGCGCGGTGGCTCACGCCTGTAATCCCAGCACTTTGGGAGGTCGAGGCGGGCAGATCATGGGGTCAAGAGACAGAGATCATCCTGACCAAGATGGTGAAACCCCATCTCTACTAAATATACATGTGGGACAAGGAACCCGGGGGCATGTGGGACGCGGAACCCGAAACATATGGGACGGGGAACACCGGGAATGTGGGGCACGGAATCCGGGGGCATGTGGGACGGGAAACACCGGGAATGTGGGACGGAGAACCCCGGAGAATGCGGGACGGGGAACACCGGAGAATGTGGGACCGGGAACCCGGAAAAGGTGGAAAGCGGAACCCGGGGAATCTGGGACGGGAACCCAGGGAATTTTGGACGCGGAACCCGGGGAATGTGGGATGCGGAACCCCGGGAATGTGGGACGGAGAACCCGGGGAACGCGGGAAGGGGAATCCAGGAAATGTGGGATGCGGAACCCGGGGAATCTGGGACGGGGAACCCAGGGAATTTTGGACGCGGAACCCGGGGAATGCGGGAAGGGGAACCCCGGGAATGTGCGACGCGGGACCCGGGCACGTGACCTGCTTGTCCGGTATTCCTGCTCGCCAGAGGCAACAGCAACAGCCCTTCCTCCTACCGTAATGGTGGAGGGCTGCCTGTCTGTCACTCCGGACCTCACTTTGGGGCTGATATTCGGGCTCAGAACAATCTCGGTGTCATTTATTTATTTTTTGAGGCAGAGTCTCGCTCTCTCAGCCAGGCTGGAGTGCAGTGGCGCCATCTCAGCTCACTGCAACCTCCTCCTCCCGGGTTCAAGCGATTCTCCTGCCTCAGTCTCCCGAGTAGCTGGGATTACAGGTGTCCGCCACCACGTCCAGCTAATTTTTCTTTTCTTTTCTTTTCTTTTTTTTTTTTTTTTTGACACGGAGTTTCGCTCTTGTTACCCAGGCTGGAGTGCAATGGCGCAATCTTGGCTCACCGCAACCTCCACGTGCTGGGTTCAGGAAATTCTCCTGCCTCAGTCACCTCAGTAGCTGGGATTACAGGCACCATGCCCTGCTAATTTTTTGAATTTTCAGTAAAGATGGGTTTTTACCGTGTTGGCCAGGCTGGTCTCTATCTCCTGACCTCAGGTGATCCTTCCTTTTAGGTCTCCCAAAGTGCTGGGATGACAGGCCTGAGTCAGCACGCCCGACCATAATCTCTGTTTTAAATAATGAAGGGGAGCAGATCAGACCCAGAACAATTCCACCTGACAGAGACTTTCTAAAGTATTTAGATGTTACAAAGCAGATTCATGCACTGAATGGAAATTGAGCATCATTATCACGTAAGAAACCTCAGAAAGGTTATCTTACCAACTGCAATTGATAGGAGACTTGTTATTCCTATAAAAGCACCTAGATATTAAAAAAAGGCTTTGAGGGCATCATTCATATGCCATTCACTCTTTTCTCTCTCTCTCTCTTTGAGGTGAAGTTTTGCTCTATTACCCAGGCTGGAGTTCAGTGATGACATCTCGTCTCACTGCAACCTCCCCCTCCTGAGTTCCAGGAATTCCCTCTACTGAGCCTCCAAGGTAGCTGGGATTATAGGCACCCACCACCATGCCTGGCTAATTTTTGTGTTTTTAGTAGAGACGGGGCTTCATCATGTGGACCACGCTGACCTCAAAGTCCTGACCTCAGATAATTTACTCTCCTCGGCCTCCCAAAGTGCTGGGATTACAGGGTTGAGCCACTGCCCCCAGCCGCCATATATATGTATGTGTGTGTGTGTGTGTGTGTGTGTGTGTGTGTGTTATATAATTGTATATTATATAATTACATAATATATAATTATATATACTAAAATATTTTATTATATATAATTATATATATATAATTGTATTGCATTTTAGGTTTTGGGGTACATGTGAAGAACATGCAGGATAGTTGCATATGTACACATGGTGCGATTTGTTGCCTTCCTCCGCATTACCTACATCTGTGGGTGACCCGCAGCTTCCAGGGTGAAAAGCCTCCTTCTCTGGGAAACTCGGATGCTTACAGATCACACCGTGTGTGGACCCAGTGATTCCAAGGAGATCGCCTCCGACTTGGGGGTACTCTGTCCCCAGCCATGGCACAGACATGGGTGCCCCACGCAGCTGTGTCACGAAGCCCCCTCTGCCACCTCCCAGATTTAAGACATTTTTCTGCCTCAGCCTCCCGAGTACCTGGGATTACAGGTACCTGTCACCAGGCCCGGGTAATTTTTCTATTTTCTTCTTAGTAGAGATGGGGTTTTCCCATGTTGGACAGGCTGGTCTCGAACTCCTGATCCCAGGTGATCTGTCTGCCTCGTCCTTCCAAGGTGCTGCGATTACAGGCACCTGCCACCAGGCCCGGCTAATATTTGTATTTTTAGTGAGACGGGGTTTCATCATGTTGGCCAGGCTGCTCTCGAACTCCCAACCTCAAGTGATCTGCCTTCCTTGGCCTCTCAAAGTGGAGGGATTACAGGCGTGAGCCACCATGTCCTGCCTGAGACGGGGTTTATCCATGTTGCCCAGGCTGGTCTCGAACTCCCGACCTCAGGTGATCTGCCCACCTCGGCATCTCAAAGTGAATAAAACCCAGAAATGCCAAGACAGACTCTCCTGGACTTCAGTCCACACGGAGGGAGGTCCCAGAAAGAGAGTTCCTTGATGACAGGTTCTGTATCAAGGGCAGCTCTTGCAGAAGGAGACGCGGGCATTCCCAGGTACCCTCACCCCAAATTTATTCCACAGCTCAGCACCTCCCACAGGAGGGGTTCAACCTGCTGGGCGCCTTTCAGGCTGCAGTGGCAGCCCGGCTCCAAACCCAACCCCAAACTTCCTAGACCAGGTTTCCCAGTTCCTCCTGTAACCCCTTCATTGCCAGGGGCTGAGCCTGCCTGGGCTGAATTTGCAGAGGACGCTTTTTCCCCCTAGTGTCTGAAACTTCCAAATTAAAGGTGTGTTTCCCGGAGGGAGGGATGGGCGGGGTGCGGGGGTAACAGGCGTGGCGGGTGACAGGGTCTTGCACGTCAATGACTTCAGCACGGACACTTTAACCCATACGTGGCCGGGCGACGTGTCTCCCTCCTGTCGCCCCAGCACTTTGGGAGGCTGAGGGGGGCGGGTGGATCACCTGAGGTCAGGAGTTCGAGGCCAGCCTGACCGCGGTGGAAAAACCCCATCTCTACTAAAATACAAAATTATTATTATTATTATTATTATTATTATTATTATTATTATCCTTTTTGAGATGGAGTTTTTCTCTTGTTACTTAGGCTGGAGTGCAATGGCGCGATCTCGGCTCACCTCAACCTCTGCCTCCTAAGTTCAGGCAATTCTCCTCCCTCAGCCTCCCGAGTAGCTGGGACTGCAGGTGCGCACCACCATGCCCAGCTAATTTTGTATTTTTAGTAGAGATGGGGTTTCACCTTGTTGACCAGAATGGTCTCGATCTCTTGACCTCGTGATGCACCCGCCTCGGCCTCCCAAAGTGCTGGGATTATAGGCCTGAGCCACAGCGCCCGGCCTAAAAATACAAAATTATTCCAGCAACTGTAATCCCAGCTACTCGGGAGGCTGAGGCAGGAAAGCTGCCTTAATCCAAGAAGGGGAGGTTGCAGTGAGCGGAGACTGCCTCACTGCACTCCAGCCTGGGTGACAGAGAGAGAGAGAGAGAGAGAGAGAGAGAGAGAGAGAGAGACTCTGTTTCAAAAGTAACAATAATAATAACAAACCAAAAAAACCGATTTTGTGCGAGACATGATGGCTCATGCCTGAAATCACAGCACTTTGGGAGGCTGAGGCTGGATCACCCCAGGATAGGAGTTCGAGACCACCCTGGCCAACATGGCAAAATCCCATCTCCATGAAAAATACAAAAATTAGCTGGATGTGGTGAGAGGCACCTGTAATCCCAGCTACTCAGGAGGCTGAGGCAGGAGAATTGCTTGAACCCAGGAGGGGAGGTTGCAGTAAATTGAGATCTTACTTCTGCAGTCCAGCCGAGACTCTTAAAAAATAAAAAATGAAAATAAAATTAAAATAAATTTATTTATGCCAGAGGTTGCAAATCGTTTTGGGAAAAATCAGACCTGGCTGGCCGGGCGCAGCGGCTCACGGCTGCCATCCCAGCACTTTCGGAGGCCGAGGCAGATGGATCACCTGAGGTCAGGAGTTCGAGACCAGCCTGACCAACATGGTGAAATCTCACTTCTATGAAAAATACAAAAATTAGCCAGATGTGGTGAGAGGCACCTGTAATTCCAGCTACTCAGGAGGCTGAGGCAGGAGAATTGCTTAAACCCAGGAAGGAAGGTTACAGTGAACTGAGATCTTACTTCTGCATTTCAGCTGAGACTTTTATAAAATGAAAATTAAATTAAAATTAACTCATTTATGCCAGAGGTTGCAAATCCTTTTAGAAAAAATCAGACCTGGCCAGGTGCGCAGCGGCTCACGGCTGCCATCCCAGCACTTTCGGAGGCCGAGGCAGATGGATCACCTGAGGTCAGGAGTTCGAGACCAGCCTGACCAATATGTTGAAACCCTGTCTCTACTAAAAATACAAAAATTAGCCAGGCATGGTGGCAGATGACTGTAGTCCCAGCTACTCAGGAGGCTGAGGCAGGAGAATCGCTTGAACCTGGAGGCAGAGGTTGCCATGAGCTGAGATCTCACCACTGCACTCCAGCCTGGGGGACAGAGCGAGACTCAGTCTCAAAAAAAAAAAAATAAGAAAAGAAAAGAAAAATGAGACCTGGACGATGACCTTGAGCAGTAAGATATAAATAACTCCCACAAGCTTAGCATTCCAAGGATGGAACACTGGGCATAAATGGGTTATTTATTTATTTATTTATTTTTTTGAAAGAGAATTTTGTTCTTGTCGCTCAGGCTGGAGTGTAATGGCACGAACTCGGCTCACTGCAACATCCACCTACCGGGCTCAAGCGATTCTCCTGCCTCAGCCTCCTGAGTAGCTGGGATTACAGGCGCCTGCCACCACACCCAGGTAAGTTTTGTATTTTTAGTAGAGATGGGGTTTCACCAGGTTGGCCAGGATGGAATTGAACTCCTGACCTTGTGATCCACCCACTTTGGCCTCCCAAAGTGCTGGGATTACAGGCTTGAGCCACCGTGCCCGGCTAATTTTTTTTTTTTTTTTGAGATGGGGTCTTGTTCTCTCACTCAGGCTGGAGTGCCATGGCAAGACCCCTGCTCACCACAAACTCCACCTCCCGGGTTCAAGCAATTCTCCTGTCTCAGCCTCCTGAGTAGCTGGGATTACAGGCACCTGCCATCATGCCAGAGTGCTGAGATTACAGGTGTGAGCCACCACACCTGGCCAATTTTTGTATTTTTAGTAGAGATGGGGTTTCACGACATTGGCCAGGCTGGTCTTGAACTCCTGACCTCGTGATCCGCCCACCTTGGCCTCCCAAAGTGCTGGGATTACAGGCATGAGCCACCGCGCCCGGCCGATTCCAGTAGTTTAAAGGCACTTTTGCTCTGTCTGCCCCAGAAAAGTACCCACCCAGCAAATGAGACCTCAAAGCCCAATTCTCCCAGCACCGCACGCCTGCAATCACAGGAATTGGGCAGCAGGGGGCAGTCGAGTCCACGGGGGAAACGCGTAACTGGTTGGCTTTAAGGTTGCGGGATTTGGGTAAATACGGTAATAAAAACCAGCTTCTCTGCTGGGGACAGTGGCTCATCCCGGGAATCCCAGGATTTTGGGAGGCCAAGGTGGGCGGATCATGAGGTCGGGAGTTCGAGACCAGCCTGGCCAACACGGTGAACCCCTGTGTCTACTAAAAATACAAAAATTAGCCAGGAATGTTCTCAAAGAAGAAAAACTAAAAACAGCTTCTCTTTACACTCCACTTTAGGGCCTCCCAATGCAGAAAAGATGGTGTAGAATAATTTGAGTCAGGCGCAGTGGCTCATGCCTGGTCTCGAACTCCTGACCTCAGATGATTCACCCACCTCAGCTTCCCAAGCCTCGGCAGTTTGGGAAGCTGAGCTGGATGAATCACCTGAGGTCAGGAGTTTGAGACCAGGATGACTCACCTGAGGTCAGGAGTTCGAGACCAACCTAGCTAACACGGTGAAAGCCTGTGTCCAGATTTACAAAGAACTCAAACAGATTTACAGGAAAAAAAAAACAAACAAGCCCATTCAAATATGGGCAAAGGATATGAGCACACACTTTACAAAAGAAGACATACATGAGGCCAACAAACATATTAAGAAATGCTCATCATCACTGGTCATTAGAGAGATGCAAATCAAAACCCCATTGAGATACCATCTCATGCCAGTTAGAATGGTGATCATTAAAAAATCTGGAGACAGCAGATGCTGGAGAGGATGTGGAGAAATAGGAACACTCTTACACTGTTGGTGGGAGTGTAAATTAGTTCAACCACTGTGGAAGACAGTGTGGCGATTCCTCAAGGACCTAGAAATAGAAATTTCATTTGACCCAGCAATCCCATTACTGGGTATATATCCAAAGGAATATAAATCATTCTACTATAAGGACACATGCACACGAATGTTCATTGCAGCACTGTTTACAATAGCAAAGACCTGGAACCAACCAAAATGCTCATCAATGATAGACTGGACTGGGAAAATGTGGCACATATACACTATGGAATATTATGCAGCAATCAAAAATGATGAGTTTGTGTCCTTTGTAAGGACATGGATGAATCTGAGAACATCATTAGGAAAGCGGACACAAGAACAGAAAATGAAATACCACATATTCTCACTCATAGGCAGGTGATGAAAATGAGAACACATGGACACAGGGAGGGGCCACACACTGGGGTGTATTCTGGGGAATAGGGGAGGGATGCAGTGGGGAGCTGAGGAGGGATAGCCTGGGGAGAAATGGCAAATGTGGGTGAAGGGGAGGAAGGCAGCAAAACACACTGCCCTGTGTCTACCTATGCAACTATCTTGCATGTTTTGCACATTTACTCCAAAACCTAAAATGCAATAAAACAAAGAAAAATAAATAAATCTATATAAAAAGAAAAGAAGAGATCATCATAGGCATAGATTATAAGATAATAGTGGACAAAAGAGGAATGTTTTTTGATTGTATAAAGCCTAGTTTCATTAGTGGCACTGAGATTTTTTGGTATTTATTTATTTATTTATTATTTTATTTTATTTTATTTTTGAGATGGAGCTTCGCTCTTGTTACCCAGGCTGGAGTGCAATGGCGCGATCTCGGCTCACTGCAACCTCCGCCTCCTGGGTTCAGGCAATTCTCCTGCCTCAGCCTCCCGAGTAGCTGGGATTACAGGCACGTGCCATCATGCCCAGCTAATTTTTTGTATTTTTAGTAGAGATGGGGTTTCACCATGTTGACCAGGATTGTCTCGATCTCTTGACCTTGAGACAAGTTCAAGAGATGGAGACACCATGATCCACCCGCCTCAGCCTCTTAAAGTGTGGGGATTACAGGCGTGAGCCACTGCACCCAGCTGACTTTCTGGGTTTTAATATGCTATTAACAATTACAGATAAATAGCTGAATAGGTAAAATGGGCTATATTTGGAGCAATAATAAAAATGTCTTGAACCTGGAGTTATAATTTATCTAACTCAGTATCTCTGAAATCTGAAAATATAATGAAGTCAAAATGACATTTCCTGACACTACATGTTCACTTACACAGTAACAGTGTCTTGAACTTCTCTTGCAATATTACATGCATATTTGTTGAAAGAATGGGTCAGAAAGCAATGTTTTTTTGTTTGTTTGTGCTGTTTTCTTTCTGGTTGCAAAGTTAGAGAAGAATAAGCCTGAGTTATTGAGTGTTATTCTTAGTAATAATAAGGAACAAAACATAGCATTCAGATGACTGAAAACTGTTCATGATGGGAATGAAACAGCCCTAGACTTTTGTAGAGTTGTCTCAAGTTTCCAGAAAAAGAATATATTATTGTCAGAAAAAATGGAAAGGTACAGAGTCCAAGAGAAGGTAATAATACATAGGGAGTAGATGAAAAGTCTGTGGTTTAAGTAACTCATTTTTGCACTGATGCTGGCCTTTTATTTTTATTTTTATTTTTTATTAAGTTATTGGGGTACATGAGTAAGTACATGAAATTTGGTTATATGAGTAAGTTCTTTAGTGGTGATTTGTGAGATTTTGGTGCAGTTACCAACCAAGAAGTAAACACTGCGCCATATCTACTGTCTTTTATTTCTTAAATTTCTTCCACTGTCCCCTGCCAAGTCCCCCAAGTGTTTGGCATGAATGCAGTGAACAGGGAGCACTTCTATACTTCTAGTGGGAATGTAAACTAGGAAAGCCACTATGGAAAACAATGTGGAGAGTCCTTAAAGAATTAAAAATAGAACTACTGTTTGATCCAGCAATCTCATTGCTATGTATCTACCTAGAGAAAAGGAAGTCCTATTCAAAAAACAAAACATACTTGCATATGCATGCTTATAATGGCACAGTTCACAATTGCAAAATCATGGAACCAACCCAAATGCCCATCAGTGAGTGGATAAAGAAACTGTAGTGTATTTATACAATGGAATAGTAGGCAACCATAAAAAAAAATTAACAGCATTTGTAGTGACCTGGATAAGACTGGAAACTATTATCCTAAGTGAAGTAACTCATGAATGGAAAAGAAAACATCACATATTCTCACTGATATGTGAGAGCTATGTTATGAGGATGCAAAGGTATAAGAATGAGGCTGGTTGTCTGTGGAGCTCACTGTGCTTGCCTGTGCCAGGAGGGAATGCCTTTCTTTATGGTGCATACCTGTAATCCCAGCTAACTGGGAGGCTGAGACAAGAGAATCACTTGAATACATTAGGCAGAGGTTGCAGTGAGCAAAGATCATGCCACTACACTCCAGCCTGACCAACAATGTAAGACTCTGTCTCAAAAAGAAAAGAAATAAAAGAAATGGACTTAAAAGATGAACATTCTTAAAAGAAGGGAAGATTTTCATTGTATTTTAAAACTATCTTTCTGAAATCAAGAACCGTTTTAATGTGGATTTTTCTTTATTTAAGTGAAAGTAAATCTTTTTTATGAAATATAAACAAGCACATAGGAAGTCATAGACTAATAGGTGTTAAATTCTTAAATTGCAGAATTTTATCATTTTATTCATGGATACTTTTCATGGTTTTGAGTTCCTATGTTACATCATATAAATGAGTGCTGCTCAATGCCAGTAACAATTAGAAATTTTAAAATGTAGTGACCTAGGCCCCACTGTGAGACATCCACATTTAATTTGTCTGGGAAGGCTTTGGTTTCAATATTTTTTAATGCACCTTGGTGATTTGAATGACTCCAGGTATGAGAATAAACAAGAATACTTTTCCCTAAATTCAAATTGTAAATTTGAGAAAAGTCTGGAGAATATTGGACTAAAATAATGGAAAACTAATGGTTTCTCAACATTAAGCCCATTTACTTTTTTTTTTTTTTTTTAAATGCTTCCTCCCACTCTCACACAGGCTGGAATGCAGTAGCACAATCTCAGTGTGATCTTGGCTAACTGCAACCTCCAACTCCCTAAGTCAGGCAATTTTGCTACATCAGCCTCCTGTGTATGCCAGCTGGCTAATTTTTGTATTCAGCTGAGATGGGTTTTATCATATTGACTGCCCACTGCAGACTCACAAAGTGTTGGGATTACAGGTGTGAGCCACTCCACTGGGCCTCTCTGATGTTTTAGATAGGATCCCTCTTTACTGTGGAGCCTGTTTTGGTGTGGGAATTCTTTGCAGCATCCCTGGCCTCTCACCACAAGGTGACAGTAGAACCTCTTCCCAGTTACAACACCAACTATGTCTCACTACATTGCCAAAGGGATCCTGGTGGTAGAGTGTGGGGGGCAAAATTATCCTGCTCCCCAATTGAGAACCGCTGGCTTAATCAATCCCATCTTTTTAAAATCATTCATTAGTCCTAGGAAAACCAGCCATGTAAATAAACATGTCATTCAATTAAAATGGCATTATATAATCACACACATTACATATAACAATAATTTTTAAATAATAATCTGGTGATGTTTAGAATGAAATTTCTAAAAACTTTATAATGTAAGTTCTAGGGTACATATGCAGAACATGCAGATTTTTACATAGGTATACACATGTCATGGTGGTTTGTTGCCTCCATCACTCCATCATCTACATTAGGTATTTCTCCTAATGCTCTCCCTCCCCTAGCCCTCCAGCCTCTACTATCCCTCCCTGAGGCTTTCACCCCCAACAGTCTTCAGTGTGTGATGCTCCCCTCCCTGTGTCCATATGTTCTCATTGTTCAACTCCCACTTATGACTGAGAACATGGAGTATTTGTTTTTCTGATTTTCTGTCAGTTTGCTAAGAACAGTGGTTTCCAGCTTTATCCACGCGCTAACTCGTCATTTTTTTCTTTTTTTATTGCAATTTTGGTTTTAGGGTACATGGAAGAACATGCAAGATAGTTGCATAGGTAAACATGGCAGTGTGTTTGCTGCCTTTCTCTTTCACCTATATCTGGCATTTCTCCCACCTATCTCCCCAATTCCCCAACCCCCACTGTTTCTATTTTGTTTCAAACAGACCCCAGTGTGTGCTCCCCTCCCTGTGTCCATGTTCTCATTGTCAATTAACACCGCCTATGAGTGAGAAGTGTATTTCATTTTCTGTTCTAGTGTCAGTTTGCTGAATGATGTTCTCCAGATTCATCCATGTCCCGAAAGGACATGAACTCATCTTTTGATGGCTGCATAATATTCCATGGTGTATATGTGCCACATTTTTCCGTTCAGTCTACCATCGATACGAGGTTGGTTCTAGGTCTTTGCTATTGTAAACAGTGCAATGAACATTCAGTGCATATGTCCTTATAGTAGAATGATTTATAATGTTTTTGGAGATATACCCAGTAATGGGATTGCTGGGCCAAATGGAATTTCTATTTCCAGGTCCTTGAGGAATCACCACACTGTCTTCCACAATGGTTGAACCAATTTACACTCCCACCAGCGGTGTAAGAGTGTTCCTATTTCACCACATCCTCTCCAGCATCTGTTGTCTCCAGATTTTTTAATAATCGTCATTCTAACTGACATGAGATGATATCTCAATGTGGTTTTGATTTGCATTTCTCTAATGACCTGTGATGATGAGCATTTTTTCATATGTTTGTTGGCCTCATGTATGTCTTCTTTTGTAAAGTGTGTGTTCATATCCTTTGCCCACTTTCAAATTGGCTTGTTTTTTTCTTGTAGATCTGTTTTAGTCTTTTGTAAATTCTTGATATCAGCCCTTTGTCAGATGGGTAAACTGCAAAGATTTTTTCCTATCCTGTTGGTTGCTGATTCACTCTAATGAGTGTTCCTTTTCCTGTGAGGAAGCTGTGGAATTTGACTAGTTCCCATTTGTCTATTTTGGCTTTTGTTGACAATGCTTTTGGTGTTTTGGTCATGAAGTCCTTGCTTCAAGCCTATGTCCTGAATGGTTTTGCCTAGATTTTTTTCTAGGGTTTTTATGGTGTTAGGTCTTCTGTTTAAGTCTTTAATTCATCTGGACTTAATTTCAGTGTAACTCGTTATTTTTTTATGGCTGCATAGTTCTACATGGTGTCTATGTGCCATATTTTTTTCATCCAGTTTATCACTGATGGGCATTTGGGTTGGTTACAAGTCTTGCTACTGTGAACACTGTCTCAATAAATATAGATGTACATGTGACTTTACAACAGAATGATTTATAATCTTCTTGGTACATACCCAGTAATGGGATTGCTGGGTCAATTGCTATTTCTCATTCTAGATTCCATGAGGAATTACCACACTGTCTTTCACAATAATTGAACTAATTTACACTCCCATCAACTGTGTAAAAGTGTTTCTATTTCTCCACATTCTCTACAGCATCTGTTGTCTCATGATTTTTTAATCATTGCCATTCTAGTTGGCATGAAATTGTATCTCAATGTGGATTTGATGTGCTGTTCTGTAATTACAAGTTATGATTAGCTTTATCTCATATAATTTTTTGGCTGCATACCTGTCTTCTTTTAAAAGTGTGTTCATATTCTTTGTTCACTTTTTGATGGGGTTTTTTATTTTTATTTTTCTTGTAAATCTGTTTGAGTTCTTTGTAAATTCTGTATATCAGCCCTTTGTCAGATAGGTAAACTGCAAAGATTTTTTCCCATTCTTTTGGTTGCCAATTGACTCTAGAGACTCTTTTGCCGTGCAGAAGCTCTGGAGTTTGATTAGTTTCCATTTGTCTATTTTGGCTTTTGTTGCCAGTGCTTTCGGTGTTTTGGTCATGAAGTCCTTGCCTACTCCTATGTCCTGAATGGTTTTGCCTAGATTTTCTTCTAGGGTTTTTATGGTTCCAGGTCTTATGTTTAAGTCTTTAATTCATCTGGAGTTAATTTTAGTTTAAGGTGTCAGGGAGGGGTCCATTTCTACTTTCTGCACAAGGCTAGCCAGTTATTCCAACACCATTTATTGAACAGGGAATCCTTTTCCCATTGATTGTTTTTGTCTGGTTTATCAAAGATTGTATGGTTGTAGATATGTTGTGGTGCCTCTGATGCCTCTGTTCTGTTCCATTGGTCTATATCTCTGTTTTGGTACCAGTACCATGCTGTTTTAATTACTGTAGCCTTGTAGTACAGTTTGAAGTCTGTAGTGTGATGCCTTCTGCTGTGTTCTTTTGCTTAGAATTGACTTGGCTATGTGGGCTCTCTTTGGTTCCATATGAAGTTCATGGTGGTTTTTCCAGTTCTGTGAAGAAATTCAATGGTAGCTTGATGGGGATAGCATTGATTCTGTAAATTACTTTGGGCAGTATAGCCATTTTCACGATATTGATTCTTCCTAACCATGAACATGGAATGTTTCTCCATCTGTTTGTGTCCTCTCTTATTTCGTTGAGCAGTGGTTTGTAGTTTTCCTTGAAGGTCCCTTACATTCCTTGTAAGTTGTATTCCTAGGTATTTTATTCTCTTTGTAGCAATTGTGAATGGCAGTTCATTCTTGATTTGGTTCTCTTTAAGTCTGTTATTGGTGTATAGGAATGCTTGTGATTTTTGCACATTGATTTTATATCCTGAGACTTTGCTGAAGTTGCTTATCAGTTTCAGGAGTTTTGGGCTGAGGTGATGGGGTCTTCTAGGTATACTATCATGTCATCTGCAAATAGAGACAATTTGGCTTCCACCTTTCCTATTTGAATACCCTTTATTTCTTTTTCTTGCCTGATTGCTCTGGCTAGAACTTCCAGTACTATGTTGAATAGGAGTGGTGAGAGAGGGCATCCTTGTCTAGTGCCAGATTTCAAAGGGAATGCTTCCAGTTTTTGCCCATTAAGTATGATATTGGCTGTTGGTTTGTCATAAATAGCTTTTATTACTTTGAGATATGTTCCATCAATACCAAGTTTATTGAGGGTTTTAGCATAAAGGGCTGTTGAATTTTGTCAAATGCCTTCTCTGCATCAATTGAGATAATCATGTGGTTTTTGTTTTGGTTCTGTTTATGTGGTGAATTACATTTATAGACTTGTATGTTGAACCAGCCTTGCATCCCCGGGATGAATCCTACTTGATCATGATGGATAAGTTTTTTAATGTGCTGTTGCAATCGGTTTGCCAGTATTTTATTGAAGATTTTTGCATCTATGTTCATCATGGATATTGGCCTGAAGTTTTCTTTTCTTGTTGAGTCTCTGCTGGTTTTGGTATCAGGATGATGTTGGTCTCATAAAATGATTTGGGAAGGGTTCCTCTTTTGGATTATTTGGAATAGTTTCAGAAGGAATGGTACCAGCTCCTCTTTGTGTGTCTGGTAGAATTCGGCTGTGAACCCATCTGGACCTGGGCTTTTTGTGTGGTAGGCTCTTAATTGCTGCCTCAACTTCAGACCTTGTTATTGGTCTATTCATAGTTTTGGCTTCCTCCTGGTTTAGGCTTGGGAGGACACAGGTGTCCAGGAATTTATCCATTTCTTCCTGGTTTACTAGTTTATGTGCATAGAGTTGTTTGTAGTATTCTCTGATGATGGTTTGAATTTCTGTGGAATCTGTGGTGATTTCCCTTTATCATTTTTATTGCATCTATTTGGTTGTTCTCTTTTCTTTTTATCAGTCTGGCTAGTGGTCTGTCTATTTTGTTGATCTTTTCAAAACCAGCTCTTGGATTTATTGATTTTTGAAGGGTTTTTCGTGTCTCTATCTCCTTCAGTTCTGCTCTGATCTTAGTTATTTCTTGTCTTCTGCTAGGTTTTGAGTTTTTTGATCTTGCTCCTCTAGCTCTTTCAATTTTGATGATAGGGTGTCAATTTTGGATCTCTCCACTCTTCTCATGTGGGCACTTATTGCTATATATTTTCCTCTAGACTGCTTTAAATGTGTCCCAGAGATTCTGGTATGTTGTGTCTTCATTCTCATTGGTTTTGAAGAACTTTTATTTCTGCCTTCATTTCATTGTTTATCCAATCAACATTCAAGAGCCAGTTGTTCAGTTTCCATGAAGCTGTGGTTCTGAGTTAGTTTCTGAATTCTGAGTTCTAACTTGATTGCACTATGGTCTGAGAGACTGTTTGTTATGATTTCAGTTGTTTTGCATTTGCTGAGGAGTGCTTTACTTCCAATTATGTGGTCAATTTTGGAGTAGGTGTGATGTGGTGCTGAGAAGAATGTATATTCTGTGGATTTGGGGTGGAGAGTTCTGTAAATGTCTATCAGGTTTGCTTGTTCCAGGTCTGAGTTCAAGCCCTGGATATCCTTGTTAATTTTCTGTCTGGTTGATCTGTCTAATATTGACAGTGGAGTGTTAAAGTCTCCCACTATTATTGTGTGGGAGTCTAAGTCTCTTTGTAAGTCATTAAGAACTTGCCTTATATATCTGGGTGCTCCTGTATTGGGTCCATATATATTTAGGATCATTAGCTCTTCTTGTTGTATCGATCCTTTTACCATTATGTAATGACCTTCTTTGTCTCTTTTGATTTTTGTTGCTTTAAAGTCTATTTTATCAGAGATGAGAATTGCAACTCCTGCTTTTTTTGCTCTCCATTTGCTTGGTAAATCTTCCTCCATCCCTTTATTTTGAGCCTTTGTGTATCCTTGCATGTGAGATGGGTTTCTGGATACAGCACACCGATGGGTTTTGGTTTTTATCCAATTTGCCAGTCTGTGTCTTTTGATTGGTGCATTTAGCCCATTTACATTTAGGGTTAATATTGTTATGTGTGAATTTGATACTGCCATTTTGATGCTAGCTGGCTGTTTTGCCCATTAGTTGATGCAGATTCTTCATTTTGTTGATGCTCTTTAGCATTTGGTATGTTTTTAGAATGGCTGGTACTGGTTGTTCCTTTCTATGTGTAGTGCCTCTTTCAGGAGCTCTTGTAAAGCAGGCCTGGTGGTGACAAAATCTCTGAGTACTTGCTTGTTGGCAAAGATTTTATTTTTCCTTCACTTATGAAGCTCAGTTTGGCTGGATATGAAATTCTGGGTTGAAAGTTCTTTTCTTTAAGGATGTTGAATATTGGCCCCACTCTCTTCTGGCTTGTAGAGTTTCTGCCGAGAGATCTGCTGTGAGTCTGATGGGCTTCCTTTGTGGGTGACCTGACCTTTCTCTCTGGCTGCCCTTAGTATTTTCTCCTTCATTTCAACCCTGGTGAATCTGATGATTATGTGCCTTGGGGTTGCTCTTCTTGCAGAATATCTTTGTGGTGTTCTCTGTATTTCCTGGACTTGAGTATTGGCCTGCCTTGCTAGGTTGGGGAAATTTTCCTGGATAATATCCTGAAGAGTATTTTCCAGCTTGGATTCATTCTCTTCACATTCTGGTACACCTATCAAACGTAGGTTAGGTCTCTTCACATAGTCCCACATTTCTTGGAGATTTTGTTCATTCCTTTTGTGCTTTTTCTCTAATCTTGGTTTCTCATTTTATTTCATTGAGTTGATCTTCACTTCTGATATTCTTTCTTCTGCTTGGTCAATTTGGCTGTTGAAACTTGTGCATGCTTTGTGAAGTTCTCATGTTGTGTTTTTCAGCTCCTTCAATTCATTCATATTCCTCTCTAAGTTGTCCATTCTTGTTATCATTTCTCAAATCTTTTTCAAATCTTTTTCAAGGTTCTTAGTTTCTTTGCATTGATTTAGAACATGTTCTTTAGCTCACTGAAGTTTCTCATTATCCACCTTCTGAAGTCTGATTCCGTCATTTCATCACACTCATTCTCTGTCCAGCTTTGTTCCCTTGCTGGTGAGGAGTTTTGGTCCTTTGTAGGAGGTGAGGTGTTTTGGTTTTGGGTGTTTTCCTCCTTTTGCTGGTTTCTTCCCATCTTTGTGGATTTATCCACCTGTCATCTAGTAGTTGCTGACTTTTCAATTGGGTCTCTGAGTGGATGCCCAGATTGTTGATGATGAAGTATTTCTGTTACTTAGTTTTCCTTCTAACAGTCTAGCCCCTCTGCTGTATGACTGCTGAGGTCCACTCCAGGCCCTGCTTGTCTGGGGTACACCTGTAGCAGCTGCAGAACAGTGAGGGATGCTACCAGTTTCTTCTTCTGCTATCTTTGTCCCAGAATGATGCCCGCCAAATGTCAGTCTGATTAGTCCTTTTTGAGGTGACTCTTGGATATACAGGGGTCAGGGAGCTGCTTGAGGAGATGGTCTGTACTTTATAGGAGCTCAGTGCTGAGCTGTGAGCTCTGTTGTTCATTCAGGGCTGTTAGGCAGGTGTGTTTAGGTCTGCTGCAGCAGAACTTATAAAACCCCTTTTTTTCCCTCAGATGCTCTGTCTCAGGGAGTTGGGGCTTTCTTTATGAGTATCTGTTGCACTGTCCTGCCCAGCTAGGAGGCAGTCTAGTCACTATTTGCCTGCCGAGGCTCTGCCCTGCTGTCGTGGGCTCTGCCCTGCTGTCGTGGGCTCTGCCCTGCTGTCGTGGGCTCTGCCCTGTTGGTGGAGTCTCTGTTATGGCTGGGTTGCCTTGGCAATGGCAGGCTGCTTCAGCAATGGGAGTGTACCTCAGTAGGGGCAGATGCGTCCATAGTGGTGGATGCCCCTCCCCACCGAGCTGCACCATCCTGGATTCAGCTGAGCCTGCAGTGAAACTCTCAACCCTGAGCTTTCAAATTGCTGCTTTGTTTGTCCCTGTGGGGTGGGACCCACCGAGCCTGATCACCTGGCTCCCTGCCTCAGAGTCCTTTCTCTCTCTCTCTCTCTTTTTTTAAGTTGAATGGTTGACTCTCTCACAGGTGTTTCAGTTGCCTGCTGATAGGGCACCAGGATCTGTGTGATTTCCTGTGCAGTGCCCACTGCACCAGCTCAAATGATGCTTCCCAGGAATCTCCTGGTCTGGCTCACTGTCCAAGTCTCATTTAACCTGATGGATATGTTAATCTGCCCTCCCAAATCTCAAATTGCTGGTTAAACAGGGCAACCAGACCAGTGTGTTTCATGTTGGGTGCCACTGCGCTGTGGCACTGGATGACAGCTGCACAAGCTGAAAGAGCTGTGCTGGTGTCCTGTGTCCCTCCTACTCCTGGAAATTTCCCCGTTCTGTGGGCAACAAAGATCCATATGAAAATGCAGCTAGGACTCACCCTCTGCACCTTCACAGAGAGCTGCAATTTTAAGTTGTTTCTACTGCACCATCTTGGAAATTCCTCAGGTATTTTATTCTCTTTTCAGCAATTGTGAATGGGAGTTCACTCATAATTTGGCTCTCTGTTTGTCTGTTATTGATGCATAGGAATGCTTGTGGTTTTTGCATATTGATTTTCTACAGTGAGAATTTGCTAAAGTTGCTTATCATGTTAAGGAGATTTTGGGCTGAGACAATTGGGTCTTCTAAGTATATGATCATGTTCTCTGCAAATAAAGACCATTTGACTTTCTCTTTTCCTAAATGGAAATATTAGAATTTTTTTTTTTTTTTTGCTTCATGGCCATAGCCAGAAATTCCAATATTATGTTGAATAGAAATGGTGAGAGAGAGCATCCTTGTATTGTGTTTATTTTCAAAAAATGTTACTAGTTTTTGCCCATTCAGTATGATATTGGCTATAAGTTTTTCATAAATAACTATTATTATTTTGAGAAAAGATTCTTTGATATCTAGATTATTGAGTTTTTAACATGAAAGGCTGTTGAATTTTTTCAAAGGCCTTCTCTGCATCTATGGAGATAATCAAATAATTTTGTCTTTGGTTCTGTGTATGTGATGGATTATGTTTATAGATTTGTGTATGTTGAACCAGACTTGCATCCTAGGGATGAAGCTAACTTGATCATGGTAGATAAGCTTTTTGATATGCTGTTGGATTAACAAAATATTAACCAATGTGGACATTTTACATTTCTTCTACTGTTCCACTACTCTGTGCCCTATCTGAACTCTATCTTTATAAACTTTTTATTCAAATAGACTTAATGTAATTTTTTATAGAGCTGAAAACTTTTTTCTCTTTCTCTTTCTGTAGAGAAAGGTTGAAAATAGCACCTGCAATAGTTCTCTCTTAACGAACTTCAATATCCTGATAGTTTAAACTCTATCAGTTAACAGAAGTATTCAATGGGAGAAATAACTTTAAAAAAAGCATTTATTTGATTACAAGTGTTTGCCCTTGTTCTTTTCTCTTCATGGCAGAAAAAAAGCTTAAAAGGCTTTGTTTCTAATTCTATTTTTTTTCCAGTGATTTTGTGTTTCATCTCTCTGGCAGCAAGTTCAATAGCATTTATTTATTGAGTAAACCTCTTTCTGTTTCAAACGCTGGTCTATACAGAATGATATAATAGCAAGCCACCTAAAGTCTCCTTTTTCTTGAAGATTACTTATTAACAAAAGAATTATCTTCATCAGTGCACACTTTATTTCTGACTATGCAGTTTTATTTTCTATTGCATAAGCTGCTGTATTTAATAAATGTTCAACCTGTGAATGTTTGTGAGTGAGAAGAATGCTAAGAAGATTTTTTTCAATGTTGAACTTGCAGTGCTATTTATACCCTTGTACCTGAATGAGTTGAGGAATAGGCCACACTCTAAAAATGTATTGTGAGTCCTTCATTGAGCCAGTGACAGAGTGGCTAATGCCCAAAATTCTCTTGGCCTCAAAGAAAATATTAGGTGGTCTTTTTTTTTTTTTTTTTTTTTTTTTTTTTGAGACGGAGTTTCACTCTTGTTACCCAGGCTGGAGTGCAATGGCACAATCTCAGCTCATCACAACCTCCGCCTCCTGGGTTCAGGCAATTCTCCTGCCTCAGCCTCCCCAGTAGCTGGGATTACAGGCAAACGCCACCATGCCCAGCTAATTTTTTGTATTTTTCGTAGAGACGGGGTTTCACCATGTTGACCAGGATGGTCTCGATCTTTTGACCTCATGATCCACCCGCCTCGGCCTCCCAAAGTGCTGGGATTACAGGCTTGAGCCACCGCGCCCGGCCTTAGGTGGTCTTTTATACACTAGTTTTAACAAGAAGAAGGGAAACCTAGTTGAAACAAAATTTTCACAAAAAAAGGAGTAAGAAAAAGCTGAAAGAAAAAACTAATACATAAGAAATAAAACAGTGCCAGGTGTGAGGGGTAAAGCTGTCCTAAAAGACATACAACTTATAGATAATTGGGCTCTGGGCACTCACTGCACCTGCTTTTCCAGGCTCTGCTGATACCACTTTTCTCAGCCTCTTATCAACAAATGTGTTCCTAAGTGCCCACTGTAAGCTTGATGCAGCTTCATACTATAGTTACATACTCAATGGGTACAAAATAACTAAAATCAAGAAGCCAGGATGGAGTCAGTCCAGATCAAGAAGTTAACATGAAGTCTGAACAGCTCTTAGTCTGGGAAAGGGAGAATTAATTTTAGCTTGCAGAAAGTAGGTTATCACACTCTGCTAGAATCATTTTGTGACCAGCAAGCTATTTTGAGTGATTTGACAAACTACTGACACTGTATAGAATAAAGTTAAAAGTAATGAATGTTTAACAAGGAGGGGGCACCTCCAGTAGCCCCCAAGTGGGGACTCAGGTAGGACAGCATCACTGGCTCATTAGCAGTGAGGTAATCTGAGGGATGCAGCTATATTACAGTCAGTCTTATCAGAAAAGGGCCCTTAAATTGGGCCAACTACAGTGGCATGTCTCATGGCTCAGTCAGCTACTGTAATGTATAAATTGTCCAAGTGGAAAGCTCTTATAAGTCCATAAAATAAAACAAGGTTTTTCAAGAGATACTTGAGCAGAGCTAGGAGAATGGTTTTGAGTTGTCTCCACTCCAGATCCTGAATGGATTTTGCTGAAGTTGAACATCCATGGAAACACAGTGGATGCCATTGGTTTTTATCTTAAGCAAACTATCTGTGAACCAGGCCCTGGCCTTTAGAGGAAACCTGCAAAACCAAGGGCCCCATTCAACCAATGGGAGTAGAGCAGATAAGGTTTCCAAAAATAATAATAATAATTGCTAAAATGCAAAGCTGAGATGCCCTAAAGCCAGGTGAGTTGTCTTCCTGGAAATTTCATTTCCATTGCACAACCAGTCCTTTTTGAACCATTTCCTATGTTATTAGTCATTGAGTGACCACTGATGCAGCCCAAAACAGTTATAGCAGGCTGGAAAACAAGGGGACCTTCATGGCTTAGGTGTTCTGCATTTACAAGAGCACTGCTAAGTGTTACCTTGCAAAAAGCTGTGGCTGACAGGTTTATTGGAGGCCCCTGAATCTGTGACCCCAAGAGGAACCCAGCTGGAGGCTTCCATATTCTGCCAGAGGCTCCACTTGGCAAACTGTCAGTCATAGCGAATATAGCTAACATGGGACATTTGTGTTTTGAGCCTTCAAAATGCTAGCAATTTTGCATCTATGACTCTTGATGATTGGAAGTACCCCTTTGCCCCAATATTCATAGGATAACAAACTACAGCCTACAATGCATCAATTTCTTTTTTTAAAATTTTTATTGCATTTTAGGTTTTGGGGTACATGTGCAGAACATGCAAGATAGTTGCATAGGTACACACATGGCAGTGTGTTTTGCTGCCTTCCTCCCCTTCATCCACATTTGGCATTTCTCCCCAAGCTATTTATCCCCAGCTTTTCCCATGCTGTCCCTCCCCTATTCTCCCCAATAGATCCCAGTGTGTAGTACCCCCCTCCCTGTGTCCATGTGTTCTCATTTTTCTCACCCACCTATGAGTGTGAATATGTGGTATTTCCTTTTCTGTTCTTGTGTCAGTTTGCTGAGAATTATGTTCTCCAGATTCATCCATGTCCTTACAAAAGACAGAAACTCATCATTTTTTATTGCTGCATAATATTCCATGGTGTATATATGCCACATTTTCCCAGTCCAGTCTATCATCGATGGGCATTTGAGTTGGTTCCAGGTCTTTGCTATTGTAAACAGTGCTGCAATGAACATTCGTGTGCATGTGTCCTTATAGTAGAACGATTTATATTCCTTTGGATGTATACCCAGTAATGGGTTTGCTGGGTCAAATGGAATTTCTATTTCTAGGTCCTTGAGGAATCACCACACTGTCTTCCACAATGGTTGAACTAATTTACACTCCCACCAACAGTGTAAGAGTGTTCCTATTTCTCCACATCCTCTCCAGCATCTGTTGTCTCCAGATTTTTTATTCTTTTATTTATTTATTTATTTATTTATTTATTTATTTATTTATTTATTTATTTGAGATGGAGTTTCACTCCTTACCCAGGCTGGAGTGCAATGGCACGATCTTGGCTCACCACAACCTCCACCTCCCAGGTTCAGGCAATTCTCCTGTCTCAGCCTCCCAAGTAGCTAGGATTACAGGCACGCGCCACCATGCCCAGCTAATTTTTTTTGTGTGTGTATTTTTAGTAGAGACGGGGTTTCACCAAGTTGACCAGGATGGTCTTGATCTTTCGACCTCATGATCCACCCACCTTGGCCTCCCAAAGTGCTGGGATTACAGGCTTGAGCCACTGCACCCAGCCTGTCTCCAGATTTTTTAATGATTGCCATTCTAATTGGCATGAGATGGTATCTATGTGGTTTCGATTTGCATCTCTAATGACCAGTGATGATGAGCATTTTTCTTTTTCTTTTTTTTTTTTGAGACGGAGTTTCACTTTTGTTACCCAGGCTGGAGTGCAATGGCACGATCTCGGCTTACCACAACCTCTGCCTCCTGGGTTCAGGCAATTCTCCTGCCTCAGCCTCCCAAGTAGCTGGGATTACAGGCACACGCCACCATGCCCAGCTAATTTTTTATATTTTTAGTAGAGACGGGGTTTCACCATTTTGACCAGGATGGTCTCGATCTCTTGACCTCATGATCCACCCACCTCGGCCTCCCAAAGTGCTGGAATTACAGGCTTGAGCCACCATGCCCATTTTTTCATGTGTTTGTTGGCCTCATGTATGTCTTCTTTTTAAAAGTGTCTATTCATGTCCTTTGCCCATTTTTGAATGGGCTTGTTTGTTTTTTTCCTATAAATCTGTTTGAGTTCTCTGTAAATTCTGGATATCAGCCCTTTGTCAGTTGGGTAAACTGCAAAGATTTTCTAATACATATTCACAAGTAGAAATTCCAAATTGACTCTGGAAGGCTCCACCTACACAAGAGCATTCAACATGACATAGGGAACCTCATTCCTCCAAATTAGCTGAACTTGGGTGTATATACATCACATGGAACTAGGTAAGATGGTGACTTGGGAGCCTGAATTCAGCAAAGTTATAATAATTTGAGTCGGTTCTCTGCATAAAGTTCCCCAGCACAATTGCAGAGATGCACATGGTACTAATTTAGCCTAAGGACAGAGAAACTTTATTGGTAACCTTCCTGTCTAAAGCAAGTGAAGTTGGCTGGAGGTCGAGGAAGAGAGAAGAAAGGATAGAGGGAGGGAGAGAGTGTATTTAATCCACTAGGTAAAGCACTTTAATTTCTGCTTTCAAGCACTCTAAAAATATGTAGGGTTAAACACACAGTATTTTGTTATTGTTTTTGCTTTTACTTTCCTCAATTCAATCAGCCATTCCTGGAAGTTAAGAAATTTATGTTAGAAATCAGCCTGAAGTTTTTAATGAATTGAAATCTGAGGACCCCATGATAGTCTTGGGAGATGTTTGGGTCATTTACAATACCCTCGCATAGGTTGAAATCCATTTTTTTTATTTTAATAGAGGTGACAATTCCTCCTGCTGTCAATGGCACCTGCTAGGCAAGTAGAATTTCCACATGTAGCAACATCTCACAAAGCTCATTTGAAAAGACTATGTTTGTAGCCCAGCATGTGCATGTGCAGGTAAGATGACCATACTGCTTGTTGTCTGACCAAGAGTAAGTATAAGACACCACTGATTATGCTGTGATATACACCTTAATTTCAAAGATATTAATATGTGTAAACAGTAGGTGTTTTAGCCAGTCATAATGGCTCAGACCAGTAATGCCAGTGCTTTCAGAAGCTGAGGTGGGAGAATTGCTTAAGCCCATGAGTTTGAGACCATCATAGGCAACACAGACTCCACAAAAAAAATAGAAATGTTGGTAAAGCATGGTGGCACATGCCTGTGGTCTCAGATGCTCACAAAACTAAGGTGGAAAGAGCATGTGAGCCCAGGAAGTTGAGAATAAAGTGAGCTGTGATCACATAACTGCACTTCAGCCTGAGCAACAGAGACCCTCTGTCAAAATAAATAAATAAATAAATAAAAGGTGTGAAATAGATGTTCTAGCTCACAGCTCATAACTTAGTTATGAGGCTAAAACACGCTTATCTTTATCTGTGTGCAAAAGTGTGGGATATGATAAACACCACTCAGAATAGGTCTCTTTTAAACCAGCATGTAGTTTGCTTTGTTCTACAAGGCAGCTAATGAGAGAACAAAAAGCACATATTTATCATAGGATGTTAAAACTGCATTTTGGATGAAAAATAGAATAAATAGCTCTGTAAAACAAAGCTAAGAGAATGACAGATGGTTAATTGTCTTCAAAATTCTTAAAGAGAGTCCTGATTTCTAGTAAGGTGCTAGCACACTCTTCAACTCTGCTGTACCCAGACAAGATGATGACTTCCACCATAGCAACTTGCAAACAGGGTGAGTTTTCTTTCCACATTCTAAAAGTGTGTGACCAGTATTTATTTCCAATGTTACAAGATTTCTAGGAAATATATTAAAAGAAATTCTAGAACCATCATCTCAGACTTTGTAATTATATTGACTTAACTGTATTGATTTTTTATTCCTAATGTGAAATGACTAGTCCAGTAAATGTGAAATGTCAGTAAAAACAAATTCTTGGTTTCTAACAAAGCCATAAAACCTCAGACATAAAGATGTTAGTAGACTACTACTAGCTGGGTTTCTAAGGCTAGCATGCACATTAATATGACCCAGCAGTAATGAATAAAATAAAATGTATAATGCTTTTTATGGGATTATTATAATGTGCAGCTTAAAACTGAAAAATGTAAAATCTGTCTTTTAACTATTTATGGAGTGCCAGCAGATGGCTTACAACATGTTTAGTTTTGTAACCAGGATCTATGTTGCTACATCAACCAGCTCTGTCCTTACAATGCTACTCACAATTTTTGCCATTATACATTGATACAACATTTTAATAAACAGATGTGGGAATTTTTTTCTGTATTTTTTAAGAATAACTAAATACTTTATTATTTCTTGTAAGTATATATTTATATTTTATGTGGTTTGTTTCTATTATATTCATAAACAGTTAAATACAACGGACAATGGGATTTTAGGAAAATGTAAAAATAGAAGTACACTATTCATTGTGGGTTACATAAATAAGGCTTGCTCTGTCACCAGGCTGGAGTGATGTGGCGTGACCTTGGTTCACTGCAACCTCCACCTCATGTGTTCAGGCAATTCTCCTGCCTCAGCCTCCTGAGTAGCTGGGATTAAAAGCATGCACCACCATGCCCAGCTAATTTTTTGTATTTTTAGTAGAGATGGGATTTCACCATGTTGACCAGGATGGTCTCGATATCTTGACTTCGTGATCCCCCCACCTTTGCTTTTCAAAGTTCTGGGATTATAGGTGTGAGACACCATGCCTTGCCAAGGAAGAAACTTAATTTGTTGTACTGCCCAGGATTTTGGTCCTTTAGGGTTGTTGTTTAATAATATCTACTCTTCAAAGAAACTATCATTATCTGAGTCCTACAGATGAAAAAATAAAGTCTTAGAGAAATTAGGCAATTTGCCCACTGCACAATCTGCAAGTGCAGAGTTGTTACCCAAACCAAAGTCCAATTATTTCAAAGTCTATAATTTTACAGTAGCTCACCTCTACAGACATCAAAAGAAGATTTCACAAGTGTTACACTGGAGCAAGCACAGAAAATCAACACCAAGACAAAAGTGTGCCAAATTGCAGGGTCTTTATTGCTGGCATCCATGGAGGACTCATGTCTCCCCAACCTGTGGCCCCAAGCTCAGAGGAATCAAGGCATTTAAGCTGAAAAACCACATCCTTGTTAAGGGGGTACATGAGTGGGCAAGCCAAGCTGTCGGTATAAAATCTAGTTAGTGGTTTTTTGCAAGGGGAGAGAGGTAGCAGTGAAAAATTTTTACCGTTAAAATAACACTTCTGAGAATTGAGAATTGAAGTACAGTAACAGTTCTGAGAACTACACCTCTGCCCAGGGCCCAGGTATCCTCTCTATAAGATGATGGTGCTTAGGCTTCTGTTTTATACCCTATCTCACAAGAAGAAGAGCAAATTTGGAAGACAAAATAAACTCAGATTGCTTCATCTCTAATGACTTGAAGTTAAAAGTTAACAGTAAAATCTTACACATAACTAAAAGATTTGTAAGTAGGAAATGCAAACTAAGAGTTGAAAACCAGCTCATTTAAGGATATAAATCACAGCAATACAAAGAAAAGATGTATATATTATAAAATAGATCTCCCTGGTTTGCAACACAAAAATGCTAAAGATGAAAGTGTTGTACAGACACACATATTGTGAATTATAAAAGTGGGAAATTTTCAGGGAGATCTCGAGATATCTTGGCAGGCAAATCTGCTATAACCACATCCCTTCTTGGCCTCTCAGTGTCTTGGAATAGGCAATGATGATTGATCTTTGAGAGACAAAGAAGCACTCAGACATTCACAGCAGCAGGGTGCTGGGGCCTACTTCTTAAAGGCACTTTTTTCAATGAATAAACAGTGAGACAGATGCAAGTCTACGAAGCAGGCACAGAGACAAATGTGGACTATTGTGCCATCCTGCACACAGAACTACAGAACAGCAGATAAAACACAGAAGACAGAAACTTAATAATTTTATCCTATCATCCAGGGTATAATCTACAGGCTTAAATGAGTAGCCACAAGAGATAGCCAAGATTCAATAATGACTTGTGCTCCATAATTTCATTAGCATATAGCACGATGTGATTTTTGTTTTTTTCTTTGAGAGTGAGTCTTGCTCATGTTTCCCAGCCTGGAGTACAGTAGCATAATCTCAGCTCACTGCAACCTCCACCTTTCTGGTTCAAGAAATTATCCTGCCTCAGCCTCCTGACTGGCTGGGATTACAGGTGTTCACCACCGCACCTGGCTAATTTTTGTATTTCTAGTAGAGATGGGGTTTCACCATGTGGGCCAGGCTTCAGATTTCTGCATGTGTTTATAAAACTGCATGGCTATAGATTAGAGCTAGCTTCTCAGCAGAGGACCACCCTGGCTCATGGGGTCCATGAGGCACTGATTTTGCTATCTGTGTAAATTATTCACCATCAAAATCCATTTTGTTTTATTTCTTTCTTATTCACCAGATCCATGAAACAAATCATTGGCAAGCCAAGCTAGCAGAATTTGCCACACTTCTTTCTGTCTAGGGATGGTGCAACCAGTTGGCTTAGTTTCACCTTTGCTTCTGCATCCTACACTGTTAACTGACCGCAGTGTCTATATATTTGGATATGGATGTTCTGTTGCCAGGGCAACTTGGAAGGATGTAGTTGTTCAGACATTCTTCCATTGATAGGGCCATAAGTTCCTTTTGCTGCTCTTAAGTCACTTGTAAACTTTTTCATTTTGGTAGCACAAGGTTTTTCTATAACCACAATAGGTCCATTAACCCACGTGTGTAACAAGTTACTGCCCAAGACACCAGCAGAGGAAAAGGTTACATGAGGCTGGCAAATGAGAAAATAAGAGGAAGCCTTAAATCCATCACTCCAGGGACTCTAGAGCTAAGAGTTTTAAGGGTTTTGGAGTAGGCCAAAATGTGGGGACCACTTATGGTTTGAATAATGCATGGTAAAGTCATGGGACAGGGGCATGAAGAACAAAATGCTGATTGGTTTCCCTGTGGGCATTTCAAACTGGTGGCATCAGCTGTTTCACTGGAATTCAGGATCTGATGAAGGCATTCTTAAACAGAAGCTTATCATTCTAACATCAGAGATCCTATCAATAGGAACAATAGGGGTGAAAATGGTCAATATTTAGTGCTATGTGACTTGTGAATACAAAGAAGTGGGTCCAACTGCAGCTTGAGCAATGCTGAGTGATAACTCTAATTCTGTTCAGAAATGCAGGCTTACTGTAGTCACAAATGAGGCCACAATTCATGAAAGTTGTGAGAATAAAATGATAGTCACTAATGTAAAAAAAATCTTGACAAACAGGAACCATTCACATGCTTGAAGACCTGATAATAAACACTGTCAAGATGGCTGTAAAAATCACAAACTTGCACAAAGCTCATTGCAATCTTACACAAAATATACTTCTACAATGATATCTGCCAAGCAACTCACTACCCAGACTTGGAATTACGTTACCTTTGTTACTGATTATTGTAGACAAAGATAATTGTCTCAAAATAATTACATAATCTTTCTCATTTTTTCCTTTAGAAATCTTTGCCTTCCTTTACTTCCTGAATATGCATATAGTTTATTTTTTTTATTTATTAAATTTTGGTGTGTTTTAGGTTTTGTGGTACATGTGAATAACATGCAGGATTATTGCATAGGTACACACATGGTAATGTGGTTTGCTGCCTTCCTCTTCATCACCTATATCTGGCATTTCTCTCCTTGTTATCCCTCACCAACTCCCCACCCACTGCTGTCCCTCCCCTAGATCTCCCCCATGGACCTCAGTGTGTGATGCTTCTCTCCCTGTGTCCATGTGTTCTCGTTGTTCAACACTCACCTATGAGTGAGAACATTCAGTGTCCAATTTTCTGTTTTTGTGTCAATTCAATAAGAAAAGTGGTTTACAGATTCATCCATGTTTCTACAAAGGACATAAATTCATTATTTGTATGGCTGCATAGTATTTCATGGTGTCTATGTGCCACATTTTCCCTGTCCAATCTATCAAGTCTTTGCTATTATAAACAGTGCTGCAGTAAACATTCGTGTGCATGTGTCCTAATAATATAACAGTTTATAAACCTTTCAATATATACCCAGTAATGGGCTTGCTGGGTCAAATGGAATGTCTATTTTAGGTCTTTGAGAAATCTCCACACTGTCTTCCACAATCGTTGAACTAAATTCCCTATTTCAACTATTTGAAATAGGTAAATTAATAGGTTGAACTAATTCCTATTTCAACACATCTACACTGCTGGTGGGAGGGTAAATTAGTTCAACCATTGTGAGAGACAGTATGGCAAGTCCTCAAGGCCCTAGAAATAGAAATTCCATTTGACCCAGCAATCCCATTACTGGGTATATATCCAAAAGACTATAAATTGTTCCACTATAAGGACACACACACACGAATGTTCATTGAAGCACTGTTTACAATAGCAAAGACCTGGAACCAACCTAAATGCCCATCGATGATAGACTGGTCTGGGAAAATGTGGCATATATACACCATGGAATATTATGCAGCAATCAAAAATGATGAATTTGTTTCCTTTGTAGGAACATGGGTGAATCTGGAGAACATCATTCTCAGCAAACTGACACAAGAACAGAAAATAAAACACCACATATTCTCACTCATAGGTGGGTGTTGAACAGTGAGAACACATGTACACAGGGAAGAAAGTACTACACACTGGGGTCTACTGGGGGGAAATGGAGAGGGACAGCAGGGCAAGGAGCTGGGGAGGGATACCATGGGGAGAAATGCCAAATGTGGATGAAGGGGTGGAAGGCAGCAAAACACACTGCCATGTGTGTACCTATGCAACTATCTTGCATGTTCTGCACATGTACCCCAAAACATAAAACACAATAAAAAATTAAAAATTTTAAAAAAAGTGTTCCTATTTCTCCACATCCTCTCCATCATCTGTTGTCTCCAGATTTTTTAATGATTGCCATTCTAACTGGAGTTAGATAGTATCATGTAGCTTTGATTTGCATTTCTCTAATGACCAGTGATAATGAGCATTTTTTCATGTTTGTGGGCCTCATATGTGTCTTCTTATGAAAAGTTTCTGCTCACATATTTTGCCCAGTTTTTAATGGGCTTGTTTGTTTTTTCTTGTAAATCTGTTTTAGTTCTTTGTAGATTCTGGATATTAGCCCTTTGTCAGATGGTAGATTCCAAAACATTTTTTCCAGTCTGTTGGCTGTGATTCATTCTAATAATGGCTTTTCTTGCTGTGGAGAAGCTCTGGAGTTTGATTGGGTCCCATTTGTCCCTTTTAGCTTTTGTTGCCAATGCCTTTGTTGTTTTAGTCATAAAGTCCTTGCCTATGCCTATGTCCTGAATGGTTATGCCTAGATTTTTCTCTAGGATTTTTATGGTATTAGGTCTTATGTTTAAGTCTTTAATCCATCTGGAGTTAATTTTAGTGTAAGGTGTCAGGAAGAGTTCCAGTTTCTGCTTTCTGCACATTACTAGCCAGTTTTCTCAACACCATTTATTAAACAGGGAATCCTTTCCCCATTGCTTGTTTTTGTTAGGTTTGTCAAAGATCAGATAGTTCCAGATGTATGATGTTACTTCTGAGGCCTCTGTTCTGTTCCATTGGTCTATATCTCTGTTTTGGTACCAGTATCATGCTGTTTTGATTAGTGTAGTCTTGTAGCATAGTTGAAGTCCGGTAGTGTGATGCCTCCTGGTTTGTTCTTTTTGCTTAGAATTGACTTGGCTCTGCGGGTTCCCTGTTGGCTCCATATGAAGTTTAAGGTGGTTTTCCAGTTCTGTGAAGAAGGTCATTGGTAGCTCAGTGGGGATAGCATTGTTTCTGTAAAGTACTTTGGGCAGTATGGCCATTTTCATGATGTTGATTCTATCTAACCATGAGCATGGAATATTTCTCCATCTGTTTACAACCTCTCTTATTTTGTTGAGCAGTGGTTTGTAGTTCCCCTTGAAGAGGTCCTTTACATTGCTTGTTAGTTGTATTCCTAGGTATTTTATTCTCTTTGTAGCAATTGTGAATGGCAGTTCATTCTTGATTTGGCTCTCTTTAAGTCTGTTATTGGTGCATAGGAATGCTTGTGATTTTTGCACATTGATTTTGTATCCTGAGACTTTGCTGAAGTTGCTTATCAGTTTCAGGATATTTTGGGCTGAGACAATGGATCTTCTAAATATACAATCATGTCATCTGCAAATAGAGACAATTTGACTTCCTCCTTTCCTAATTGAACACCATTTATTAAACAGGGAACTTTTCCCATTGCTTGTTTTTGTCAGGTTTGTCAAAGATCAGATGGTTGTAGATGTGTGTGTTGCCTCTGAGGCCTCTGTTCTGTTCCATTGGTCTATATCTCTGTTTTGGTACCAGTACCATGCTGTTTTGATTACTGTAGCCTTGTAGTATAGTTTGAAGTCAGGTAGTGTGATGCCTCCTGCTTTGTTCTGTTTGCTTAGGATTGACTTGGCTATGCGGGCTCTCTTGTGGTTCCATATGAAGTTTAAGGTGGTTTTTTCCAGTTCTGTGAAGAAGGTCATTGGTAGCTCAGTGGGGATAGCATTGTTTCTGTAAAGTACTTTGGGCAGTATGGCCATTTTCATGATGTTGATTCTTCCTAACCATGAGCATGGAATGTTTCTCCATCTGTTTGTGTCCTCTCTTATTTTGTTGAGCAGTGGTTTGTAGTTCTCCTTGAAGAGGTCCTTTACATTCCTTGTTAGTTGTATTCCTAGGTATTTTATTCTCTTTGTAGCAATTGTGAATGGCAGTTTGTTCTTGATTTGGCTCTCTTTAAGTCTGTTATTGGTGTATAGGAATGCTTGTGATTTTTGCACATTGATTTTGTATCCTGAGACTTTGCTGAAGTTGCTTATCAGTTTCAGGAGATTTTGGGCTGAGATGATGGGGTCTTCTAAATATACAATCATGTCATCTGCAAATAGAGACAATTTGACTTCCTCCTTTCCTATTTGAATACCCTTTATTTCTTTTTCTTGCCTGATTGCTCTGGCTAGAACTTCCAATACTATATTGAATAAGAGTGGTGAGAGAGGGCATCCTTGTCTAGTGCCAGATTTCAAAGGAATGCTTCCAGTTTTGCCCATTCAGTATGATATTGGCTGTTGGTTTGTCATAAATAGCTTTTATTATTTTGAGATATGTTTCATCAATACCTAGTTTATTGAGAATTTTAGCATAAAGGGCTGTTGAATTTTGTCAAAGGCCTCTGCATCAATTGAGATAATCATGTGGTTTTTGTCTTTGGTTCTGTTTATGTGGTGAATTACATTTATAGACTTGCATATGTTGAACCAGCCTTGCATCCCCGGGATGAAGCCTACTTGATCATGGTGGATAAGCTTTTGATGTGCTGTTGCAATCGGTTTGCCAGTATTTTATTGAAGATTTTGCATCTATGTTCATCATGGATATTGGCCTGAAGTTTTCTTTTCTTGTTGAGTCTCTGCCAGGTTTTGGTATCAGGATGATGTTGGTCTCATAAAATGATTTGGGAAGGATTCTCTTTTGGATTGTTTGGAATAGTTTCAGAAGGAGTGGTACCAGCTCCTCTTTGTATGTCTGGTAGAATTGGCTGTGAACCCATCTGGACCTGGGCTTTTTGGTTGGTAGGCTCTTAATTGCTGCCTCAACTTCAGACCTTGTTATTGGTCTATTCAGGGTTTCAACTTCTTCCTGGTTTAGGCTTGGGAAGATGCAAGTGTCCAGGAATTTATCCATTTCTTCCAGGTTTACTAGTTTATGTGCATAGAGTTGTTTGTAATAATCTCTGATGATGGTTTGTATTTCTGTGGAATCTGTGGTGATATCCCTTTATCATTTTTATTGCATCTATTTGATTCTCTCTTTTCTTTTTATTAATCTGGCTAGTGGTCTATTTTGTTGATCTTTTCGAAAAACCAGCTCCTGGATTTATTGATTTTTTTTGAAGGGTTTTTGTGTCTCTATCTCCTTCATTTCTGCTCTGATCTTAGTTATTTCTTGTCTTCTGCTAGGTTTTGAGTTTTTTTGATCTTGCTGCTCTAGCTCTTTCAATTTTGATGATAGGGTGTCAATTTTAGATCTTTCCTTGCTTCTCATGTGGGCATTTATTGCTATATATTTTCCTCTAGACACTGCTTTAAATGTGTCCCAGAGATTCTGGTATGTTGTGTCTTCATTCTCATTGGTTTCAAAGAACATCTTTATTTCTGCCTTCATTTCATTGTTTATCCAGTCAACATTCAAGAGCCAGTTGTTCAGTTTCCATGAAGCTGTGTGGTTCTGAGTTAGTTTCTGAATTCTGAGTTCTAACTTGATTGCACTGTGGTCTGAGAGACTGTTTGTTATGATTTCCATTCTTTTGCATTTGCTGAGGAGTGATTTACTTCCAATTATGTGGTCAATTTTACAGTAGGTGTTATGTGGTGCTGAGAAGAATGTATAGTCTGTGGATTTGGGGTGGAGAGTTCTGTAAATGTCTATTAGGTTTGCTTGGTCCAGGTCTGAGTTCAAGTCCTGGATATCCTTGTTAATTTTCTGTCTTGTTGATCTGTCTAATATTGACAATGGAGTGTTAAAGTCTCCCACTATTATTGTGTGGGAGTCTAAGTCTCTTTGTAAGTCATTAAGAACTTGCTTTATGTATCTGGGTCATCCTGCATTAGGTGCATATATACTTAGGATCATTAGCTCTTCTTGTTGCATTGATACTTTTACCATTATGTATTGTCCTTTTTTGTCTCTTTTGATATTTGTTGCTTTAGAGTCTATTTTATCAGAGACTAGGATTGCAACTCCTGCTTTTTTTGCTCTCCATTTGCTTGGTAAATCTTCCTCCATCCCTTTATTTTGAGCCTATGTGTATCCTTGCATGTGAGATGGGTTTCCTGGATACAGCACACTGATGGGTTTTGGCTTTTATCCAATTTGCCAGTCTGTGTCTTTTGATTGGGGCATTTAGCCCATTTACATTTAGGGTTAATATTGTTATGTGAATTTGATCCTGCCATTTTGATGCTAGCTGGCTGTTTTGCCCATTAGTTGATGCAGTTTCTTCATTGTGTTGATGCTCTTTACCATTTGGTATGTTTTTGGAGTGGCTGGTACTGGTTGTTCCTTTCTATGTTTAGTGCTTTTAGGAGCTCTTGTAAAGCTGGCCTGGTGGTGATGAAACCTCTGAGTAATTGCTTGTTTGTAAAGGATTTTATTTCTCCTTCTCTTATGAAACTTAGTTTGGCTGGATATGAAATTCTGGGTTGAAAGTTCTTTTCTTTAAGGATGTTGAATATTGGCCCCACTCTCTTCTGGCTTGTAGGGTTTCTGCTGAGAGATCTGCTGTGAGTCTGATGGGCTTCCTTTGTGGGTAACCGACCTTTCTCTCTGGCTGCCCTTAGCATTTTCTCCTTCATTTCAACCCTGGTGAATCTGATGATTATGTGCCTTGGGGTTGCTCTTCTTGAGGAATATCTTTGTGGTGTTCTCTGTATTTCCTGGACTTGAATATTGGCCTGCCTTGCTAGGTTGGGGAAGTTTTCCTGGATAATATCCTGAAGAGTATTTTCCAGCTTGGATTCATTCTCTGTCACATTCAGGTACACCTATCAAATGTAGATTAGGTCTTTTCACATAGTCCCATATTTCTTGGAGACTTTGTTCATTTCTTTTTACCCTTTTTCTCTAATCTTGCCTTCTCATTTTATTTCATTGAGTTGATCTTCAACCTGTGAGATGGGTTTCCTGGATACAGCACACTGATGGGTTTTGGCTTTTATCCAATTTGCCAGTCTGTGTCTTTTGATTGGGGCATTTAGCCCATTTACATTTAGGGTTAATATTGTTATGTGAATTTGATCCTGCCATTTTGATGCTAGCTGGTTGTTTTGCCCATTAGTTGATGCAGTTTCTTCATTGTGTTGATGCTCTTTACCATTTGGTATGTTTTTGGAGTGGCTGGTACTGGTTGTTCCTTTCTATGTTTAGTGCTTCTTTCAGGAGCTCTTGTAAAGCAGGCCTGGTGGTGATGAAATCTCTGAGTAATTGCTTGTTCATAAAGGATTTTATTTCTCCTTCACTTATGAAGCTTAGTTTGGCTGGATATGAAATTCTGGGTTGAAAGTTCTTTTCTTTAAGGATGTTGAATATTGGCCCCACTCTCTTCTGGCTTGTAGGGTTTCTGCTGAGAGATCTGCTGTGAGTCTGATGGGCTTCCTTTGTGGGTAACCCGACCTTTCTCTCTGGCTGCCCTTAGCATTTTCTCCTTCATTTCCACCCTGGTGAATCTGATGATTATGTGCCTTGGGGTTGCTCTTCTTGAGGAATATCTTTGTGGTGTTCTCTGTATTTCCTGGACTTGAATATTGGCCTGCCTTGCTAGGTTGGGGAAGTTTTCCTGGATAATATCCTGAAGAGTATTTTCCAGCTTGGATTCATTCTCTGTCACATTCAGGTACACCTATCAAATGTAGATTAGGTCTTTTCACATAGTCCCATATTTCTTGGAGACTTTGTTCATTTCTTTTTACCCTTTTTCTCTAATCTTGCCTTCTCATTTTATTTAATTGAGTTGATCTTCAACCTCTGATATCCTTTCTTCTGCTTGGTCAATTTGGCTATTGAAACTTGTGTATGCTTCAAAGTTCTCATGTTGTGTTTTCAGCTCCATCAATTCATTTATATTCCTCTCTAAGCTGTTTATTCTCATTAGCATTTCATCAAATCTTTTTCAAGGTTCTTAGTTTCTTTGCATTGGGTTAGAACATGTTCTTTTAGCTCAGAAGTTTCTTATTAGCCACCTTCTGAAGCCTGTTTCTGTCAATTCATCACATTCTTTCTCCATCCAGCCTTGTTCCCTTGCTGATGAGGAGTTGTGATCCTTTGGAAGAGGAGAAGCGTTCTGGTTTGGGGTGTTTTCATCCTTTTTGCACTGGTTTCTTTCCATCTTTGTAGATTTATTTACCTGCGGTCTTTGTAGTTGTTGACTTTCACTTGGGGTCTCTGAGTAGACGTCCAGTTTGTTGGGGGGATGAAGTTATTTTTTTCTTTCTGTTCCTTAGTTTTCATTCTAACAGTCAGGCCCCTCTACTGTAGGACTGCTGAGGTCCACTCCAGTCCCTGCTTGCCTGGGGATCACCTGCAGTGGCTGCAGAACAGTAATGGTTGCTGCCAGTTTCTTCTTTGCTATCTTTGTCCCAGAAGGATACCTGCCAGATGTCAGTCTGAGCTCTCCTTTATGAGGTGGCTCTTTGGATATATGGGGGCCAGGGAGCTGCTTGAGGAGACAGTCTGTCCTTTATAGGAGCTCAAGTGCTGAGCTGTGAGCTCCGTTGTTCCATTCACAGCTGCTGGGCAGGTACATTTAAGTCTGCTGCAGCAGAACTCATAAATGCCTTTTTTTCCTCAGGTGCTCTGTCCTGGGGAGGTAGGGCTTTATTTATAAATTTCTGTCATGCTGCTGCCTTTTTTCAGGGCTGCCCTGCCCAGCAAGGAGGCAGCCTAGTCACAGTCTGCCTGCAGAGGCTTTGCTGAGCTGCTGTGGGCTCCATCCAGCTGCCATGTGAACTTTCCTGATGTCCTGTTTATACGGATATAGTTGGAACTACCTCAGCAATGGTGGCCCACTTCTGTAATGATGGACTCTTTCTAGAATGGTGAACTGCCTTGGCAATGGCTGCTGCCTCAGTAATGGCAGACTACCTCAGTAGTGGTGGACTGCCTCAGTAATGGTGGATGCCCCTCCCCCACAGAACTCATCTGTCTTGGGTTCAGCTGTGCTTGCTGTGAAGCTCTGCATCCAGAGCATTTCAGATTGCTGTTTTTTTGTGGCATTGAGACCCTGTGAGCCTGATAACCTGGCTCCCTGCCTCAGACTTCTTTGTTTTTTCCATCGAATGGGTAACTCTGTCTCCCAGGGGTCCCAGTCACCAGTTGAAACAGCACCTGGATTTGTGTGACTTCTTGTGTGTAGACCCACTGTGCTGGCTGAAACAGCCACTGGAAACTCATGGCACATTTTCACCAGGGAATCTCTTGGCCTAACTCCTTGTTTCACTTCCATTTTTTTCAGTTGAAAAGGGGATCTGTCTCCCAGGTGTTCCAATTGCCAATTGAAAGACACCTGGATTTGTGTGAGATTTTGTGCAGAGACCCACTGAGCCAACTGAAACAGCTGCACTGGGGGCTCATGGTGTGTTTTCACCTGGGAATCTCCTGGCCTGGCTCCCTGTTTTAGTCCCTTTTCTTTTTCTCAGTTGAATGGGCAAGTCTGTCTTCCAGGCATTCCAGTTGCCTGTTGAAAAGGCTCCCAGAACTGTGGGATTTCTCAAGCAGCAACCCACTGCACCAGCTGTAACAGCCACATTGGAGAATTGTGGCATCTCCTTGCCTGTCCCTCAGTTTCAGTCCTGTTTTTATTAGTTGAATGGGTGCCTCCCAGTGTTCCAGTCACCTGTTGAATAGGTGCCAGGATCTGTGCAATTTCCCATGCAGCAACCCACTGCGCTGTCTGAGACAACTGAGCTGAAAATCTGTGGTGCTTTTCTGCCCAGGAATCTCCTGACCTGGCTCCCTATTTCAGTCTTCTTTTCATCAGTTGAACAGGTGACTGTCTCCTAGGCACTCCAATTGCCAGCTAAAATGGCCCCTGTGTATTTTGTGCAAAGACCCACTGCACCAAACAAAACAGCCATGCCAGCGACCTGTGGGACTCCTTCACACAGGAATCTCCTGGTCTGTGGACAATAAAAATCCATCTGAAAATGCGACATCCAGGCTCATTGAGAGCTGTAATCCAGAGCTGCTCCTAATTGGCCATCTTGGCTCCCACCAGCATATTGGCATTTTAAAACCTCAATGTGGGGGGGGGGCTTGTGGGGGATAGCCTGGAGATGAATACCAAGTGTGGGTGAAGGGGAGGAAGGCAGCAAAACACACTGCCATGTGTGTACCTATGCAACTATCTTGCACATTCTGCATATGTACCCCAAAACCTATAATGCAATAAAAATTTAAAAAAAAAAAAACCTCAATGTGATAATGAGGAAAGACATAATTTTCTATTTTATAATAATGTGACAGGAATAGCTCCAACTGCTTTCAATGGATCACAAACATAAGTTGTTTCTTTAGCCATGTCTCAAAATTATAAAATTTTACAAAAAAGTGACCAAATTAGCCAACCATGTATATTCATGGATTCATTAATTTTCTAAGTTCTTTGAAGGACTTTTAGACAAAAACATGTGAGTTACTGTTTTTGTCCACAACAATTCTATTAGACTACCACAAGCATGCTAAGAATTTACCAGAAATGTTTTCTTCATGAAATACAGCAACTACATAACAAAATAAGAAAGTCTATAAAAAGATTTTATAATGGCATCCATCCATTCTGTTCACTTCTAAATCTGGAGCATTCCTCAGAAAGAATTATCAGAAGATACCAGACAAGTGTTTTATGTATATGCTCATAAAATATTTTACTGCAATGCAAGTCACCAGTTGGTTTTCATCAAAATTCATTCATCATTGGGCATAGCAGGAATTTGGAGATAATAATTTTAGATACATTTATAAATATATTAAGCTGAAGGCAGTGGCTCATGCCTGTAGTCCATTTATAAATACATTAAGCTGGGTGCAGTGGCTCATGCCTGTAAGCACTTTGGGAGGCCAAGGTGGGCAGATCACCTGAGGTCAGGTGTTTGAGACCAGCCGGGCCAACATGGTAAATTCCCATCTCTACTAAAAATCTAGCTGGGCCTAGTTTTGAATGTGTGTAGTCCCAGCTGTGCAGGAGTCTGAAGTAACAGAACCGCTTGAATCTGGGAGATGAAGAGTGCAGTGAGCCAAGATCATGCCACTGCACTCCAGCCTGGATGACAGAACAAGACTGCACCTCACAGAAATAAATAAATAAAAATTTCAAAATAAAACCATTTCTAATCAGATTTAGAGGAAAAAGACATCTTCTAGCTGATGAAAGACACACAAGGATAGTGACTATCTTTTAATTTAAGGCTGTAACTCTTATGGCATATAAAATACCTAGCATGGGTCAGGTGCAGTGGTTCATGCCTGTAATCTGAGCACTTTAGCAGGCTGAGGAGGGTGGATCACCTGAGGTCAAGATTTTAAGAACAGACAGCCGTGCGGTGGCTCAAGCCTGTAATCCCAGCACTTTGGGAGGCCGAGGCGGGTGGATCACGAGGTCAAGAGATCGAGACCATCCTGGTCAACATGGTGAAACCCTGTCTCTACTAAAAATACAAAAAATTAGCTGGGCATGGTGGCGCTTGCCTGTAATCCCAGCTACTCAGGAGGCTGAGGCAGGAGAATTGCCTGAACCCAGGAGGCGGAGGTTGCGGTGAGCCAAGATTGCGCCATTGCAATTACTCCAGCCTGGGTAACAAGAGCGAAACTCCGTCTCAAAAAAAAAAAAAGAACAGACAGCCAACATGGTGAAACCTTATCTCTACCAAAAGTACAAAAATTAGCCCAGTGTCGTGGCATGTGCCTGTAATTCACCTACTTGGGAGGCTGAAGCAGGAGAATTGCTTAAACCAGGAGGCAGAGTTTGCAGTGAGGCCAGATTGCACCACTGCACTCCAGGCTGGGTGACAGAGCAAAATTCCCTCAAATAAAAAGAAAGAAAAAAGGAAGGAATGAAGGAAGAAGAAAAAAGAAAGAAAGAAAACAAGAAAGAAGAGAGAGAGAAAGAAAGAATGTAGGGAGAGAGGGGTGAGAGAGGCAGGGAGGGAGGGAGGGAGGATGAGAGAGAGGGAGGAAGTGAGAGAGGAAGGAAGGAAGGAAAGAAACAGGGAAGGAAGAAGGAGGGAGGAAGGAAGGAAGAAAGAAGGGAAGGTGGGAGGGAGGGAGGAAAGGAAGGAAACCTGGAATATTGGAGGCACTCAAACAGTTGTTAAATAAAATAATAATCTAATGCTCTGGATTAATAACATATAATAGGCTATACATATTGATTCAAATAGCACAATCAAGAACAGTGCAAATTAGTGTGTAAATACATTGTTTTATTTAGCATGATATGCATGTGTTCAAAGGGGCATCAAAAGAAGCATGTTTAATAAACTTGACATCAACTAAGGTGCCAAAGTGTATATTAAAGCCCTCATGTATGTCAGTTACTAGGAAATAGTAACTGACACTAGGAAATACAAGGAAATGTACACAATACATGTACACAGTGAATGTTGCAGTCATGGGCCCTGCCCACCAAAGTCTGGGAAGCCAGGAGTAGGGATGTACATAGTTCTAGCATGACAATGTAACTACAGATAAAGTGTTAAATATAAGAATCCAAGGTAAATATAAATCAAGTAAATGCACCTCTTAGCAGCATATTTTCTTCTTACCTTATTTTATTGCACATTTATGTCTTAGGTTTCATTATAAGTGGAAATGTAACAGAACTCCAAATTAGTGAATATTGTCTTACAGTATAAGCCAATTTTAGAAACATAAAGGTAATGTTTCTTCAATCAGTCAAAGAAAATTATCTCTCAATTAGCCAGAATAAGGAAGGTAGTTTACATACCTAGGTAAAACATATTTCATACTGTAACATAGTTTATTCAAATCAGCAGATGCTTGTCAGTTATTGTTTACCTATGAGACCTAAGGGCAGGCCACATTGCAAAGGTTTCAGTGGTGAATAAAACACTTTTGCAATCAACAAGCAATCTCACCAGCAATGGTTTAAAACTATGGTTTTTAAATAAAAACTGCATTCCAATCATTAACATTTTTGAACAATAACAAAATTAGCACTGTGATTAAACTTCACTTTAGATCCTTGGAGACACCTTGGGCCAGTTTGGTTTTTACTCTAGATTTCACTGCCCTCCCACTGCCCTAATTCTTTCACCAACATTCAAGCTATTGTCCTTACCTGCCGGTCAGGAGAATGCTGGAGAGGGAGGTGTGGCCTTCATTGTCAGGAGGTCATTGATGTGAAAAAGGCAGCACAGTCCTTTCAAACTCATCCAAGGTGTTTGCATCTAACCAAGTTAAACAGCTAAAACAAGTAAATAAGAAGGCAATGATCATAGAATTGACAGTGCATATTGGCGGCACATGGCTGCTTAAGATTCGCCTGATTGCTTCTCTTGTTTGATCACTGTGACCAGAAAAATACAGAAAAGGAAAAAGTTGGAGTGGGATGATTAAGAGATTTCAGTACAGCCTGGTATGGTATTTAAGGGCTTTCATTTGCAAAATCTTTTCAAATCCTAAACATTCAGCAAGTATAACTAGGCATGCCATAATGGAATAAAATATATATACTGAGTATACTAAACAGCAGTATGTTTTCTGTGATAAATATGTTCGTATATTATAGCGAATCAAACGTTGCATTACTTATTATTGGAGGAACCATGTGTTCTTGCAAACTTCCACGTTAAGTTTTCTCTGTTTCTTTGTTTTGTTTTTGAGGTGGAGTCTTCCTGTATGGCACAGGCTAGAGTGCAGTGGCATGATCTCGGCTCACTGCAACCTCCCCTCCTGGGTTCAAGGGATTCTCCTGCCTCAGCCTTCCAAGTAGCTGGGATTACAGATGCCCTTAAGCCCTCAGGTTATTTTTATTTATAAGTCTGAAATTCATTTTGTTGGCCAGGCTGGTCTCGAACTCCTGACCTAAAGCTATCCCTTGTCTGGGTCTTAGGAAGTGTTAGGATTACTGCACTAAAAGCCATTTCATTTTTAATTAAGCTTTGCAAGTCACATTAATCAACTGTCAGTACTTTCCTCACAGTTGTCATTACCTAATTCATGTGGCCACTCCTGGCCTTCTTTACCTTCAACAGCCCCTCCCAGGTACCCTTTGTAAAGATGGGGGTTGGTCGGAGCTTACTTTCTTTGGAAGGCAGTGGATTTTTCTCTTGCGTTTCACTCCTCTTCAGTTTCAAGTTATCGAATTTCTAGATCTCAGCCATATCGTGTTTGTGGGACATTCCTCTGGAGTAGCTGTAGGATGGAAGTGAAAGCAAGCGTGAAGAAGAGCCACCTCCCCAGATGTCTGTACTGGAAACCACTTCTGCCTTTTTTTTTTTTTTTTTTTTTTTTTTTTTGAGACGGAGTTTCACTCTTGTCACCCAGGCTGGAGTGCAATGGCGTGATCTCGGCTCACCGCAACCTCCGCCTCCCAGGTTCAAACGATACTTCTGCCTCAGCCTCCCGAGTAGCTGGGATTACAGGCACGTGCCACCATGCCCAGCTAATTTTTTGTATTTTTCATAGAGATGGGGTTTCACTATGTTGACCAAGATGGTCTCAATCTCTTGACCTCGTGATCCACCCGCCTCAGCCTCTCAAAGTGCTGGGATTTCAGGCTTGAGCCACAGCGCCCGGCCACTTCTGCCTTCTTACCCAGAGCCTGAAAGCCCTTGTGGCCCTCCTTTCTCTGCAGTTTGGTGCTCAAGAACGTCCTCTTTCTAAAGAAAAAAAGGCGACACTCTCCCTCCAAGAGTGTTGGGACATACGGGAAAATATACGGGACAAAACAGGGCGGATTGTTCTCAAAGCAGAATGTTGCGGAAAACAGGAAAGTGACCAGTGCAAATTGTTAATTATGGAGTTTAAAATTAAAGGTTTAGTAGGACGAATACAGAATAGGAAAGACGCTTCAGTGTTCAAGTGGGAAAAATCGGGCAAGAATTTGTATTTTGTAAAATGGTGTCCAGGCTGTAAAAGGGTTTACATTTTCTGGTCGCTGCTTCTCCGCAAAGGATACGATATCTGGCTCTGTTGACCTTACAAAGGCGGTCAAGCTGGCTGCAGGAGTTTCTACCCGTTTCCTAGGCCGGCCACGTCTCAATGCAGCCCCGTGAGAACGCAAAGAGCGGTCGCGAAGCCAGTACTGACTGCTCTGTGAGGAATTCGGCATCCGTGGCACACAAGCCTGTGCAAGAAGGACTGTGAAAATGTCACGGCACAGCCCCTCCACAGCTAAGCTGCATACAGGAAGTCCTCGCAACTTTTGGAGACTGGAAGTAGACTCGGGAGATGAGTCTCAACAAAGGATCTGTTTCCCATAGCTCAGCCTCCGACACAGAACGATATTTGTCAGCGAATACTAATAAATTTTAACACCACCGCTCTGAACGGCACAACAAAAAGCCAGTTTTTTAGTTTTATTGTTAAATCATCGATTTTCCCACCCCATTGCCAAGCATCGAGTATACTTTCACATTCCTAGGTCCCCAAAGCATCTTTCCAGGGGAGAAACACTCGGGCTTCGCTTTAGGGCATGAGTTCACAGGGACACGGATGATTAAGGGATGAGCACGTTGAAAAGACAACTGAGGCAGTAGAAAACAAGTAGAAAGGAAGCAAGGGGCCTAAAGCTCACCAAAGGAACACGAAGGAACAAAATCTGGACTGCACAATGCTCACCGCTAAGTTGCTAGAGTGCAGTGCGACGACCACTGCTTGGCAAGCTCTCCTATGTAAATGAGGTGACGTCACTCACAGGCACGCTAAGTCCTCCGCTCCTCTTCCCAGAACTGCTTCAGAAGCCTACCTGATGTTTGGGGAGCCCCATACCCTCTCCACCATTACCTCCTAACCACATCCATAACAAAAAATAAAACGAGCAAAGCACCATCCAACACTGCCTTCAAAACACATTTTCCTGTTTTACGTTTATTTCATTACGATGTGTTTTTCCAACATGACCATAAAAATTGCTCATGCAAATAGCTGAAAAGTTGCTCATGCAAACTGTAAGGGTCTGGTTGACCCCTAGGTTGACACGCATTCTATTAATGCCAAATTGGCTTTGTGTACTGCAGACATGCCCACGCAAATGCGCGGTGTCCCTTTTTAGACTGCCTGACCTGCTGCAATGTTTCTGTCCCTGTGACTTACCTTTCAGACCAGTGGATGCTACGTGCCCCACCCTGGCCCTCTTTCTTCCTCGGTGGCATGCCTCTTGCCTTTGGTGGGAGGTAAACCACCCTTCACTGATTTTAAAGCAGAAACTTTCAGCCCTATAACACTCGTATAGTTTCATCAGCATGATTTTTGTGACCACTTCATTCAAATGTAATATTTCATGGGTGTAGGGCAATTTGACTGGATTTTAAAGAGAAAACATCTCCCTCAACCAAATAACTCAAGTTCAACCTCTGACATTGACTTTGCCTGACAATGGAGAAAGTCTTTCCCTTTTTGTTTTTTATTTTTTGTAAATTATCCAACTGATTGCTAATAAAACTTCTGTTTAATTCCAAAGACTATAGAATAGTCTTGTTATCTCTAACATCATAACGTGAAATTTAAAAATCTTTCAAGCAGCATTTTCAGCACTTGGACATCTCCAATACATCTGCATCACAAATATAAAAGATTAAGGTAGAGGAAAGCACTTTTCAAAATGCCACCTGAATCTGAATTCCAGTGACTCACTTGCTACTGAAAATTAACATACCATGTTAAAAATACCATGTCATGCACCTGTAAGTGGCATTTGAACAGAAGAAGAAGACTCAGTTATAAAGAGGCCTGTGATTATTTCTGAGACACGGCAGTGTGCAAATATTCCTTCTTTTCTGTGATCTGAGGAAATGCTTTTTGAGAAATCCCTTGCTAATAATTTTAATGGCACAGGTTTTTGTATCTAGGGACTAGAGTGAGGGACTTCCCCATTTCTTCATCTACATGACTTCCTTTTTCCTAAAGTAGAAAAAAGTGGGGGTGCACAGGAACAGATGCCATCTGATTCCGTATGTAATGTTCTACTGGGTGGCTGTCTTCCTGCCCTCTATATGGAGCACTGGACCTGTTGTGCATGAACCAAATGTCACATGTTTAGTAACAGTACCCCTCTCCCTGTTCCATGTTAGAAGTCCAGTTAATCCTTGAAACACAGAAAAGATCTTCCAGGGTAGCTTTTCACCATTCAGCTTCCTACAAACAACATTTCTGCAGAACCAGAGATTCTATTTTTCTTAGCTCAGTGCTGTAGAGAACTCTTTCTTTCCTCCCAATGTCTCCTGATGACAAAGGAGTGCCACTACCTTCTTGTGGCTTATTCTCCCAAGAACCTTTCCTCAAAAAGGGTTAGTCCTCACTGAAACAATTCCCCAAAGGAAATGGATGAATGCAAACTTAGAAATGTTTGAAGATTTCCAGTGCAGTAGCAAGCAGCCTTCCTCTGTGCATAGACACTGATAGTCAGCTGGGCATAGAATAGAAAAGAAAGAGATAGGTGACCTCCTTAAGAAAAAGAGTTCTCATAATTGGGCTTCACCTGCCAACAGGTCAGGAGACCTAGAGAGAATGCAAAGGGAAGGGTGGTACCTATACAAAGACAGGCAAACAAAAAGAATATCTTTTTTATTATTATTGCATTTTAGGTTTTGAGTACATGTGCAGAGCATGCAAGATAGTTGCATAGGTACACACATGGCAGTGTGTTTTGCTGCCTTCCTCCCTTCACCCACATTTGGCATTTCTCCCAGGCTATCCCTCCCCAGCTCCCCCCACTGTCCCTCCCTATTCCCCAATAGACCCCAGTGTGTAGTACTCCCTTCCCTGTGTCCATGTGTTCTCATTTTTCATCACCCACCTATGAGTGCGAATATGCGGTATTTCATTTTCTGTTCTTGTGTCAGTTTGCTGAGAATGATGTTCTCCAGATTCATCCATGTCCTACAAAGGACACAAACTCATCATTTTTGATTGCTGCATAATATTCCATGGTGTATATGTGCCACATTTTCCCAGTCCAGTCTATCATCGATGGGCATTTGGGTTGGTTCAGGTCTTTGCTATTGTAAACAGTGCTGCAATGAACATTCGTGTGCATGTGTCCTTATAGTAGAACACTTTATAGTCCTTGGATATATACCCAGTAATGGGATTGCTGGGTCAAATGGAATTTCTATTTCTAAGGTCCTTGAGAAATTGCCACACTGTCTTCCACAATGGTTGAACTAATTTACACTCCCACCAACAGTGTAAGAGTGTTCCTATTTCTCCACATCCTCTCCAGCATCTGTTGTCTCCAGATTTTTTAATGATCGCCATTCTAACTGGCGTGAGATGGTATCTCAATGTGGTTTTGATTTGCATCTCTAATGACCAGTGATGATGAGCATTTTTCATATGTTTGTTGGCCTCATGTATGTCTTCTTTGTAAAGTGTCTGTTCATATCCTTTGCCCATTTTTGAATGGGCTTGTTTTTTTCCTGTAAATCTGTTTGAGTTCTTTGTAAATTCTGGATATCAGCCCTTTGTCAGATGGGTAAACTGCAAAAATTTTTTCCCATTCTGTTGGTTGCCGATTCACTCTAGTGACTGTTTCTTTTGCCATGCAGAAGCTGTGGAGTTTGATTAGGTCCCATTTGTCTATTTTGGCTTTTGTTGCCAATGCTTTTGGTGTTTTGGTCATGAAGTCCTTGCCTACTCCTATGTCCTGAATGGTTTTGCCTAGATTTTCTTCTAGGGTTTTTATGGTGCCAGGTCTTATGTTTAAGTCTTTAATCCATCTGGAGTTAATTTTAGTGTAAGGTGTCAGGAAGGGGTCCAGTTTCTGCTTTCTGCACATGGCTAGCCAGTTTTCCCAACACCATTTATTAAACAGGAATCCTTTCCCCATTGCTTGTTTTTGTCAGGTTTATCAAAGATTGTATGGTTGTAGATATGTTGTGTTGCCTCAATGCCTCTGTTCTGTTCCATTGGTCTATATCTCTGTTTTGGTACCAGTACCATGCTGTTTTGATTACTGTAGCCTTGTAGTATAGTTTGAAGTCTGGTAGTGTGATGCCTCCTGCTGTGTTCTTTTGCTTAGAATTGACTTGGCTATGGCTCTCTTTGGTTCCATATGAAGTTCATGGTGGTTTTCCAGTTCTGTGAAGAAAGTCAATGGTAGCTTGATGGGGATAGCATTGATTCTGTAAATTACTTTGGGGAGTATAGCCATTATCATGATATTGATTCTTCCTAACCATGAACATGGAAGGTTTCTCCATCTGTTTGTGTCCACTCTTATTTCGTTGAGCAGTGGTTTGTAGTTTTCCTTGAAGAGGTCCCTTATGTTCCTTGTAAGTTGTATTCCTAGGTATTTTATTCTCTTTGTAGCAGTTGTGAATGGCAGTTCATTCCTGATTTGGCTCTCTTTCAGCCTGTTATTGATGTATAGGAATGCTTGTGATTTTTGCATATTGATTTTATATCCTGAGACTTTGCTGAAGTTGCTTATCAGTTTCAGGAGTTTTGGGCTGAGGTGATGGGGTCTTCTCAGTATACTATCATGTCATCTGCAAAATAGAGACAATTTGGCTTCCACCTTTCCTATTTGAATACCCTTTATTTCTATTTCTTGCCTGATTGCTCTGGCTAGAACTTCCAGTACTATGTTGAATAGGAGTGGTGAGAGGGCATCCTTGTCTAGTGCCAGATTTCAAAGGGAATGCTTCCAGTTTTTGCCCATTCAGTATGATATTGGCTGTTGGTTTGTCATAAATAGCTTTTATTACTTTGAGATATGTTCCATCAATACCGAGTTTATTGAGGGTTTTAGCATAAAGGGCTGTTGAATTTTGTCAAATGCCTTCTCTGCATCAATTGAGATAATCATGTGGTTTTTGTTTTTGGTTCTGTTTATGTGGTGAATTACGTTTATAGACTTGCATATGTTGAACCAGCCTTGCATCCCAGGATGAATCCTACTTGATCATGATGGATAAGTTTTTGATGTGCTGTTGCAATCGGTTTGCCAGTATTTTATTGAAGATTTTTGCATCTATGTTCATCATGGATATTGGCCTGAAGTTTTCTTTTCTTGTTGAGTCTCTGCGGGTTTTGGTATCAGGATGATGTTGGTCTCATAAAATGATTTGGGAAGGATTCTCTTTTGGATTATTTGGAATAGTTTCAGAAGGAATGGTACCAGCTCCTCTTTGTGTGTCTGGTAGAATTTGGCTGTGAACCCATCTGGACCTGGGCTTTTTGTGTGGTAGGTTTTAATTGCTGCCTCAACTTCAGACCTTGTTATTGGTCTATTCATAGTTTTGGCTTCCTCCTGGTTTAGGCTTGGGAGGACACAGGTGTCCAGGAATTTATCCATTTCTTCCAGGTTTACTAGTTTATGTGCATAGAGTTGTTTGTAATATTCTCTGATGATGGTTTGAATTTCTGTGGAATCTGTGGTGATTTCCCTTTATCATTTTTATTGCATCTATTTGGTTGTTCTCTCTTTTCTTTTTATCAGTCTGGCTAGTGGTCTGTCTATTTTGTTGATCTTTTCAAAAACCAGCTCTTGGATTTATTGATTTTTGAAGGGTTTTCGTGTCTCTATCTCCTTCAGTTCTTCTCTGATCTTAGTTATTTCTTGTCTTCTGCTAGGTTTTGAGTTTTTTTCAATCTTGCTCCTCTAGCTCTTTTAATTTTGACAATAGGGTGTCAATTATGGATCTCTCCACTCTTCTCATGTGGGCACTTATTGCTATATATTTTCCTCTAGACTGCTTTAAATGTGTCCCAGAGATTCTGGTATGTTGTGTCTTCATTCTCATTGGTTTCAAAGAACTTCTTTATTTCTGCCTTCATTTCATTGTTTATCCAGTCAATATTCAAAAGCCAGTTGTTCAGTTTCCATGAAACTGTGTGGTTCTGAGTTAGTTTCTGAATTCTGAGTTCTAACTTGGTTGCATTGTGGTCTGAGAGATGCTTTGTTATGATTTCAGTTGTTTTGCATTTGCTGAGGTGCTTTACTTCCAATTATGTGGTCAATTTTGGAGTAGGTGTGATGTGGTGCTGAGAAGAATGTATATTCTGTGGATTTGGGGTGGAGAGTTCTGTAAATGTCTATCAGGTTTGCTTGTTCCAGGTCTGAGTTCAAGCCCTGGATATCCTTGTTAATTTTCTGTCTGGTTGATCTGTCTAATATTGACAGTGGAGTGTTAAAGTCTCCCACTATTATTGTGTGGGAGTCTAAGTCTCTTTGTAAGTCATTAAGAACTTGCCTTATATATCTGGGTGCTCCTGTATTGGGTCCATATATATTTAGGATCGTTAGCTCTTCTTGTTGTATTGATCCTTTTACCATTATGTAATGACCTTCTTTGTCTCTTTTGATCTTTGTTGCTTTAAAGTCTATTTCATCAGAAATGAGAATTGCAACTCCTGCTTTTTGCTCTCCATTTGTGGTTAATCTTCCTCCATCCCTTTATTTTGAGCCTTTGTGTATCCTTGCATGTGAGATGGGTTTCCTGGATACAGCACACTGATGGGTTTTGGTTTTTATCAATTTGCCAGTCTGTGTCTTTTCATTGGTGCATTTAGCCCATTTACATTTAGGTTAATATTTTATGTGTGAGTTTGATACTGCCATTTTGATGCTAGCTGGCTGTTTTGCCCATTAGTTGATGCAGATTCTTCATTTTGTTGATACTCTTTACCATTTGGTATGTTTTGTAGTGGCTGGTACTGGTTGTTCTTTCTATGTGTAGTGCCTCTTTCAGGAGCTCTTGTAAAGCAGGCCTGGTGGTGACAAAATCTCTGAGTACTTGCATGTTTGCAAAGAATTTTTATTTATTTTCACTTATGAAGCTCAGTTTGGCTGGCTATGAAATTCTGGGTTGAAAGTTCTTTTCTTTAAGGATGTTGAATATTGCCCTACACAGAGATGCAGATCTTTGTGAGATGTAAGACCATCATTGAGGTCGAGCCCAGTGACACCATTGAGAATGTGCCTTATTCTGACCAGCAGCATTTGATATTTACAGCTGAGGATGGTGCTCTCAGACTCATCTATCTGGTGCTCCTGCTTGGCATTATTGAGCCTTCTCTCTGCCAGCTTGCTGAAATCTCGACAAGATATCTGCTTATTGTCTTGGAGTTCAAGAAGAATATAACCCGGTAGGTCAAACCTCTTCCTTCCTGGAGTATCCTCTAATCTGGTTGCTCATGAAGTGTCCTTTGACTGGATGTTGAATATTACTCTCTTCAGCTTTCTTTCTGCCAAGAGATCTGCTGTGAGTCTGATCTTCCTTTAGTGACCCAACATGTTCTCTCTCTGCCCTTAGAATTTTCATTTTTCACCCATAATCTTTTGCTCTTGGGATTGCTCTTCTTGTATATCTTGGTGTTCTCTTATTTCCTGGACTTGGTTGGCCTGCCTTGTTAGGTTGGAAAAATTTTTGAATAATATCCTGAAGAGTATTTTGTTGGATTCATTCTCTTCATCACATTCTGGTACACCTATCAAAAGATTAGGTCTCTTCACATAGTCCCATTTCTTGGAGTTTTGTTCTTCCTTTTTGCACCTTTTTTCTAATCTGGTTTCTCATTTTATTTCATTGAGTCAATCTTCTTCTGATATTCTTTCTTCTGCTTGGTTAATTCAGCTGTTGAGACTTGTGCATGTTCAAGTTCCTGTGTTGTGTTTTTGAGCTCTTCAATTCATTCATATTCCTCTCTAAGTTGTCCATTCTTGTTTCATTTCCTCAAATCTTTTCAAATCTTTTCTGGTTCTTGGTTTTTTTTTTGCATTGATTTAAAACATGTTCTTTTAGTCATGAGTTTCTCTTACCCATTCTGAAGTCTGATTCCTCATTGATCACACTAATTCTTGTCCAGCTTTGTTCCTTGATGGTGATGAGTTTTGGTCCTTTGTAGGAGGTGAGGTGTTTTGGTTTTGGGTGTTTTCCTTCTGCACTGGTTTCTTTCCATCTTTGTGTTTATCCACCTGTCATCTGAGTAGTTGCTGACTTTTTTTTGTCTCTAAGTGCCCAGATTGTTGATGATGAAGTGTTTCTGTTGTAGTTTTTCTTCTAATGACTGCCCTCTGCTCTAGAGTCTGAGGTTTCAGGCCTGCTTGTCTGGGGCACCTGTAGCAGCTGCAGGAGACAGTGAGGATGCTACCAGTTTCTTCTGCTGCTATCTTTGTGAATGATGCCCAATGTCAGTCTGATTAGTCCTGAGTGCTCTTTGGATATACAGGGGTCAGGAGCTGCTTGAGGAGATGGTCTGTACTTTATAGGAGAAGTGCTGAGCTGTGAGCTCAGTTGATCATTCTGGGCTGTTAGGCTGGTACATTTTAGTCTGCTGCAGCAGAACTCATAAACTTTTTCTCAGATGCTCTGTCTCAGGGAGTAGGGCTTTCTTTATGAGTATCATTGCACTGTCCTGCCCAGCTAGGAGGCAGTCTAGTCACTATTTGCCTGCGAGGCTCTGCCCTGCTGCTGGGGTCCACCCTGTTGCTGTGGGCTCTGCCCTGCTGCTGTGGGCTCTGCCCTGTTGCCGTGGGCTCCGCCCTGTTGGGGTAGTCTCTCTGTGTTATGGCAGGTTGCCTCGGCAATGGCAGGCTGCATCAGCAATGGGAGTGTACCTCAGTAGGGGCAGAATGCCTCGGTAATGGCATGCCCCTCCCCACTGAGCTGCACCATCCTGGGTTCAGCTGTGCCCGCAGTGAAACTCTCAACCCCAGCATTTTTGAATTCGCCATTTTGTTTGTCCCTGTGGGGGTGGGACCCGCCGAGCCTGATCACCTGGCTCCCTGCCTCAGAGCTTTTTTTTTTAAGTTGGTTGACTCTCTCCCAGGTGTTTCAGTCACCTGCTGATAGGGCACTGGGATCTGTGTGATTTCCATGCAGCGACCCACTGCGCCTGGCTCAAATGTCTTTCCAGGAATCTCCTGGTCTGGCTCACTGTCCAAGTCCCGTTTAATCAGATGGATATGCTAATCTGCCCTCCCAAATCTCAGATTGCCAGTTTAACAGGGCACCCAGACCAGTGCATTTTGTGCTGAGTGCCACTGCACTGCGGTGCCAGCCAAACAGCATGCAAGCTGAAACAGCTGTGCTGGCATTTCCTGTCTCTCCTACATCTGGGAATTTCTCAGTTCTGTGGGCAACAAAAATATGCCTGGAAATGTGGATTGCACTTACCCTTTGTGTCTTCACTGAGAGCTGTAATCCTGATTTGCTCCTACCACACCATCTCAAAAGTATATTTTAAAATTTGCGTGAGCTGGTGATATGAATGAATCTTTCTGTGCTTGAGTTTTGTCATCTGTAAAATGGGTTCATTGCACTACCAACCTCACAGGTTGGGAGAATTAAATGCTGCATTGTACTGGACATTTATTAAGCTCTTTGCATTGTAAATATTATATAGGATGAAAGGTTGGGGACAACATAGTAAAATAATAAATATTTTACAGTTTAGAATAAATTAAAAATTTTTTAAGTATTGATATTATTTATCTTATAAATTACCAATAGATAAGATCTTTTTAAGTTTTACAGTGAATAAAAAATAGGAGTTACTATGGTTCTTCTAAAAACCGGCATTGTGTGTTTTACATTTGTGTTTTTGTTGTTGTTTTTGTTTTTGTTTTTTTGTTTCATTTTATTTACACTGCCTCTCTATGAGGAGAGGTTTACCAATGATGACATTGAGGCTTAAAGAATCATTATTTAGGTAACATAATTATGAGTTATGGCTTTCCATAACAGAATACTGAGATAATCCTATTTTGTATACCAAAGGGTAAATAAAAATAGTTACCTTAATTTCCTACTCTGTGCCTTCGGAGTCACCAGAAACACCATGAGATGAGGAGGCTGTTTTGCTTTCCACAATATCTGGAAGATACCAATCACTTACTGAACAGTTATCACACTTTATTAAATTGACTTTCTTAAGTGAGGGAGCTACAATGGACTCTAATTAGGTTACTTTCTTCTGCAGATAGTTAAATCCATTTAGCATTACTATTTAGATTTGAGAGAAAATTTCTGCCCCAAGGAAGACATTATTTATAAGTCAGTTAGAATATGCTGGCACAACCATCATTGAGAGAAGACTTTTCAATCTCAATTTCAAGACAAGTACAAATAGTTCAACAGGTCTTCATAACTTCAGGTTTCATGGTGTACTTTGGACTGAGGGCTTTTCAATGTAAGGTGAATAAAAAGCACTTTGCCCTGACCTTCATTCTCATCTCATTGGCCACTGTGGCCACTGAAGTCTAGGTTTATGAAAATTAAATATATTATTTTTAACCTATATAATTTTCTACAGAGAACTTACCAGAAGAAAAGAATGTTTTCCCCACCTGCCTGTATCCCATACTCTCCTATGTCTTCTACAATCTCCATTTGTTCATTCTGGTCTCCCTCACAGTGGAATCCCCATTCAACTAATGAAAATCTAATTTTCCTTAAAGATAGCACCCAAGGCAGGCAGAGTGGCTCATGCCTTTAATCCCAGCACTTTGGGAGGCCAATTTAAGTAGATCACCACAGGTCAGAAATTTGAGACCAGCCTTGACAAAATAGTAAAACCTCATCTCTACTAAAAGTACAAAGGTCAGCCAGGTGTAGTATATACCTGTAATCTCAGCTACTCTGGCAGCTGAGACAGGAGAATTGGCTTGAACCCAGGAGGTAGAGGATACAGTGCACTGAGATTGCACCATTTTACTATAGCCAGGGTAACAGAGTGACACTCTGTCTCAAAAAAAAAAAAAGCCCAAGGCCAGGAATAATGGCTCACTCTTGTAATTCCAGCACATTGGGAGGTTGAGGAGGGAGGATTCCTTAAGTCTAAGAGTTCAATGCATGGCCTGTGGTCATGCAAACTGAGGTGTGCAAATCACTTGAACTTGAGTGGTGTAGGCTACAGTGAGTCATGGTCAGGTCACTGCATTTTAGCTTGGACTGCACATCAAGATTCTGACACACACGCACACAACCACAGCTTAATTTCCCAAATTAATGATAGGGGAAACAAGACAGAAGAGAAATGATATGTAGTGAATGAGCTATATTTTTTACTCTCAGTTAATACCTTTTATACAATATTGTATTCAATTCTTATTCTATTAGTACAACTTATGTTAGTGCTTATATTAACATTCGCACATATAGTAGTAGGCATGATATCTTTCATCTTACTGCCAAAAAAACTGAGGCTGGAAAAATTTTAAGCAATTTGCTAGAAATTAAACTCAGAGCTATCTACCAAGCACTTTCATTGAGGTTTATAATCTGCTTTACCTTTAGCAGAAATACATCTTTCTCCAGGATTCTCACATTTAGTGGACAAAATTTTTACAAAATGTTATGATTCAGAAGGCAACTCCTGAAAATGTGGAAAGAGTGAGCAGTTCTGAGTGTGTAGTGCCATGCCACTAATTGTACAGTTTTCTTTATTGATCTGATGGAAACTTAGAGACAAAAGAAATGTAAAAGGGGATCTCATTCAACCCAATTTTCTTTCTGTGGCTTGAATTTTCCTCAAGAACCTTTCCTCAAAAGGGTTAGTCCTCACTGAAACAATTCCCCAAAGGAAATGGATGAATGCAAACTTAGAAATGTTTGAAGATTTCCAGTGCAGTAGCAGCCTTCCTCTGTGCATAGACACTGATAGTCAGCTGGGCATAGAATAGAAAGAAAGAGATAGGTGACCTCCTTAAGAAAAGAGTTCTCATAATTGGGCTTCACCTGCCAACAGGTCAGGAGACCTAGAGAGAATGCAAAGGAAGGTGGTACCTATACAAAGACAGGCAAACAAAAAGAATATCTTTTTATTATTATTGCATTTTAGGTTTTGGAGTACATGTGCAGAGCATGCAAGATAGTTGCATAGGTACACACATGGCAGTGTGTTTTGCTGCCTTCCTCCCTTCACCCACATTTGGCATTTCTCCCCAGCCCCCCCGCTGTCCCTCCCTATTCCCCCCAATAGACCCCAGTGTGTAGTACCCTTCCTGTGTCCATGTGTTCTCATTTTCATCACCCGCCTATGAGTGAGAATATGTGGTATTTCATTTTCTGTTCTTGTGTCAGTTTGCTTGAGAATGATGTTCTCCAGATTCATCCATGTCCCTACAAAGGACAAACTCATCATTTTTGATTGCTGCATAATATTCCATGGTGTATATGTGCCACATTTTCCCAGTCCAGTCTATCATCGATGGGCATTTGGGTTGGTTCCAGGTCTTTGCTATTGTAAACAGTGCTGCAATGAACATTCGTGCATGTGTCCTTATAGTAGAACGATTTATAGTCCTTGATATATACCCAGTAATGGGATTGCTGGGTCAAATGGAATTTCTATTTCTAGGTCCTTGAGGAATCGCCACACTGTCTTCCACAATGGTTGAACTAATTTACACTCCCACCAACAGTGTAAGAGTGTTCCTATTTCTCCACATCCTCTCCAGCATCTGTTGTCTCCAGATTTTTAATGATCGCCATTCTAACTGGCGTGAGATGGTATCTCAATGTGGTTTTGATTTGCATCTCTAATGACCAGTGATGATGAGCATTTTTCATATGTTTGTTGGCCTCATGTATGTCTTCTTTGTAAAGTGTCTGTTCATATCCTTTGCCCATTTTTGAATGGGCTTGTTTTTTTTTTCCTGTAAATCTGTTTGAGTTCTTTGTAAATTCTGGATATCAGCCCTTTGTCAGATGGGTAAACTGCAAAAATTTTTTCCCATTCTGTTGGTTGCCGATTCACTCTAGTGACTGTTTCTTTTGCTGTGCAGAAGCTGTGGAGTTTGATTAGGTCCCATTTGTCTATTTTGGCTTTTGTTGCCAATGCTTTTGGTGTTTTGGTCATGAAGTCCTTGCCTACTCCTATGTCCTGAATGGTTTTGCCTAGATTTTCTTCTAGGGTTTTTATGGTGCCAGGTCTTATGTTTAAGTCTTTAATCCATCTGGAGTTAATTTTAGTGTAAGGTGTCAGGAAGGGGTCCAGTTTCTGCTTTCTGCACATGGCTAGCCAGTTTTCCCAACACCATTTATTAAACAGGGAATCCTTTCCCATTGCTTGTTTTTGTCAGGTTTATCAAAGATTGTATGGTTGTAGATATGTTGTGTTGCCTCCAATGCCTCTGTTCTGTTCCATTGGTCTATATCTCTGTTTTGGTACCAGTACCATGCTGTTTTGATTACTGTAGCCTTGTAGTATAGTTTGAAGTCTGGTAGTGTGATGCCTCCGCTGTGTTCTTTTTGCTTAGAATTGACTTGGCTATGCAGGCTCTCTTTGGTTCCATATGAAGTTCATGGTGGTTTTTTCCAGTTCTGTGAAGAAAGTCAATGGTAGCTTGATGGGGATAGCATTGATTCTGTAAATTACTTTGGGCAGTATAGCCATTTTCACGATATTGATTCTTCCTAACCATGAACATGGAATGTTTCTCCATCTGTTTGTGTCCTCTTATTTCATTGAGCAGTGGTTTGTAGTTTTCCTTGAAGAGGTCCCTTATGTTCCTTGTAGTTGTATTCCTAGGTATTTTATTCTCTTTGTAGCAATTGTGAATGGCAGTTCGTTCTTGATTTGGCTCTCTTTAAGTCTGTTATTGGTGTATAGGAATGCTTGTGATTTTGCACATTGATTTTATATCCTGAGACTTTGCTGAAGTTGCTTATCAGTTTCAGGAGTTTTTGGGCTGAGGTGATGGGGTCTTCTAGGTATACTATCATGTCGCCTGCAAATAGAGACAATTTGGCTTCCACCTTCCTATTTGAATACCCTTTATTTCTTTTTCTTGCCTGATTGCTCTGGCTAGAACTTCCAGTACTATATTGAATAGGAGTGGTGAGAGGGCATCCTTGTTCAGTGCCGGATTTCAAAGGAATGCTTCCAGTTTTTGCCCATTCAGTATGATATTGGCTGTTGGTTTGTCATAAATAGCTTTTATTACTTTGAGATATGTTCCATCAATACCGAGTTTATTGAGGGTTTTAGCATAAAGGGCTGTTGAATTTTGTCAAATGCCTTCTGCATCAATTGAGATAATCATGTGGTTTTTGTTTTTGGTTCTGTTTATGTGGTGAATTACGTTTATAGACTTGCATATGTTGAACCAGCCTTGCATCCCCGGATGAATCCTACTTGATCATGATGGATAAGTTTTTGATGTGCTGTTGCAATCGGTTTGCCAGTATTTTATTGAAGATTTTTGCATCTATGTTCATCATGGATATTGGCCTGAAGTTTTTTTTCTTGTTGAGTCTCTGCCGGGTTTTGGTATCAGGATGATGTTGGTCTCATAAAATGATTTGGGAAGGATTCTCTTTTGGATTATTTGGAATAGTTTCAGAAGGAATGGTACCAGCTCCTCTTTGTGTCTGGTAGAATTGGCTGTGAACCCATCTGGACCTGGGCTTTTTGTGTGGTAGGTTTAATTGCTGCCTCAACTTCAGACCTTGTTATTGGTCTATTCATAGTTTTGGCTTCCTCCTGGTTTAGGCTTGGGAGGACACAGGTGTCCAGGAATTTATCCATTTCTTCCAGGTTTACTAGTTTATGTGCATAGAGTTGTTTGTAATATTCTCTGATGATGGTTTGAATTTCTGTGGAATCTGTGGTGATTTCCTTTATCATTTTTTATTGCATCTATTTGGTTGTTCTCTTTTCTTTTTATCAGTCTGGCTAGTGGTCTGTCTATTTTGTTGATCTTTTCAAAACCAGCTCTTGGATTTATTGATTTTTGAAGGGTTTTTTGTCTCTATCTCCTTCAGTTCTGCTCTGATCTTAGTTATTTCTTGTCTTCTGCTAGGTTTTGAGTTTTTTTGATCTTGCCTCTAGCTCTTTCAATTTTGATGATAGGGTGTCAATTTTGGATCTCTACTCTTCTCATGTGGGCACTTATTGCTATATATTTTCCTAGACTTTTAAATGTGTCCCAGAGATTCTGGTATGTTGTGTCTTCATTCTCATTGGTTTTGAAGAACTTCTTTATTTCTGCCTTCATTTCATTGTTTATCCAATCAACATTCAAGAGCCAGTTGTTCAGTTTCCATGAAGCTGTGCGGTTCTGAGTTAGTTTCTGAATTCTGAGTTCTAACTTGATTGCACCATGGTCTGAGAGACTGTTTGTTATGATTTCAGTTGTTTTGCATTTGCTGAGGAGTGCTTTACTTCCAATTATGTGGTCAATTTTGGAGTAGGTGTGATGTGGTGCTGAGAAGAATGTATATTCTGTGGATTTGGTGGAGAGTTCTGTAAATGTCTATCAGGTTTGCTTGTTCCAGGTCTGAGTTCAAGCCCTGGATATCCTTGTTAATTTTCTGTCTGGTTGATCTGTCTGATATTGACAGTGGAGTGTTAAAGTCTCCCACTATTATTGTGTGGGAGTCTAAGTCTTTTGTAAGTCATTAAGAACTTGCCTTATATATCTGGGTGCTCCTGTATTGGGTCCATATATATTTAGGATCGTTAGCTCTTCTTGTTGTATCGATCCTTTTACCATTATGTAATGACCTTCTTTCTCTTTTGATCTTTGTTGCTTTAAAGTCTATTTTATCAGAGATGAGAATTGCAACTGCTTTTTTTTGCTCCATTTGCTTGGTAAATCTTCCTCCATCCCTTTATTTTGAGCCTTTGTGTATCCTTGCATGTGAGATGGGTTTCTGGATACAGCACACTGATGGGTTTTGGTTTTTATCCAATTTGCCAGTCTGTGTCTTTTGATTGGTGCATTTAGCCCATTTACATTTAGGGTTAATATTGTTATGTGTGAATTTGATACTGCCATTTTGATGCTAGCTGGCTGTTTTGCCCATTAGTTGATGCAGATTCTTCATAGCATTTGATATTTGGAGGATGGCTGCGAAAAGAGTGCTCTTTCAAGCTGCTTGGAATTATTGAGCCTGCCAGCTGTGGACAAGATGATCTCGTAATGCTCCATGGTTTTTTGCAAGAAGATTTGTTTTTCCAGCTCTTATGAAGAAGGTCCTACCTCTTTTCCTGGAAGGCAGCCTCCTAATCCCTGGAATGAAAGTTCTTCTTTCTAAAGGATGTTGAATATGGCCCCACCCACTCTCTGGCTTGTAGTTTTCTGCCAAGAGATCTGCTGTGAGTCTGATGGGCTTCCTTTGTGTGGTGACCTCCTCTCTGGCTGCCCTTAGTATTTTCTCCTTCATTTCAACCCTGGTGAATCTGAGATTATGTGCCTTGGGTTGCTCTTCTTGTGAATATCTTTGGTGTTCTCTGTATTCCTGGACTTGAATATTGGCCTGCCTTGTTAGGTTGGAAATTTTCCTGATAATATCCTGAAGAGTATTTTCCAGCTTGGATTCATTCTCTTCATCACATTCTGGTACACCTATCAAACGTAGATTAGGTCTCTTCACATAGTCCCACATTTCTTGGAGACTTTGTTCATTCCTTTTTGCATTTTTTCTAATCTTGGTTTCTCATTTTATTTCATTGAGTTGATCTTCGACTTCTGATATTCTTTCTTCTGCTTGGTCAATTCAGCTGTTGAAACTTGTGCATGCTTCATGAAGTTCTCTGTGTTGTGTTTTTCAGCTCCTTCAATTCATTCATATTCCTCTCTAAGTTGTCCATTCTATTTCCTCAAATCTTTTTCAAATCTTTTTTCAAGGTTCTTATTTCTTTGCATTGATTTAGAACATGTTCTTTAGCTCATGGAAGTTTCTCATTACCCATTCTGAAGTCTGATTCTGTCATTTCATCACACTCATTCTGTCCAGCTTTGTTCCTTGTGGTGAGGAGTTTTGGTCCTTTGTAGGAGGTGAGGTGTTTTGGTTTTGGGTGTTTTCCTCCTTGCACTGGTTTCTTCCCATCTTTGTGGATTTATCCACCTGTCATCTGAGTAGTTGCTGATTTTTCAATTGGGTCTCTGAGTGGATGCCCAGATTGTTGATGATGAAGTATTTCTGTTACTTAGTTTTCCTTCTAACAGTCTAGCCCTCTGCTGTATGACTGCTGAGGTCCACTCCAGGCCCTGCTTGTCTGGGGTACACCTGTAGCAGCTGCAGAACAGTGAGGATGCTACCAGTTTCTTCTTCTGCTATCTTTGTCCCAGAATGATGCCCGCCAAATGTCAGTCTGATTAGTCCTTTGAGGTGACTCTTTGATATACAGGGGTCAGAGAGCTGCTTGAGGAGATGGTCTGTACTTTATAGGAGCTGAAGTGCTGAGCTGTGAGCTCAGTTGATCATTCTGGGCTGTTAGGCTGGTACATTTTAGTCTGCTGCAGCAGAACTCATAAAACTTTTTTTTCTTCTCAGATGCTCTGTCTCAGGGAGTAGGGCTTTCTTTATGAGTATTCATTGCACTGTCCTGCCCAGCTAGGAGGCAGCCTAGTCACTATTTGCCTGCCAATGCTCTGCCCTGCTGCTGTGGGGTCCACCCTGTTGCTGTGGGCTCTGTTCTGCTGTTGTGGGCTCTGCTCTGCTGTCATGGGTTCTGACCTTTTGGCAGTTTCTCCATTATGATGGGTTGCCTTGGCAATGGTAAGCTGTGTCAGCAATAGGAGTGTACCTCAGTAGGGGCAGAATTCCCTAGTAATGGCTGATGCCCCTCCCTTACCAAGATGCACTGTCCTGGGTTCAGCTGTGCCTACAGTGAAACTCTGAACCAAAGCATTTCAAATCGCCATTTTGTTTGTCTCTGTGGGGATTGGACCCGCCCAGCCTGATCACCTGGCTCCCTGCCTCAGAGCTTTTTTAAGTTGAAGTTTGACTCTCTCAGGTGTTTCAGTCACCTGCTGATAGGACACCAGGATCTGTGTGATTTCCCATGCAGTGACCCACTGCACCGGCTCAAATGTCTTTTCCCAGGAATCTCCTGGTCTGGCTCACTGTCCAAGTCCCGTTTAGTCAGATGGATATGCAATCTTGCCTCCCAAATCTCAGATTGCCAGTTTAACAGGGCACCCAGACCAGTGCATTTTTGTGCTGAGTGCCAGCTGCTGCAGTGCCAGCCCTGCGCACAAGATAAAAACAGCTGTGCTGGCATTTCCTGTCTCCCACACCTGGAATTTCTCAGTTCTGTGGGCAACAAAATATAGGAAATGTGCTAGGACTCACCTCTGCATTTCTCACTGAGAGCTGCAATCCTGATTGTTCTCAGCACCACCATCTCAAAAGTATATTTTAAAAATTTGTGAGCTGGCATATAAATGGAATCTTTCTGTGCTTGAGATTTTGTCATCTGTAAAATGGGTTATCACCAACCTCAGGTTGGGAGAATAAATTCATACTGGACATTTAAAGCTCTTTGTATTTAAATATTATATAGGATGAAAGGTTTGGGGACAACTGTTAATAAATATTTTACAAAAAATAAATTAAAAATATTTAAGTATTGATATTATTTCATCTTATAAATTACCAATAGAATCAGTATCATATTTTTACAGTGTAATAAAAAAATAGGGTTATATGGTTCTACTAAAATGATTATGAACATTATTTGTGTTTTTTTGTTGTTTTGTTTTGTTTTTGTTTCATTTTATTTATTTCATGATATGATATATAATGATGACATTGAGGCTTTTAAACTTAATCATTATTTAGGTAACATAATTATAGTTACATCTCAGCATAACTAGACTGAGATAATCCTATTTTGTATCAAATAAAAAAAAGTTATTTAAATTTCCTCATGACTCTCAGTGCTCTTCTGAAACACCATGAGACTTAAAGGAGTCTTTTGCTTTCCACAATATCTGGAAGATACCAATCACCTGACTGAGTTATCACACTTTATTAGAGACTTTCTTAAGTGAGGGAATACAATGGACTCTAGGTTACTGGCTTCTGCAGATATTAATCCATTTAGCATTACTATTTAGATTTGAGAAAATTTCTGCATAGGAAAGACATTATTTATAAATCAGGTTAGAAATGCTGGCATAACCATCATTGAGAGAAGACTTTTCAATCAATTTCAAGACAAGTACAAATAGTTCAACAGGTCTTCATAACTACAAGTTTCATGGTGTACTTTGGACTGAGGGGCTTTTCAATGTAAGAGTGAATAAAAAGCACTTGCTGACCTTCATTCTCATCTCATTGGCCACTGTGGCCACTGAAGTCTAGGTGGCAAAATTAAATATATTATTTTAACATATAATTTTCCTATGAGGAGACAGATTACCAGAAGAAAGAATGTTTTCTACTTGTATCCCATATCTCCTATATGTCTTACAATCTTTCATTTGTTCAAATTCTGGTCTCCTCACAGTGGAATCCCCAGCCAATGAAAATCTAATTTTCCTTAAAGATAGCACAAAGGCAGGCAGAGTGGCTCATGCCTTCAATCCCAGCACTGGGCCAATTTAAGTAGATTTACAGGTCAGAATTTGAGATCACCTTGACAAAAATTATTAAAACCTCATCTCTACTAAAAGTACAGAAGGTCAGCCAGGTGAAAATATAGTGTAATCTCAGCTACTCTGGCCTGACAGGAGGTTGGCTTGAACCCAGGATAGAGGATACAGTTTACTGAATGCACCATTTTACTATAGCCAGGGTAACAGAGTGACACTCTGTCTCAAAAAAAGCCCAAGGCAGTGAATAATGGCTCATTGTAATTCCAGCACATTGGGAGGTTGAGGAGGAGGATTCCTTAAATGAAAGGATTTCAGAATGCATGGTCAACAGGTAAAATCACTTAAGCTCATGTATCAAAATGGTCAGGATGCACACTGCTAGCACATCAAGATTCTGACAAGCTCACACAACCACAGCTTAATTTCCCAAATTAATGATGGGAAACAAGCCCTGAAGAAATGATATGTAGTGAATGAGCTATATTTACTCTAGTTAATACCTTTTATACAATATTGTATTCAGTTCTTATCACCACAGTTCACAATGTATAAGTGTATATTAACATCAGTCATATAGTAGTAGGCATGATATCTTTCATCTTACTGCCAAAAACTGAGGCTGGAAAAATTTTAAGCAATTTGCTTACAGATTAAACTCAGAGCTATCTACCATATATTTTCATTGAGGTTTATAATCTGCTTCCCTTTAGCAGAACAACATCAATTCTCACATTTAGTGGACAAAATTTTTCCAAAATGTTATGATTCAGAAGGCAACTCCTGAAAATGTAAAAGAAGAGCAGTTCTGATGTGTAGTGCCATGCCACTAATTGCAACAGTTTTCTTTATTGATCTGATGGAAACTTAGAGACAAAAAGAAATGTAAAGACTCATTCAACAATTCTTTCTGTGGCTTGAATTTTCCTCTCCAACATTCCCTTCGAGAGGTTGTTTAGCCTCTGCACATGGAAGAAAAGATTATCTTTGAGTTATGCAGGGAGCAGTGAGTAGCTTAGCTATTATTACCCACTAAAATGAGAAGAGTAGCAGGAAATAATGCTGGGAACCACGCAGGGTGAGATTGTAGAATAATGTTAATAAATCACAGCTAAACCATCGCAGTCCAATAACAGTAAGCACTTTCTAGAGAGCTTTCCATGTAGGCTCAAATATTCAACAATTCTATGACAGTGGCACTATTATTTTTCTCATTTTGCAGATGAGGGACTCCTAGAGTGACTGAGTAAATTTTGAAATGACACACAATGAAAAACAAAGACAGCATTTGGACTCAGACTTTGTGACTTAGAAGCTGCATGATTTAAACACTAAACTTCTCTAAAATTCTAATGCTTTTTTAAAAAAACTTTGATCCATACAGCAGATAAAGTAAAATTATGCTCTGTCTCAATAAGGTGTATATACATCCTACAAAGCATGTAAATATAGTTACAAAATCATCTAATAAACATTAAGAAAATTTGCCTGCCTGGGGGTGGAGCAAAATGGCCATTTGACAGCTCAAGATTGCAGCTCTCAGTGAAAGCTCAGAGCATAAGTGGATGCCACATTTCCAGATGGATCTTTATTGCCCACAGACCAAAAGATTCCTGGCAGAAGAGCCACACGTGTTGCCAGCATGGCTGTTTTGGCTGGCATTCTTATGCAGTGGTTCTCTGTAAAAATACAGTGGTGTGGTTGCCCTTTTAAGATGCCAATTGGAACTCTGGGAAGGAAGATTACCCCATTCACCTGATTAAACAGGGGACTCAAACAGGGAGTCAGGCCAGGAGACTCCCAGGTAAAAAAGCATCAAGACTCTCAGTGTCATTGTTTCAGCTTGCACAGTGGGTTGCCACATGAGAAATCATACATATCCCTGTGCCTTTTTAACAGGTGACTGGAACACTTGGAAGATGGTCAACAGTTCAACTTAAAAATGTCTCTGGCAGGAAGCCAGGTAATCAGGCTCAGCAAGTCCCACCCCCACAAAAAAGGCAGCAATTTGAAATGATTAGGGTTGAGAGTTTCACAGCAAGCACAGGTGAACCCAAGACAATGCAGCTCTGTTGGGTAGGGGCATCCACCAATACCAAGGCACTCCATCCTACAGAGGTAGTTTGCCATCTCTGAGGCAGCTTGGCAGAGGCCCACCATGCCAGACAGAGAGAGTCCACCATTACAGAGGTGGGCCACCATTGCTGAGGCAGTTCTAACTGCACCCACATAAACAGGACTGCAGGGAAGTTCACACCACAGTAGGGCAAAGACCACAGCAGCTCAGCAAAGCCTCTGCAGGCAGGCACTGACTAGGCTGCCTCCTTGCTTGGCAGGAGAGCCCAAAAAAAGGCAGCAGCACAACAGAAACTCATAAATAAAGCCCTAACTCCCTGGGACAGAGCACCTGGGGGAAAAAGGGGGAGTCATGAGTTCTGCTGCAGTAGATTTAAAGGTACATGCCTAGCAGCTTGGAATGAACAATGGAGCTCACAGCTCAGCACTTGAGCTCCTATAAAGGACAGACTGTCTCTGCAAGCAGCTCTCTGACCCTTGTATATCCAAAGAGTCACCTCACAAAGGACTGATAAGACTGACATTTAGTGAGCATTATTCTGGGACAAAGATAGCAGAAGAAGAAACTGGTAGCAACCCTTTATGTTCTGCAGCTACTTCAGGTGATCCCCAGGCAAGCAAAACCTAGAGTGGACTTCAGCAATTTTATAGCAGAGGGGCCAGACTGTTAGAAGGAAAACTAAAAAACAGAAATAACTTCATCATCAACAATCTGATCATCCACTCAGGAGACCCAATCTGAAAATCAGCAACTACACAGATGACAGGTGGATAAATCCACAAAGATGGAAAGAAAACAGCACAAAAAGGAGGAAAACACCCAAAACTGAAACACCTCTTCTCCTAGAAGGGATCACAACTCCTCACCAGCAAGAAAACAAAGCTGGATGAAAAATGAGTGTGATGAAATGACAGAAGCAGACTTCAGAAGGTGGGTAATAAGAAACTTCCATGAGCTAAAAGAACATGTTCTAACTCAAAGAAAAGAAACTAAGAACCTTGATAAAAGATTTGACAGAATGATAACAAAAATGAACAACTTAGAGAGGAATATAAGTGAATTGATGGAGCTGAAAAACACAACATGAGAACTTTGCAAAGCATGCACAAGTTTCAACAGCTGAATTAACCAAGCAGAAGAAAGGATATTAAACAGCAGGTCTAAGCAGAAGATCAACTCAATGAAATAAAATTAAAAGACAATATAAGATTAGGTAAAAAAAAAAAAAAAAAAAAAAGAATGAACAAAGTCTCCAAGAAATATGAGACTATGTGAAAAAAAATCTACATTTTCTAGGTGTACCTGAATGTGAAAAAGATAATAAATCCAAGCTGGAAAATACACTTCAGAATATTATCCAGGAAAACTTCCCCAGCCTAGAAAGACAGGTTAATATTCAAGTCCAGAAAATACAGAGAACACCACAAAGACATTCCTCAAGAAGAGCAACCCCAAGGCACATAATCATCAGATTCACCAGGGTTGAAATGAAGGAGAAAATGCTAAGGGCAGCCAGAGAGAAAGGTCGGTTACCCACAAAGGAAGCCCATCAGACTCACAGTAGTTCTCTCAGCAGAAACCCTACAAGCCAGAAGAGATTGGGGGCCAATATTTAACATCCTTAAAGAAAAGAACTTTCAACTCATAATTTTATATCCACCCAAACTAGGCTTCATAATTGAAGGAAAAATAAAATCCTTTGCAAACAAGCAAGTACTCAGAGATTTTGTCACCACCAGGCCTGCTTTACAAGAGCTCCTGAAAGAGGCACTACACATAGAAAGGAACAACCAGTACCAGCCACTCCAAAACATACCAAATGGTAAAGAGCATCAAAAATGAAGAATCTGCATCAACTAATGGGCAAAACAGCCAGCTAGCATCAAAATGGCAGTATCAAATTCACATAACAATATTAACCCTAAATGTAAATGGGCTAAATGCACCAATCAAAAGACACAGACTGAAAAATTGAATAAAAAGCCAAAACCCATCAGTGTGCTGTATCCAGAAAACCAATCTCACATGCAAAGATACAAACAGGCTCAAAATAAAGGGATAGAGGAAGATCTACCAAGCAAATGGAGAAAAAAAAAAGCAGGAGTTGCAATTTTTATCTCTGATAAAATAGACTTTAAAGCAACAAAGATCAAAAGAGACAAAGAAGGACATTACATAATGGTAAAAGGATCAATGCAACAAGAAGAGCTAATGATCCTAAATATATGGACCCAATACAGGAGCACCCAGATACATAAGGCAAGTTTTTAATGACTTACAAAGAGACTTAGACTCCCACACAATAATAGTGGGAGACTTTAACACTCCACTGTCAATATTAGACAGATCAACCAGACAGAAAATTAACAAGAATATCCAGGGCTTGAACTCAGACCTGGAACAAGCAAACCTAATAGACATTTACAGAACTCTCCACTCCAAATTCACAGAATATATATTCTTTTCAGCACCACATCACACCTACAAGCTACCAATTACATTTTTCACAGAACCAGAAAAACCACCTTGAACTTCATATGGAACCAAAAGAGAGCCCACTTAGCTAAATCAATTCTATGTAAAAAGAACAATGTGGGAGGCATCACACTACCAAACTTCAAACTATACTACAAGACTACAGTAATCTAAACAGCATGGTACTGGTACCAAAACAGACATATAAACCAATAAAACACAACAGAGGCCTCAGAAAAAAACAACATATCTACAACCATAAGATGTTTGATAAACCTGACAAAAACAAGCAATGGGGAAAGGATTCTTTGTTTAATAAATGGTGTTGGAAAAACTGGCTAGCCATGTGTAGAAAGCAGAAACTGGACCCCTTCCTGGCACCTTACACTAAAATTAACTCCATATGGATTAAAGACTTAAACATAAAACCTAACACCATAAAAACCCTAGAAGAAAATCTAGGCAAAACCATTTAGGACATAGGCATAAACAAGGACTTCATGACCAAAACACAAAACACATTGGCAATGAAAGCAAAAATAAACAAATGGAACCTAATAAAACTTCACAGCTTCTGCACAGCAGAAGAAAAAGTCATTAGAATGAATCAGCAGCCAACAGAATGGAAAAAATTTTTGTAGCCTACCCATCTGACAAAGGGCTAATATTCAGAATCTACAAAGAACTAAAGCAGATTTACAAGAACAAAACAAACAAGCCCATTCAAAAATGGGCAAAGGATATAAACATGCACTTTACAAAAGAAAACATACATGAGGCCAATAAACATATACAAAAATGCTCATTATCACTGGTCATTAGAGAAATGCAAATCAAAACTACATTGAGTTACCATCTAACGCCAGTTTGAATGATGATCACTAAAAAATCTGGAGGCAAAAAATGCTGGAGAAGATGTGGAGGGATAGGAACACTTATACAATGCTGGTGGGAGTGTAAAGTAGCTCAACCATTGTGGAAGACAGTGTCGTGATTCCCCAAGGACCTAGAAATAGAAATTCTATTTGACCCAGCAATCCCATAACTGATTATATATGCAAAGGACTATAAATTGTTCTATTATGAGAACAAATGCACACAAATGTTCATTGCAGCACTGTTTACAATAGCAAAAACCTGGAAACAACCCAAATGCCCATCAATGATAGACTGGACAGGGAAAATGTGGCACATAAACACCATGGAATATTATACAGCAAACAAAAACGATGGGTGTCTGTTCTTTGTAGGAACAGGGATGAACCTGGAGACCATCATTCTCAGCAAACTGATGCAAGAACAGAAAATGAAATACCACATATTCTCACTCATAGTAGGGTGTTGAACAATGAGAACACAAGGACACAGGGAGAGAAGCACTACACACTGGGGTCTGTTGGGAGAAATAGGGGTGGGGAAGTGGGAGGTGAAGAGTTGGGAAGAGATAGCAGGGGGAGAAATGCCAGATATAGGTGAAGGGGAGGAAGGCAGCAAATCACATTATCACGTGTGTACTTATGCAACTATCTTGCTTGTTATTCACATGTACCCCAAAACCTAAAATGCAATAAAAAATAAATAAATAAATAAATAAATAAATAAATAAATAAATAAATAAATAAAAATTTAAAAACAAAGTGTAAGAAATGAACAACAGGCTCTATTTTAAGGGAAAACCCCAGATAGGGAAATAATAATATCCTTGGCTGACCCTCATAATTTGACCTATCCAGGACTGGCTTCACAGGTGCACAGCCATACAGCAGCACTGAGCCATATGCTCAGAAACACCTTATATTCTGGGTTGAAAGTTCTTTTCTTTAAGGATGTTGAATATTGGCCCCCACTCTCTTCTGGCTTGTAGGGTTTCTGTTGAGAGATCTGCTGTGAGTCTGATGGGCTTCACTTTGTGTGTAATTTTCCCTTTCTCTCTGGCTACCCTTAGCATTTTCCCTTTCATTTCATCCCTGGGGAATCTGACAATTATGTGCCTTGGAATGACTTCTTGAGGAATATCTTTTTAGTGTTTCATGTGTTTCTGGACTTGAATGTTGGCCTAATTTGCTGGGTTGGGGAAGATTTTTTTTATATATATATAATATCCTGAAGAGTATTTTCCAGCTTGAATTCATTTTCTCCCTCACATTGAAATACACCTATCAAACATAGTTTAGGTCTTTTCACATAGTCCCATATTCCTTGGAGGCTTTTTTTCTTCCTTTCTACCTTTTCATTTAGTTTTGCCTTCTTATTTTATTTTGTTGAGTTGATCTTCAACTTCTGATATCCTTTCTTCTGTTTTGTAAATTTAGCTCTTCTGTTTTTCAGCTCCATCTATTCACATATTTCTCTCTAAGTTGTTTATTCTCATTAATGTTTCATCAAATATTTTTTTCAGGTTTCTAGTTTCTTTGCATTGGGTTAGAACATGTTCTTTTAGCTCACAAAAGTTTCTTATTATCCACCTTCTGAAGCCTGTTTCTGTCAGTTCATCACACTTACTCTCCATCCAGTCTTGTTCCCTTGCTGGTGAGGAGTTGTAATCCCTTGGGGAAGGAGAGATGTTCTAGTTTTGGGTGTTTTCATGCTTTCTGCCCTGGTTTCTTCCCATCATTTTGGATTTATCCACCTCTCATCTTTGTAGTTGTTCGCTTTCAGATTGGGTCTCTGAGTGAACATCCAGTTTGTTGATGATGAAGTTATTTCTTTATGTTTCTTAGTGTTTTTTCTAACATTCAGTCTACTCTGCTGTAGGATTGCTGAGGTCCACTCTGGGCCCTGCTTGCTTGGGGATCACCTGCAGTAGCTGCAGAACAGAAAGGGTTGCTGCCAGTTTTTTCTGCTATCTTTGTCCCAGAAGGATACCTGCCCAATTTCAGTCTAAGCTCCTTTTTTTATGAGGTGACTCTTTAAATACATGGGTTCAGGGAGCTCCCTGAGGAGACAGTCTGTTCTTTGTAGGAGCTCAAATGCTGAGCTGTGAGCTCCATTGTTCATTCAGAGCTCCAATGAGCTGGGCTGGTAGGTTTTAGTCTGCTGCAGCAGAAGTAATAAACCCCACCCCTTTTTTTTAAGCTACTCTGTCTGAGGGAGTTAGGGCTTTGTTTATAAGTTTCTTTTATGCTTCTATTTTTTTCAGGGCTGCCCTGCCCAAAGAGGAATCAGACTAGTCACTGTCTTCCTGCAGAAACTTTTCTTAACTGCTGCAGACTCTGCCCAGCTGCTGTGTGAACTTCCCTGCAGTCCTGTTTATACATGTATAGTTAGAAGTGCCTCAGCAATGGTGGCCCACCTGTATAATGGTGGACTCTGTAATGGCTGGATGCCTCAGCAATGGTGAACCACCTCCATAGTAGTTGACCTCCTGAGTAATTGCAGATGCCCATCCCCCACAGAGCTGGACCATCCTGGGTTCAGCTGTGCTTGCTGTGAAACTCTCAATCCAGAGAGTTTCAGATTGCTGTTTTTTTTATGGGGGTGGGATCAGCCAAGCCTGATCACCTGGCTCCCTGTCTCAGATCACTATTTTTTTTTTCAGTTGAACAGGCTACTGTTTCCCAGATGTTTCAGTTGCCTGTTGAAAATGTGCTGAGATCTGTGTAATTTCCCATGTGGCAATGCACTGTTCTGGCTGAAACGGCCTCACTCAGATTCATGGCACTTTTGTGTCTGAAACTCTCCTGGCCTGGCTTCTTGTTTCAGTCCTCTTTTTTTAGGAGGACTAAATGTCAGTTTTGTCTCTCAGAAGCTTTAATTGCTAGTAAAAAGAGTGCCCAGACCTGTGTATTTTGTGCAGAGACCTGTGGCACTTGGGTGCAGACCAAAACAGCCATACTGGGGATGCAAGGGGCTCATCTGCCTGGGAATCTCCTGGTGTGTAAGCAATAAAAATTTATCTGTAAATGTGGTATCCATTTGCCCTTTGTTCTCTCACTGAGAGCTGCAATCCTGAGCTGCTCCTAGTTGGCCATCTTTCTGGAGCTGGAGATATAATCACATGGCTGATGATTTAATCAATAATGCCTATGTGAGATATCAATAAAATCTTAATAATTCAAAGGTTAGATGAGACTCCTTGGTTGTCATTACTCTTTGAGTACTGGCACACTTTCATGCTGGGAGGACAGCACATCCCTAATGGTGACAGAGTGTTGCACTTGGAATCCTACCAGAATTCACATTTCAAATTTTTTCTTTGTTCTGCTCAGTATCCTTTTACTACTATAGAACCATTAACGTAAGCATAGCAATGCTATAAATTCCTGTATCATCTTAGGCAAATTGTTGAACTTAAGGATAGTTATGGAAACCTAAAAATTTTTAGCCAGTTAGTTAGAAGAGAAAGAAAACTAAGGACTAGTGTCTGTAATGATGATAGTCTTCTGAACACTCACCTTAAATTATAAAGTTTAGCTTATCTCAGGATAGATTAATGAAATGTGAAAATAATATACTTTTTTATTAAAAGAGTATAAATTTAAAAAGTAAAATAAACATCTGGAAATAAGTTACTCTCTTTTATTAAAACAGTGTGTAAATCAAAAATAAAATTCCAAGCCCCCCAACCATCTAAATAAACTCTTCTTCTGACCCAAGGGCATTCCAAATCTAACCTGAAAACTAGCTCAGGCCATGATGAGAAGGAAAGGTCAAATATGCCTCATTATACTCTCCTTCTTTTTGAAGGTAAGAAGTGGACCAGCATTTTTTTATCAACATAGACTTTAAGTATAATAAGAAATATTTACAATCTAGTCTCTCTGAAGCCTGCTACCTAGGGTCTCACCCAAATGATAAAACTTTGGTCTCTACCATCTTTTATTGTAATGCAAATTTTTTTCTATTTATTCTGAGTCATTAACTAATAACTTAATCAATTGCCAATCAGAAAATGTTGTTAACAGATGGGCATGGTGGCTGATGTCTACAATTTTTGCACTTTGAGAGGCTGAGGTAAATGAATTTCTTGAGATCCACCTGGACAAGGTGACAAAACCCTGTCTTTAAAACAGAAAAAGGTAGAAAGAGATGGAGGTAGAGATAAAGGGAGTCAGTGGAGAGAGAGAGAGCAAAAGACAGGGCAAGGCAGAGGAAGAGGAAGGGCAGAGGGAGAGGCAGGGGAGACAGAAAAGGAGTAAAAGGGAGAGAAAAAGAAAGAGAGAAGGAAAGAAAAGAAGAAAAAAGGAAGAAGAAGAAGAAAAAAAGAAGAAGAAAAAAAGAAGAAAGAGGAAGAAAGGAAGGAAGGAAGGAAGAAAGGCAAAAAAAAAAATAAAAGAATTTTGAAGTTTACCTAGAAATTGAAAGTTTCTGCTTTAAGTGGGTCTATCTTTCAAGATCTAGCTACTTCACATATTACACATATTGACTGATATCTCATATCTCCCTAAACTTATCAAAGCAAGCTTTACCCCAACCACCATAAGCAGATAACATCAGGACTTTCTAAGGCGTCATATGTGTGTCACTAACTTTGGCAAAATAAACTTTTTAAATTTATAGAGACCTCTCAGAAATACTTTAAGCTTCACAAGTGGTAACCACACAGGGATTCTGTATGGGCAGAGATTTTTGAATCTATGTTTATCTTAAATATTGGCCTGTAGATTCTGAATATCTGTAGAACTCTCCACCTTAAAACCGCAGAATATATATTCTTTCCAGCACAACATTTTACTTCTCTAAAATCAACCATATAATTGAAATTAAAGAACTCCTGAATTCCACCAATATGGGCAGGAGGAGAAAATTCCAGAGTGAAGCTCCCAGTGAGTGAGATGCAGAGGGCTAGAGGTCTCCCTGATTCCAAGCGAGGTGCTAGAACAGCTCAGGGAAGATAAGCTATTTTCCAGATCTGATATTCAGAATCTTTAAAGTGCTAACAGAAATTCACAAGAAAAAAAAAAAGAGGGTGAAAGATATGAACAGACACTTTTTTAAAAAAAAAAAAAAAGCGTATTTATGAGGAATGGTTCCAAGATGGCATCATAGAAGCAACTCAAGATAGCAGCTCTCAGTGAAGGCTCAGAGGGTGAGTCCTAGCTGCATTTTCAGATGGACTTTTGTAGCCCACAGAACTGGCAAATTCCCAGGTGTAGGAGAGACACAAGAGAGCAGCATAGCCTGCTGGCATGGCTGTTTTGGCCAGCGCCATGCCACGGTGCAACAGCAGCCTGCACAAAGCTCACTAGTCTGGGTGCCCTGTTAAACCAGCAATCTGAGTTTTGGGAGGGCAGATTGACATGTCCATTTGATTGAACAGGACCTGGATGGTGAGCCAGACCAGGAGAATCCTGGGAATAGCGATTTGTGCCAGTGCAGTGGGCCACCTAAGGGGAGATCACACAGATCCCAGTGCCCAATCAGCAGGTGACTGGGGCACCTGTGAGAGAGTCAACCATTCAATTTAAAAAGAAAAAGAGAGATAGAGGAGAAACTCTGAGGCAGGGAGCCAGGTGATCGGGCTTGGTGGGTCCCACCCTCATGGGAACAAGCAGCATGGTGATTTGAGGTGCTCGGGGTTGAGAGTTTTGCTGTGGGGTCAGCTGAATTCAAATGGTGCAGCTTGGTAGGGAAGGGGCATCTGCCATGACAGATGCAATCCACCCCTACTGAGGTACCGCCCACTGCTGATGCAGCCTGCCATTGCTGAGGCAACCAGCCATAACAGAGAGATGCCCACCAACAGGGTGGAGCACCACAGTAGAAGGAGCCCCATGGCAGCAGGGCGGACCATGCTAGCAGGGCGGAGAGCCCCGGAGGCAAATAGTGAATAGACTGCCTCCTAGCTGGGCAGGACAGTGCAACAGATACTCATAAAGAAAGCCCCAACCCCTGAGACAGAGCATCTGAGGAAAAAGGGGGTTTTATAAGTTCTGCTGCAGCAGACACATTTGCCCAGCAAACCTGAATGAACAATGGAGCTCACAGCTCAGCACTGGAGCTCCTATAAAGTACAGACCATCTCCTCAAGCAGCTCCCTGACCCCTGTATATCCAAAGAGCCACCTCAAAAAGGACTAATCAGACTGACATTTGGCGGCATCATTCTGGGACAAAGATAGCAGAAGAAGAAACTGGTAGCATCCTCACTGTTCTGCAGCTGCTACAGGTGTACCCCAGACAAGCAGGGCCTGGAGTGGACCTCAGCACTCATACAGCAGAGGGCTAAACTGTTAGAAGGAAAACTAAATAACAGAAATACTTCATCATCAACAATCTGGGCATCCACCAGAGACCCAATCGAAAAGTCAGCAACTACTAAGATGACAGGTGGATAAATCCACAAAGATGGGAAGAAACCAGCACAAAAGGAGGAAAACACCTGAAACCAAAACACCTCACCTCCTACAAAGGACCAAAACTCCTCACCAGCAAGGGAACAAAGCTGGACGGAGAATGAGAGTGATGAAATGATGGAATCAGACTTCAGAAGGTGGATAATGAGAAACTTCAGTGAGCTAAAAGAACATGTTCTAAATCAATGCAAAGAAACTAAGAACCTTGAAAAAGATTTGAGGAAATGATAACAAGAATGGACAACTTAGAGAGGAATATGAATGAATTGAAGGAGCTGAAAACACAACACGAGAACTTCATGAAGCATGCACAAGTTTCAACAGCCGAATTGACCAGGCAGAAGAAAGAATATCAGAAGTCAAGATCAACTCAATGAAATAAAAAGAGAAACCAAGATTAGAGAAAAAGCACAAAGAGGAATGAACAAAATCTCCAAGAAATGTGGGACTATGTGAAGAGACCTAACCTACATTTGATAGGTGTACCAGAATGTGATGAAGAGAATGAATCCAAGCTGGAAAACACTCTTCAGGATATTATCCAGAAAATTTCCCCAACCTAGCAAGGCAGGCCAATACTCAACTCCAGGAAATACAGAGAACACCACAAAGATATTCTGCAAGAAGAGCAACCCCAAGGCACATAATCATCAGATTCACCAGGGTTGAAATGAAGGAGAAAATACTAAGGGCAGCCAGAGAGAAGGTCGGGTCACCCACAAAGGGAAGCCCATCAGACTCACAGCAGATCTCTGGCAGAAACTCTACAAGCCAGAAGAGAGTGGGGGCCAATATTCAACATCCTTAAAGAAAAGAACTTTCAACCCAGAATTTCATATCCAGCCAAACTGAGCTTCATAAGTGAAGGAAGAATAAAATCTTTGCCAACAAGCAAGAACTCAGAGATTTTGTCACCACCAGGCCTGCATTACAAGAGCTCCTGAAAGAGGCACTACACATAGAAAGGAACAACCAGTACCAGCCATTCTAAAAGCATACCAAATGCTAAAGAGCATCAACAAAATGAAGAATCTGCATCAACCAAGGGACAAAACAGCCAGATAGTATCAAAATGGCAGTATCAAACTCACACATAACAATATTAACCCTAAATGTAAATGGGCTAAATGCACCAATCAAAAGACACAGACTGGCAAATTGATAAAAACCAAAACCCATCGGTGTGCTGTATCCAGGAAACCCATCTCACATGCAAAGATTCACAAAGGCTCAAAATAAAGGGATGGAGGAAGATTTACCAAGCAAATGGAGAGCAAAAAATGCAGGAGTTGCAATTCTCATCTCTGATAAAATAGACTTTAAAGCAACAAAGATCAAAAGAGACAAAGAAGGTCATTACATAATGGTAAAAGGATCGATACAACAAGAAGAGCTAACGATCCTAAATATATATGGACCCAATACAGGAGCACCCAGATATATAAGGCAAGTTCTTAATGACTTACAAAGAGACTTAGACTCCCACACAATAATAGTGGGAGACTTTAACACTCCACTGTCAATATCAGACAGATCAACCAGACAGAAAATTAACAAGGATATCCAGGGCTTGAACTCAGACCTGGAACAAGCAAACCTGATAGACATTTACAGAACTCTCCACCCAAATCCACAGAATATACATTCTTCTCAGCACCACATCACACCTACTCCAAAATTGACCACATAATTGGAAGTAAAGCACCTCAGCAAATGCAAAACAACTGAAATCATAACAAACAGTCTCTCAGACCATAGTGCAATCAAGTTAGAACTCAGAATTCAGAAACTAACTCAGAACCACACAGCTTCATGGAAACTGAACAACTGGCTCTTGAATGTTGATTGATAAACAATGAAATGAAGGCAGAAATAAAGAAGTTCTTGAAACCAATGAGAATGAAGACACAACATACCAGAATCTCTGGGACACATTTAAAGCAGTCTGTAGAGGAAAATATATAGCAATAAGTGCCCACATGAGAAGAGTGGAGAGATCCAAAATTGACACCCTATCATCAAAATTGAAAGAGCTAGAGGAGCAAGATCAAAAAACTCAAAACCTAGCCAGAAGACAAGAAATAACTAAGATCAGAGCAGAACTGAAGGAGATAGAGACAAGAAAACCCTTCAAAAATCAATAAATCCAAGAGCTGGTTTTTTGAAAAGATCAACAAAATAGACAGACCACTAGCCAGACTGATAAAAAGAAGAGAGAGAACAACCAAATAGATGCAATAAAAACGATAAAGGGAAATCACCACAGATTCCACAGAAATTCAAACCATCATCAGAGAATACTACAAACAACTCTATGCACATAAACTAGTAAACCAGGAAGAAATGGATAAATTCCTGGACACCTGTGTCCTCCCAAGCCTAAACCATGAGGAAGCTGAAACTATGAATAGACCAATAACAAGGTCTGAAGTCGAGGGAGCAATTAAGAGCCTACCACACAAAAAAGCCCAGGTCCAGATGGGTTCACAGCCGAATTCTACCAGACACACAAAGAGGAGCTGGTACCATTCCTTCTGAAACTATTCCAAATAATCCAAAAGAGGGAACCCTTCCCAAATCATTTTATGAGACCAACATCATCCTGATACCAAAACCCGGCAGAGACTCAACAAGAAAAGAAAACTTCAGGCCAATATCCATGATGAACATAGATGCAAAATCTTCAATAAAATACTGGCAAACCGATTGCAACAGCACATTAAAAACTTATCCATCATGATCAAGTAGGATTCATCCTGGGATGCAAGGCTGGTTCAACATATGCAAGTCTATAAACATCATTCACCACATTAACAGAACCAAAACAAAACCACATGATTATCTCAATTGATGCAGAGAAGGCATTTGACAAAATTCAACAGCCCTTTATGCTAAAACTCTCAATAAACTTGGTATTGATGGAACATATCTCAAAGTAATAAAAGCTATTTATGACAAACCAACAGCCAATATCATACTTAATGGGCAAAACTGGAAGCATTCCTTTGAAATCTGGCACTAGACAAGGATGCCCTCTCTCACCACTCCTATTCAACATAGTACTGGAAGTTCTAGCCAGAGCAATCAGGCAAGAAAAGAAATAAAGGGTATTCAAATAGGAAAGGAGGAAGCCAAATTGTCTCTATTTGCAGACGACATGATAGTATACCTAGAAGACCCCATCACCTCAGCCCAAAACTCCTGAAACTGATAAGCAACTTCAGCAAAGTCTCAGGATATAAAATCAATGTGCAAAAATCACAAGCATTCCTATACACCAATAACAGACTTAAAGAGAACCAAATCAAGAATGAACTGCCATTCACAATTGCTACAAAGAGAATAAAATACCTAGGAATACAACTTACAAGGAACGTAAGGGACCTCTTCAAGGAAAACTACAAACCACTGCTCAACGAAATAAGAGAGGACACAAACAGATGGAGAAACATTCCATGTTCATGGTTAGGAAGAATCAATATCGTGAAAATGGCTATACTGCCCAAAGTAATTTACACAATCAATGCTATCCCCATCAAGCTACCATTGAATTTCCTCACAGAACTGGAAAACCACCATGAACTTCATATGGAACCAAAAGAGAGCCCATAGCCAAGTCAATTCTAAGCAAAAGAACACAGTGGGAGGCATCACACTACCAGACTTCAAACTATACTACAAGGCTACAGTAATCAAAACAGCATGGTACTGGTACCAAAACAGAGATATAGACCAATGGAACAGAACAGAGGCATCGGAGGCAAATCAACATATCTACAACCATATAATCTTTGATAAACCAGACAAAACAAGCAATGGGGAAAGGATTCCTGTTTAACAAATGGTGTTGGGAAAACTGGTTAGCCATGTGCAGAAAGCAGAAACTGGACCCCTTCCTGACACCTTACACTAAAATTAACTCCAGATGGATTAAAGACTTAAACATAAGACCTGGCACCATAAAAACCCTAGAAGAAAATCTAGGCAAAACCATTCAGGACATAGGAGTAGGCAAGGACTTCATGACCAAAACACCAAAAGCATTGGCAACAAAAGCCAAAATAGACAAATGGGACCTAATCAACTCCACAGCTTTTGCACGGCAAAAGAAACAGTCACTAGAGTGAATCGGCAACCAACAGATTGGGAAAAATCTTTGCAGTTTACCCAACTGACAAAGGGCTGATATCCAGAATTTACAAAGAACTCAAACAGATTTACAGGAAAAAAAAAGCCCATTCAAAATGGGCAAAGGATATGAACAGACACTTTACAAAAGAAGACATACATGAGGCCAACAAACACATGAAAAATGCTCATCATCACTGGTCATTAGAGAGATGCAAATCAAAACCACATTGAGATACCATCTCACGCCAGTTAGAATGGCGATCATTAAAAATCTGGAGACAACAGATGCTGGAGAGGATGTGGAGAAATAGGAACACTCTACACTGTTGGTGGGAGTGTAAATTAGTTCAACCATTGTGGAAGACAGTGTGGCATTCCTCAAGGACCTAGAAATAGAAATTCCATTTGACCCAGCAATCCCATTACTGGGTATATATCCAAAGGACTATAAATCGTTCTACTATAAGGACACATGCACACGAATGTTCATTGCAGCACTGTTTACAATAGCAAAGACCTGAACCAACCCAAATGCCCATCGATGATAGACTGACTGGGAAAATGTGGCACATATACACCATGGAATATTATGCAGCAATCAAAATGATGAGTTTATGTCCTTTGTAAGGACATGGATGAATCTGGAGAACATCATTCTCAGCAAACTGACACAAGAACAGAAAAGGAATACCACATATTCTCACTCATAGGCGGTGAGAAAATGAGAACACATGGACACAGGGAGGGGGTACTACACACTGGGGTCTATTGGGGGAATAGGGAGGGACAGTGGGGAGCTGGGAGGGATAGCCTGGGAGAAATGCCAAATGTGGGTTAAGGGAGGAAGGCAGCAAAACACACTGCCATGTGTGTACTTATGCAACTATCTTTCACATTCTGCACATGTACCCCAAAACCTAAAATGCAATAAAAAATTTTAGAAAGGTATTTATGTGGCTAAATAGCATATTTAAAAATTTCAAAAAAAATTCATTATCACTAATCATTAGAGAAATGTAAGTTAAAACCACAATGAGATAACATCTCACCCAAGTTAGAATGGTGATCATTAAAAAGTTGAAAAACATAGCATAAGGTCGGGGGATTGGGGAGTGATAGCATTAGAAGAAATATTTAATGTAGAAGGAGATGGATGCAGCAAATCACCAGCATAGCATGTGTGTATCTATGTAACAAACCTCTATAATCTGCACATGTATCCTGGAAATTAAAGTATGATAAATAAATCAAAAAGAATAAAAAGAAATGTGTTTGTCTTTAGTTCTGTTTATGTGGTGGACTACATTTGTACACTGTGTATGTTGAATCAGACTTGCCTTCATGGGATAAAGGCCAGTTGATTGTGATGGATAAGATTTTTCATGTTCTGTTGCAGTTGGTTTGCCAGTATTTTATTAAAGATTTTTGCGTATACGTTAATTAAAAATATTGGCCTGAAATTTCCTTTTTTGGTTGAGTTTCTGGTGGGTTTTGGTATCAGAATAATGCTGATCTTCTAAAATGTTTTGGGAAATATTTTCCTATTTTGTATTGTTTGGAATAGCTTCAGAGGAAGTGGTACCAGCTCCTCTTTGTATGTCTGTAAGCCCATCTGGACCTGGACTATTTTTAGTTGATGGGCTATTAATTTATGCCTCAACTTTAGATGTTGTTATTGGTCTATTCAGGGTTTCAACTTCTTCCTGGTTTAGTCTTGCAAGGGTACAAGTGTCAAGGAATTTATCTATTTCCTCCAGATTTACTGGTTTCTGTGCTTTTAGTAATCTCTAATGGTTGTGTATTTGTATTTCTGTGGAATTGGTGGTGATATCCCCTTTATTGTTTTTTATTACATCTATTTGATTCTTCTCTCTTTTATTTTCTGTTGATCTAGCTAGTGGTCTATTTTGTTGATCTTTGTGAAAACCCTTATTTCTTGTCTTCTGCTAGATTTTAAGTTTTCTCATCTCGCTCCTCTAGCTCTTTTTATTTTGATGATATGGTGCCAATTTTAGTTCTTTTCTTGCTTTTTATGTGGGCATTTATTGCTATAAATTTACCTCTAGAAACGGCTTTAAATGTGTTTCAAAAATTCTGATAAGTTTTGTCTTCATTCTCGTTGGTTTTGAAGAACATCTTTATTTCTGCCTTCATTTCCTTGTTGATTTAGTAAACAGTCAAGAGCCAGTTGTTCAGTTTCCATGAAGCTGTGCAGTTCTGAGTTAGTTTCTGAATTCTTAATTCTAATTTGTTTGCACTCTGGTCTGAAAGACTGGTTGTTATAAATTCCATTATTTTGCATTTGCTGAGGACTAATTTACTTCCAATTATATGGTCAATTTTAGAGTAGGTGTGATGTGGTGCTGAAAAAATTTATATTCTGTGCATTTGGGGTAGAGAGTTCTGTAAATATTTTTTAGGTACACTTATTCCAGATCTGAGTTAAAGTCCTAAATATCCTTGTTAATTTTTTGTCTTATTGATTTGTCAGTTCATCTTTGTTCTCTTGCCAGTGAGGAGTTGTAATCCTTGGAGGAGGAGAAGTATTCTGTTTATTTTCATTTTTTTATACATTTTGTGCTGGTGTCTTCCCATCTATCTACCTGTGTTCTCTGAAGTTGGTGAGTCTTCTATGGGGTCTCTGAGTGGACATTCATTTTGTTGATGTTAAATTTATTTCTTTCTGTTTTTTAGTGTTCTGATAAAAGTCTGGCCCCTCTGCTGCTGGACTGCTGGTGGTTTCTTCCAGACCCTGCTTGCTTGGGAATCACCCACAGGGGCTGCAGAACAGTAAGGTTTGCTGCCAGTTCTTCTTCTGTTACATTTGTACCAAAAGGGTACCCACCAGATGTCAGCAAGAGCTTTCCTTTTGAGGTGCCTCTTTGGATATACAGCTGTCTGGGGGCCACTTGAGGCAACAGTCTGTTCCTTGTCAGAGCTCTAGTGCTGTGCTGGGAGCTACATTGTTTCATTCAGAGCTACTGGCCATGTACATTTAAGTCTGCAGCAGAGAAAGTCATACCACCTTTTTTTTCCAGGTATTCTCTTTTGGGAATGTGGGGTTTTATTTGTAATTTCCTGATGTGCTGCTGCCTTTATTCAGATATGCTATACCCAGCAATGAGGGAGTTTAGTCACAGTCTATCTGCAAAGATGCTGCTGAGCTGCCACAGGCTTTGCCCAGCTGCTGTGTAAACTTTCTTGCAGTTTTTTTACAGAGGTAAAGTTAGAACTGCCTCAGTAATGGCAATCTGTCTCATAATGATGGGATGCCTAGGTTATGGTAGACTGACTCAGTAATGGCAGATTGCCTCAGTAATGGCAGTTGCCCTTCCTCCAGCAGAGCTTGATTTTCTCAGGTCAAGCTCAAATTGCTGAACCTTCTGTGAAACTTTCAAGCCACAGCATCAAATTGCAGGTCTTTGCAGGGGTGGGACCCAGCAAGGAAAGTCACCTGGCTCCCTGCTTTCAGTCCTCTACTTTTTAGTTGAATGAGCAGCTCTCTCTCCCAGGCATTACAGATACCAGTTGAAAGAGCCACCCAGCTTTGTGTTGATTTTTGTGTGGAAACCCACAGGGCAGGATGAAACAGCCATGCTGGAAACTCATGGCATGTTTCAGCCTGGGTATCTTCTGGTCTTTGGAAATGAAAAACTGTGGGAGAAGCATAGCATTTTAACTGGAGGGCTAGAGTCACTGAAAAAGCCCCTGGTGGCCTTTGTTGGGTAGTAAGTGGGATCCTCCCAGGATTGCAGTTCCGAGGTGAGGCAGCGCCCTACCCTTCCTCTGCTCACCCTTCTTGGGCTACACTCACTATGCAACCAACTACAATCCAGAGCTGTTTCTATTTGGCCCATCTTTCTTTTTAGACCAAAAGTATCAGCTTAGTAAGGTCTTTAGACAAACCAAGATGAAAGAAGCAAGTAAATTTATGTTTCCCATGTGTTGCTATTATTGAAGATTCACTTTCATATTTTATAGAACATAGAGAAGGCCACAGAGAGCCTTTATTATAATTGACCCTGGGTTTTTTTTATTTGTTGATACTCTTGATGGGAACAAATTCTCTCTAATATCAGTATAGCTGAAGCACCATTTATTAATGGCAAGAATTCAGCACTGCTGTTTATATATGCATAAATTATTATTATAGCTCTCTGTGTTCAGTTTCCTAATCTGTAAAATAAAATTCTAATTGTATCACTGTAATTGAGTTGTCATGAGGATTGAATGTACCAATATTTACAAAGTGTTTAAAATAAGGCCTAACCTATCCAAAGCATAAAAGAAACAAATCATGTATTTTTTGTAAAAGCAACAGATTTGTTGGAATTTGTCCAGAGCCTAAAACCTACCTAAAAGCATTTCTTTTCCTCTAGGTGGTAAAGCTTTTTCTTGGATCTTTCAACTTTGACTGGACATTTTCTTCTTCCTGTTCAACATTTTCTACTGCCATAAAGAATATTTGCCATTCTTTGAGCATTTGAGTGTGTAAATATTTCTACATGGGTAAGATTGTTAAAAGGATATATAAAGTGTTTTAAATTTGGTTTTCAGGAAAAACATGTCCCCACCCACCCTTCTTATCTCAGACATGAACAGTGCCAAAGCTTTTTCAAGCTGGCACATTTTTCTGCTATTATATAACTCTCCCTCCTGTTCTCTTTCTTTGTCAAACATTATTGATTCTTTCATCCTCCATTGGAAAGAAAGCACACATTTATATGGAATTAATCAAATTGGCAGTAAACAACAATCCCCATCTTGTTAATGTATCTTCTGAAATAGTAAAACTGTTGCCTTCATTTTATTAGAAAGCATATTCCACAGAATACTGTGGAAGAGTGGAGACAGTTTTGGAAGTACTAGGCTTTGCCACAAGAAGGTATAATTTGGGGGCTACTAAAATTTTTTGCTTGGGCAGTTGTCTACATTATCCACACAATGGTGACTGAACAGACCTCAACTCACCCCTTTCTAATAAGCATGAGTGGGAAAATGCCTTAGGAGTAAAATTTTCTGAGTAGCCTACAACTTACTCCCAATGATTTGAACTTACCAGAGTATGTAATAAGTTGGTTCACAGTGTAGGTTTTTCTTTATAGAGGATATTTGCTTTATATCAAATATATAGAATATTTTTTAGTTGCACCAAAAGGAAGTCTATATTTAAGGCAAGATTTTGAAAAAGTGTTGAATAAGAAACATGAAATGGGTGTCACTTTTAACCTACAGATCAATGTAATGCCCTTTCTATTTTTAATTGTAATGATATGTTTGCTTTTCATTACAAGCAAATTACAGAGAAATATAAATCATTAAAAAATATATACTTAAGAATGCCAAGGCAGGTGGATCACGAGGTCAAGAGATCGAGACCACAGAAGTCAACATGGTAAAACCCTGTCACTACTAAAGATTTAAAAAAAAAAAAGCTGGGCATGATGGCACATACCTGTAATCTCAGCTACTCAGGAGGCTGAGGTAGGAGAATTTCTTGAACCCAGGAGGCAGAGGTTGCAGTGAGCTGAGATTGTACTGTTCCACTCCAGTCTGGGTAACAAGAGCGAAACTCCATCTCAAAAAATAATAATAATAATAATGCAAGTTTCCACCCTATTTAATTGCTCTCCCTAGAATTACTCTTTTTATATGCATTTTTAAAAGCATTTTTTCTATAATTTGTTTGACATCCAAAGGAGTTAAACACTGTCTGTTGGAGCTATTGATAGTCCATGAGCATTTTTAATTTTACTTTTAATTATAACGATAGGGTCTTCCTATATTGCCTAGCCTGATCTCAAATTTCTGGGTTCAAGCAATCTTTCCACTCCATCTTCCCAATTTTCTGATTATAGGAGTGAATCTATAGGAGGAGAAATGGCCACTATGCTTGGCCATTTTCTAAACTTTATAAAATGTATTTACATACCTATTTGTATACACCGAGGTACTACATAATAATGTTTTGGTCAATGACATACCATTTATAAGATGGTGATTACATAAGATTAGAATGGAGTAGAAAAATTTTTATCACCTAGTGATATAGCCATTTTAATGTCATAGTACAACATATTATTTGTGTAATTTTGGAAATGATAGTGTACAAATCTTCTCTGCTGTCAGTGGTATACAAGTATATCATATGCTGTTATGGACAGTACATAGTATTTGATAATGATAACACACTAATATGTTACCAGTTTACATATTTATTGTACATAATGCTTTTGTCATTATTTTAGTATGTACTTCTACTTAAAAAAAAATGCTTAACTGTAAAAAGCTTCAGATCAGTCTCCAGGAGGTATCCTGAAGAAGGCATTGTTATCAAAGAAGATGACAGCTTTATACATGTTATTGCCCCTGAATATTTTCCAGTGGAACAAACTGTGGAACTTCAAAGCAGATGTAGTGATAATCCTGACTCTTTTTAGGCCTATAATAATGTGTGCATTTCTGTCTTCATATTTAACAAGAAAATTTAAAAAGTAAAATATATTTACAAATAGTAAAAGGCTTATCGAATAAGGACATAAAGAAAAATATATATTTGTATAGCTGTACAATGACTGTTTTAAGCTGAACAACTGTAGTCCCAGTTACAAAGGAGGCTGAGTGGGAAGATTACTTGACCTCTGAACAGTGAGTCTGCTGCGATTGGTGATTGAGTAACTAGTCTTCAAACTTTTTGAAAAGTTGTAAAAAAAAAAAAGTAAAGTCTATAAAATAAAAATGTACAGTAAGCTATCATTATTGAGTAAATAATTTAAAAATGTTTGTTGTCACCTAAGTGTACACTGTTTGTGTAATCTGCAGTAGTACATAGTAATGTCTTAGGCCTTCACATTCACTCACTTTTCACTCAATGATTTATCCAGAGAAATTTTCAGTCTTGCAAAATATATAGATGTGGCATTATTTAACATTTTACACTGTATTTTTCTCTACCTTTTTGTATGCTTAGATATACAAATATTTACCACTGTTTTCTATTTACCAATTTTCTACAGAATTCAGTATAGTACCATGCTATAAAGGATTGAAGTCCAGGAGCAATAGGCTCTATCATGTAGCCAAGATGTGCAATAGGCTGTACAATCTCAATTTGTATAGGTTACTCTGTGATGTAAGACAGCAATGAACTCATCGAACAATGCATTTCTCAGAACTTAACCTTATTGTTAAGTAATGCATGCTTGCCTATAAAGAGAAACAGATGTGCTAAAAACACAACTTCCATTTTTGCATTTTTGTTATAGAAGTTTCTTCAGAGAGTTTATATAAAATAAATCTTTCTTAGTAATGTCCATGTCATATTCCACTACAATATTGGATGTCAAATAATTTATTTAAGGATTATTCTATTTATAGACATTTAAATTAATTTTTAATTTTTCTCTATTGCAAATAGTGCCAAAACTAATATATATTTACATAAATTTTTGCAAGACTACATAGACATTTTAATATTAATTTTTGAAATTGGAGATGCTGGACAAGAAGTACTGATACTTCAACTTTTAGAAAACATTTCCAAATTATGTTTCAAAAATTTTTTACAAATTAATAGCCTCACCATAATCACAGATTTCTAGGCCTCTTACTCTAATATAAGATCTTTATAACATTAATTGGGCCAGTTTTTTCAAAGAGGGAAAATCACTTGAGCCCAGGAGTTTGAGAACAGTCTAGGCTACATTATAAAACCAGAAATTTACAAAAATAAATACAAAATTAGCTGGTGTGGTAGTGAAAACCTGTAGTCACAGTTACTGAAGAAAATAAGGTGGGAGAATTGCTTGTGCTCTGGAGGTTGAGGCTGCTATGAGTGGTAATTTAACCACTGCACTACAGACTGGGAAACAAAGTGAGAATTAATCTCCAAAAAAGAAAGAGAAGAAAGAAAGAAAGAAAGAAAGAAAGAAAGAAAGAAAGAAAGAAAGAAAGAAAGAAAGAAAGAAAGAAAGAAAGAAAGAAAGAAAAGAATAAAAGAAAGAAGGAAGAAAGGAAGGAAGGAAAAAACAAGGAAGGAAGGAAAAAGAAAAGAAAAAAGAGAAAAGCCAATACATATAGAAAAGTTAAATGGAACATTTTACAAAAAGCCAAGATATCAATATATAGCACTCCCTAAACATGTGGCTCATGCAATTTCTCTTTAATGTTCCAAACTAGCTTTCTCAACTTTTCCTTTTTTTTTTTCTTTTGAAGGTTGTGCATAGTTTTATTTTTTTTGTAATTTTATTGCAGTTTAGGTTTTGGGGTACATGTGCAGAATGTAAGATAGTTGCATAGGTACACACATGGCAGTGTGTTGTGCCACCTTCCTCCTCTTAACCCACATTTGGAATTTCTCCCAGGCTTTCCTCCCAGATCCCACCATGCTGTCCCTATTCCCCACAATAGACCACAGTGTGTAGTACCCCTCCCTGTGTCCATGTGTTCTCATTTTTCTCACCCACCTATGAGTGAGAATGCGGTATTTCATTTTCTGTTCTTGTGTCAGTTTGTTGAGAATGATGTTCTCCAGATTCATCCATGTCCTTACAAAGGACAAAAACTCATCATTTTGATTGCTGCATAATATTCCATGGTGTATATGTGCCACATTTTCCCAGTCCAGTCTATCATCGATGGGCATTTGGGTTGGTTCCAGGTCTTTGCTATTGTAAACAGTGCTGCAATGAACATTCGTGTGCATGTGTCCTTATAGTAAAACAATTTATAGTTTGGATATATACCCAGTAATGGGATTGCTGGGTCAAATGGAATTTCTATTTCTAGGTCCTTGAGGAATCGCCACACTGTCTTCCACAATGGTTGAACTAATTTACACTCCCACCAACAGTGTAAGAGTGTTCCTATTTCTCCACATCCTCTCCAGCATCTGTTGTCTCCAGATTTTTTAATGATCACCATTCTAACTGGCGTGAGATGGTATCTCAATGTGGTTTTGATTTGCATCTCTAATGACCAATGATGATGAGCATTTTTCATGTGTTTGTTGGCCTCATGTATGTCTTCTTTTGTAAAGTGTCTGTTCATATCCTTTGCCCATTTTTGAATGGGTTTGTTTGTTTTTTTCCTGTAAATCTGTTTGAGTTCTTTGTAAATTCTGGATATCAGCCCTTTGTCAGATGGGTAAACTGCAAAGATTTTTTTTCCCATTCTGTTGGTTGCCGATTCACTCTAGTGACTGTTTCTTTTGCCGTGCAGAAGCTGTGGAGTTTGATTAGGTCCCATTTGTCTATTTTGGCTTTTGTTGCCAATGCTTTTGGTGTTTTGGTCATGAAGTCCTTGCCTACTCCTATGTCCTGAATGGTTTTGCCTAGATTTTCTTCTAGGGTTTTTATGGTGCCAGGTCTTATGTTTAAGTCTTTAATCCATCTGGAGTTAATTTTAGTGTAAGGTGTCAGGAAGGGGTCCAGTTTCTGCTTTCTGCACATGGCTAACCAGTTTTCCCAACACCATTTATTAAACAGGGAATCCTTTCCCCATTGCTTGTTTTTGTCTGGTTTATCAAAGATTATATGGTTGTAGATATGTTGTGTTGCCTCCAATGCCTCTGTTCTGTTCCATTGGTCTATATCTCTGTTTTGGTACCAGTACCATGCTGTTTTGATTACTGTAGCCTTGTAGTATAGTTTGAAGTCTGGTAGTGTGATGCCTCCCACTGTGTTCTTTTTGCTTAGAATTGACTTGGCTATGCGGCTCTTTTGGTTCCATATGAAGTTCATGGTGGTTTTTTCCAGATCAGTCTCCAGGAGGTATCCTGAAGAAGCATTGTTATCAAAGAAGATGACAGCTTTACTAGCGTTATTGTGCCCTGAATATTCAGTGGAACAAACTGTGGAACTTCAAAGCAGATGTAGTGATAATCCTGACTCTTTTAGGCCTATAATAATGTGTGCATTTCTGTCTCATATTTAACAAGAAAATTTAAAAGTAAAATATATTTACAATAGTAAAAAGGCTTATCGAATAAGGACATAAAGAAAAATATACATTTGTATAGGCTGCACAATGACTGTTTTAAGCTGAACAACTGTAGTCCCAGTTACAAAGGAGGCTGAGTGGGAAGATTGTGACCTCTGAACAGTGAGTCTGCTGCGATTGGTGATTGAGTAACTAGTCTTCAAACTTTTGAAAGTTGTAAAAAAAAAAAAGTAAAGTCTATATAAAAATGTACAAAAGCTCATCATTATTGAGTAAATAATTTAAAATGTTTGTTGTCACCTAAGTGTACACTGTTTGTGTAATCTGCAGTAGTACATAGTAATGTCTTAGGCCTTCACATTCACTCACTTTTCACTCAATGATTTATCCAGAGAAATTTTCAGTCTTGCAAAATATATAGATGTGGCATTATTTAACATTTTACACTGTATTCTCTACCTTTTTGTATGTTAGATATACAAATATTTACCACTGTTTTCTATTTACCAACACAGAATTCAGTATAGTACCATGCTATAAAGAGTTGAAGTCCAGGAGCAATAGGCTCATCATGTAGCCAAGATGTGCAATAGGTTGTACAATCTCAATTTGTATAGGTTACTCTGTGATGTAAGACAGCAATGAACTCATCGAACAATGCATTTCTCAGAACTTAACCTTATTGTTATGGTAATGCATGCTTGCACCTATAAAGAGAAACAGATGTGCTAAAAACACAACTTCCATTTTGCATTTTTGTTATAGAAGTTTCTTCAGAGAGTTTATAAAAATAAATCTTTCTTAGTAATGTCCATGTCATATTCCACCACAATATTGGATGTCAAATAATTTATTTAAGGATTATTCTATTTTTATAGACATTTAAATTAATTTTTAATTTTCTCTATTGCAAATAAAAGCAAAACTAATATATATTTACATAAATTTTGCAAGAGCCACATAGACATTTTAATATTAATTTTTGAAATTGAGATGCTGGACAAGAAGTACTGATACTTCAACTTTTAGAAAACATTCCAAATTATGTTTCAAAAATTTTTACAAATTAATAGCCTCACCATAATCACAGATTTCTAGGCCTCTTACTCTAATATAAGATCTTTATAACATTAATTGGGCCAGTTTTTTCAAGAGGAAAATCACTTGAGCCCAGGAGTTTGAGAACAGTTCAGGCTACATTATAAAACCAGAAATTTACAAAAATAAATACAAAATTAGCTGGTGTGGTAGTGAAAACCTGTAGTCACAGTTACTGAAGAAAATAAGGTGGGAGAATATTAGATGCTCTTGGAGGTTGAGGCTGCTATGGTGGTAATTTAACCACTGCACCTGACTGACTGAAACAAAGTGAGAATTAATCTCCAAAAAAGAAAGAGAAGAAAGAAAGAAAGAAAGAAAGAAAGAAAGAAAGAAGAAAGAAAGAAAAGAAAGAAAGAAAGAAAGAAAGAAAGAAAGAAAAGAAAAGAATAAAAGAAAGAAGGAAGAAGGAAGGAAGGAAAAAACAAGGAAAGGAAAGGGAAAAAAGAAAAGAAAGAGAAAAAGCCAATACATATAGAAAAGTTAAATGGAACATTTACAAAAAACAAGATAATCAATATAGCACTCCCCAAACATGTGGCTCATGCAATTTCTCTTAATGTTCCAAACTAGTCAACTTTTCTTTTTTTTTTTTCTTTTGAAGTTGTGCCATAGTTTTTATTTTTTTGTAATTTATTGCAGTTTAGGTTTTGGGGTACATGTGCAGAATGTAAGATAGTTGCATAGGTACACACATGGCAGTGTGTTGTGCCACCTTCCTCCTCTTAACCCACATTTGGAATTTCTCCCCAGGCTTTCCCTCCCCAGATCCCACCATGCTGTCCCTTTTTTATTCCCACAATAGACCACAGTGTGTAGTACCCCCCTCCCTGTGTCCATGTGTTCTCATTTTTCTCACCCACCTATGAGTGAGAATAGGTGGTATTTCATTTTCTGTTCTTGTGTCAGTTTGTTGAGAATAATGTCCTCCAGATTCAGCCATGTCCTTACAAAGGACAAAAACTCATAATTCTTGATTGCTGCATAATATTCCATGGTGTATATGTGACACATTTTTCCAGTCCAGTGTATCATCGATGGGCATTTGGGTTGGTTCCAGGTCTTTTTTATTGTAAACTCTGCTGCAATGAACATTCGTGTGCATGTGTCCTTATAGTAAAACAATTTATAGTTTTTTGGATATATACCCAGTAATGGGATGGCTGGTCAAATGGAACTTCTATTTCTAGGTCCTTGAGGAATCGCCACACTGTTTTCCACAATGGTTGAACTAGTTTACACTCCCACCAACAGTGTAAGAGTGTTCCTATTTCTCTACATCCCCTCCAGCATCTGTTGTCTCCAGATTTTTTAATAATCACCATTCTAACTGGAGTGAGGTGGTATCTCAATGTGGTTTTGATTTGCATCTCTCTAATGACCAATGATAATGAGCATTTTTTCATGTGTTTGTTGACCTCATGTATGTCTTCTTTTGTAAAATGTCTGTTCATATCCTTTGCCGATTTTTGAATGGGTTTGTTTGTTTTTTTCCTGTAAATCTGTTTGAGTTTTTTGTAAATTCTTGATATCAGCCGTTTGACAGATGGGTAAACTGCAAAGATTTTTCCATTCTGTTGGTTGCTTATTCATTCTAGTGACAGTTTCTTTTGCCGTGCAATAGCTGTGGAGTTTGATTAGGTCCCATTTGTCTATTTTGGCTTTTATTGCCAATGCTTTGATGTTTTGGTTATGAAGTCCTTGCCTCTACCTATGTCCTGAATTGTTTTGCCTAGACTTTCTTCTAGGGGTTTTATGGTGCCATGTCTTATGTTTAAGTCTTAATCCATCTGGAGTTAATTTTAGTGTAAGGTGTCAGGAAGGGGTCCAGTTTCTGCTTTCTGCACATGGCTAACCAGTTTTTCAAACACCATTTATTAAACAGAAAATTATTTCCCCATTGCCTGTATTTGTCAGGTTTATCAAAGATTGTATGGTTGTAGATACGTTGTGATGCCTCCAATGCCTCTGTTCTGTTCCATTGGTCTATATCTCTGTTTTGGTACCAGTACCATGCTGTTTTGATCACCATAGCCTTGTAGTGTAGTTTGAAGTCTGGTAGTGTGATGCTGCCCACTGTGTTCTTTTTGCTTAGAATTGACTTGGCCATGCAGGCTCTCTTTTGGTTCCATATGAAGTTCATGGTGGTTTTTTCCAGTTCTGTGAGGAAATTCAATGGTAGCTTTATGGGGATAGCATTGATTCTGTAAATTACTTTGGGCAGTATGGCCATTTTCATGATATTGATTCTTCCTAACCATGAACATGGAATGTTTCTCCATCTGTTTGTGTTCTTTCTTATCATTGAGCAGTGGTTTGTAGTTCTTCTTGAAGAGGTCCATTACATTTCTTGTAAGTTTCTAGGTATTTTATTCTCTTTCTAGGTATTTTATTCTCTTTGTTGCAATTGTGAATTGCAGTTCATTCTTGATTTGGTCCTATTTAAGTTTGTTATTGGTGTATAGGAATTCTTGTGTTCTTTGCACATTGATTTTATATCCTGAGACTTTGCTGAAGTTGCTTATCAGTTTCAGGAGTTTTTGGAGTCAGGTGATGGGGTCTTCTAGGTATACTATCATGTCATCTGCAAATAGAGACAATTTGACTTTCACCTTTTCTATTCAAATATTCTTTATTTCTTTTTATTGCCTAATAGCTGTGGCTAGAACTTCTAGTACTATGTTGAATAGGAGTGGTGAGAGAGGGCATCCTTGTGTAGTGCTGGATTTCAAAGGGAATGCTTCCAGTTTTTGCCCATTAAGTATGATATTGGCTGTTGGTTTGTGATAAATACCTTTTATTACTTTGAGATATGTTTCATCAATACCGAGTATATTGAGGGATTTTAGCATAAAGAGCTGTTGAATTTTGTCAAATGGTTTCTCTGCGTCAATTGAGATAATCATGTGGTTTTTGTTTTTGCTTCTGTTTATGTGGTGAATTACATTTATAGACTTGCATATGTTGAACCAGCCTTAGATGCCCGGGATGAATCCTACTTGATTATGATGGAAAAGTTCTTTAATGTGCTGTTGCAATCGGTTTGCCAGTATTTTATTGAAGATTTTTGCATCTAGGTTCATCATGGATATTGGCCTGAAGTTTTTTGTTCTTGTTGAATCTCTGCCGGGATTGGTATCAGGATGATGTTGGTTTCATAAAATGATTTGGAAAGGGTTCCCTTTTTTTTTTTGATTATTTGGAATAGTTTCAGAAGGAATGGTACCAGCTCCTCTTTGTGTGTCTGGTAGAATTCGGCTGTGAACCAATCTGGACCAGGGCTTTTTTGTGTGGTAGGCTCTTAATTGCTGTTTCAACTTCAGAACTTGTTATTGGTCTATTCATAGTTTCAGCTTCCTCCTGGTTTAGGCTTGGGAGGACACAGGTGTTGAGGAATTTATCCATTTCTTCCTGGTTTACTTGTTTATGTGCATAAAGTTGTTTGTAGTATTCTCTGATGATGGTTTCAATTTCTGTGAAATCTGTGGTGATTTTCTCTTTACCATTTTTTATTGCATCTATTTGGTTGTTCTCTCTTTTTTTTATCAGTCTGGCTAGTGGTCTGTCTATTTTGTTGATCTTTTCAAAAAACTAGCTCTTGGATTTATTGATGTCTTTCAAGGGTTTATTGTGTCTCTATCTCTTTCATTTCTGCTCTGATCTTAGTTATTTCTTGTCTTCTGCTAGGTTTTGAGTTTTTTGATCCCTCTAGCTCTTTCAATTTTGATGATAGGGTGTCAATTTTGGATCTCTCCACTCTTCTCATGTGGGCACTTATTGCTATATATTTTCCTCTACAGACTGCTTTAAATGTGTCCCAGAGATTCTGGTATGTTGTGTCTTCATTCTCATTGGTTTCAAAGAACTTCTTTATTTCTGCCTTCATTTCATTGTTTATCCAATCAACATTCAAGAGCCAGTTGTTCAGTTTCCATGAAGCTGTACGGTTCTGAGTTAGTTTCTGAATTCTGAGTTCTAACTTGATTGCACTATGGTCTGAGAGACTGTTTGTTATGATTTCAGTTGTTTTGCATTTGCTGAGGAGTGCTTTACTTCCAATTATGTGGTCAATTTTGGAGTAGGTGTGATGTGGTGCTGAGAAGAATGTATATTCTGTGGATTTGGGGTGGAGAGTTCTGTAAATGTCTATCAGGTTTGCTTGTTCCAGGTCTGAGTTCAAGTCCTGGATATTCTTGTTAATTTTCTGTCTGGTTGATCTGTCTGATATTGACAGTGGAGTGTTAAAGTCTCCCACTATTATTGTGTGGGAGTCTAAGTCTCTTTGTAAGTCATTAAGAACTTGCCTTATATATATCTGGGTGCTCCTGTATTGGGTCCATATATATTTAGAATCGTTAGCTCTTCTTGTTGTATCGATCCTTTTACCATTATGTAATGACCTTCTTTGTTTCTTTTGATCTTTGTTGCTTTAAAGTCTATTTTATCAGAGATGAGAATTGCAACTCCTGCTTTTTTTTTGCTCTCCATTTGCTTGGTAAATCTTCCTCCATCCCTTTATTTTGAGCCTTTGTGTATCCTTGCATGTGAGATGGGTTTCTGGATACAGCACACTGATGGGTTTTGGTTTTTATCCAATTTGCCAGTCTGTGTCTTTTGATTGGTGCATTTAGCCCATTTACATTTAGGGTTAATATTGTTATGTGTGAATTTGATACTGCCATTTTGATGCTAGCTGGCTGTTTTGCCATTGGTTGATGCAGATTCTTCATTTTGTTGATGCTCTTTAGCATTTGGTATGTTTTAGAATGGCTGGTACTGGTTGTTTTTCTATGTGTAGTGCCTCTTTCAGGAGCTCTTGTAAAGCAGAGGTGGTGACAAAATCTCTGAGTACTTGCTTGTTCAAAGGATTTTATTTTTCCTTCACTTATGAAGCTCAGTTTGGCTGGATATGAAATTCTGGGTTGAAAGTTCTTTTCTTTTCTTTTTTAATTTTAAATTTTTATTGCATTTTAGGTTTGGGGTACATGTGGAGAATGTGCAAGATAGTTGCATAGCACACACATGGCAGTGTGTTTTGCTGCCTTCCTTCACCCACATTTGGCATTTCTCCCAGGCTATCCCTCCCAGCTCCCCTGCTGTCCTCCCTATTCCCCAATAGACCCCAGTGTGTAGTACCCCCTCCCTGTGTCCATGTGTTCTCATTTTTCTCACCCGCCTATGAGTGAGAATATGTGGTATTTCATTTTCTGTTCTTGTGTCAGTTTGCTGAGAATGATGTTCTCCAGATTCATCCATGTCCTTACAAAGGACACAAACTCATCATTTTTGATTGCTGCATAATATTCCATGGTGTATATGTGCCACATTTTCCCAGTCCAGTCTATCATCGATGGGCATTTGGGTTGGTTCCAGGTCTTTGCTATTGTAAACAGTGCTGCAATGAACATTCGTGTGCATGTGTCCTTATAGTAGAACGATTTATAGTCCTTGATATATACCCAGTAATGGGATTGCTGGGTCAAATGGAATTTCTATTTCTAGGTCCTTGAGGAATCGCCACACTGTCTTCCACAATGGTTGAACTAATTTACACTCCCACCAACAGTGTAAGAGTGTTCCTATTTCTCCACATCCTCTCCAGCATCTGTTGTCTCCAGATTTTTAATGATCGCCATTCTAACTGGCGTGAGATGGTATCTCAATGTGGTTTTGATTTGCATCTCTAATGACCAGTGATGATGAGCATTTTTTCATGTGTTTGTTGGCCTCATGTATGTCTTCTTTGTAAAGTGTCTGTTCATATCCTTTGCCCATTTTTGAATGGGCTTGTTTGTTTTTTTCCTGTAAATCTGTTTGAGTTCTTTGTAAATTCTGGATATCAGCCCTTTGTCAGATGGGTAAACTGCAAAGATTTTTTCCCATTCTGTTGGTTGCCGATTCACTCTAGTGACTGTTTCTTTGCCATGCAAAAGCTGTGGAGTTTGATTAGGTCCCATTTGTCTATTTTGGCTTTTGTTGCCAATGCTTTTGGTGTTTTGGTCATGAAGTCCTTGCCTACTCCTATGTCCTGAATGGTTTTGCCTAGATTTTCTTCTAGGGTTTTTATGGTGCCAGGTCTTATGTTTAAGTCTTTAATCCATCTGGAGTTAATTTTAGTGTAAGGTGTCAGGAAGGGGTCCAGTTTCTGCTTTCTGCACATGGCTAGCCAGTTTTCCCAACACCATTTATTAAACAGGGAATCCTTTCCCATTGCTTGTTTTTGTCTGGTTTATCAAAGATTATATGGTTGTAGATATGTTGTGTTGCCTCTGTTCTGTTCCATTGGTCTATATCTCTGTTTTGGTACCAGTACCATGCTGTTTTGATTACTGTAGCCTTGTAGTATAGTTTGAAGTCTGGTAGTGTGATGCCTCCGCTGTGTTCTTTTGCTTAGAATTGACTTGGCTATGCGGGCTCTCTTTGGTTCCATATGAAGTTCATGGTGGTTTTTTCCAGTTCTGTGAAGAAATTCAATGGTAGTTTGATGGGGATAGCATTGATTCTGTAAATTACTTTGGGCAGTATAGCCATTTTCATGATATTGATTCTTCCTAACCATGAACATGGAATGTTTCTCCATCTGTTTGTGTCCTCTTATTTCATTGAGCAGTGGTTTGTAGTTTTCCTTGAAGAGGTCCTTACATTCCTTGTAAGTTGTATTCCTAGGTATTTTATTCTTTGTAGCAATTGTGAATGGCAGTTTGTTCTTGATTTGGTTCTCTTTAAGTCTGTTATTGGTGTATAGGAATGCTTGTGATTTTTGCACATTGATTTTATATCCTGAGACTTTGCTGAAGTTGCTTATCAGTTTCAGGAGTTTTGGGCTGAGGTGATGGGGTCTTCTAGGTATACTATCATGTCGCCTGCAAATAGAGACAATTTGGCTTCCACCTTTCCTATTTGAATACCCTTTATTTCTTTTTCTTGCCTGATTGCTCTGGCTAGAACTTCCAGTACTATGTTGAATAGGAGTGGTGAGAGAGGGCATCCTTGTCTAGTGCCGGATTTCAAAGGGAATGCTTCCAGTTTTTGCCCATTAAGTATGATATTGGCTGTTGGTTTGTCATAAATAGCTTTTATTACTTTGAGATATGTTCCATCAATACCAAGTTTATTGAGGGTTTTAGCATAAAGGGCTGTTGAATTTTGTCAAATGCCTTCTGCATCAATTGAGATAATCATGTGGTTTTTGTTTTTGGTTCTGTTTATGTGGTGAATTACATTTATAGACTTGTGTATGTTGAACCAGCCTTGCATCCCTGGGATGAATCCTACTTGATCATGATGGATAAGTTTTTTAATGTGCTGTTGCAATCGGTTTGCCAGTATTTTATTGAAGATTTTTGCATCTATGTTCATCATGGATATTGGCCTGAAGTTTTCTTTTCTTGTTGAGTCTCTGCCAGGTTTTGTATCAGGATGATGTTGGTCTCATAAAATGATTTGGGAAGGGTTCCTCTTTTGAATTATTTGGAATAGTTTCAGAAGGAATGGTACCAGATCCTCTTGTGTGTCTGGTAGAATTCGGCTGTGAACCCATCTGGACCTGGGCTTTTTTGTGTGGTAGGCTCTTAATTGCTGCCTCAACTTCAGACCTTGTTATTGGTCTATTCATAGTTTCAGCTTCCTCCTGGTTTAGGCTTGGGAGGACACAGGTGTCCAGGAATTTATCCATTTCTTCCTGGTTTACTAGTTTATGTGCATAGAGTTGTTTGTAGTATTCTCTGATGATGGTTTGAATTTCTGTGGAATCTGTGGTGATTTCCTTTTTTTTATTGCATCTATTTGGTTGTTCTCTTTTCTTTTTATCAGTCTGGCTAGTGGTCTGTCTATTTTGTTGATCTTTTCAAAAACCAGCTCTTGGATTTATTGATTTTTGAAGGGTTTTTCGTCTCTATCTCCTTCAGTTCTGCTCTGATCTTAGTTATTTCTTGTCTTCTGCTAGGTTTTGAGTTTTTGATCTTGCTCCTCTAGCTCTTTCAATTTTGATGATAGGGTGTCAATTTTGGATCTCTCCACTCTTCTCATGTGGGCACTTATTGCTATATATTTTCCTCTACAGACTGCTTTAAATGTGTCCCAGAGATTCTGGTATGTTGTGTCTTCATTCTCATTGGTTTCAAAGAACTTCTTTATTTCTGCCTTCATTTCATTGTTTATCCAATCAACATTCAAGAGCCAGTTGTTCAGTTTCCATGAAGCTGTGGTTCTGAGTTAGTTTCTGAATTCTGAGTTCTAACTTGATTGCACTATGGTCTGAGAGACTGTTTGTTATGATTTCAGTTGTTTTGCATTTGCTGAGGAGTGCTTTACTTCCAATTATGTGGTCAATTTTGGAGTAGGTGTGATGTGGTGCTGAGAAGAATGTATATTCTGTGGATTTGGGGTGGAGAGTTCTGTAAATGTCTATCAGGTTTGCTTGTTCCAGGTCTGAGTTCAAGCCCTGGATATCCTTGTTAATTTTCTGTCTGGTTGATCTGTCTGATATTGACAGTGGAGTGTTAAAGTCTCCCACTATTATTGTGTGGGAGTCTAAGTCTCTTTGTAAGTCATTAAGAACTTGCCTTATATATCTGGGTGCTCCTGTATTGGGTCCATATATATTTAGGATCGTTAGCTCTTCTTGTTGTATCGATCCTTTTACCATTATGTAATGACCTTCTTTGTCTCTTTTGATCTTTGTTGCTTTAAAGTCTATTTTATCAGAGATGAGAATTGCAACTCCTGCTTTTTTTGCTCTCCATTTGCTTGGTAAATCTTCCTCCATCCCTTTATTTTGAGCCTTTGTGTATCCTTGCATGTGAGATGGGTTTCCTGGATACAGCACACTGATGGGTTTTGGTTTTTATCCAATTTGCCAGTCTGTGTCTTTTGATTGGTGCATTTAGCCCATTTACATTTAGGGTTAATATTGTTATGTGTGAATTTGATACTGCCATTTTGATGCTAGCTGGCTGTTTTGCCCATTGGTTGATGCAGATTCTTCATTTTGTTGATGCTCTTTAGCATTTGGTATGTTTTAGAATGGCTGGTACTGGTTGTTCTTTCTATGTGTAGTGCCTCTTTCAGGAGCTCTTGTAAAGCAGGCCTGGTGGTGACAAAATCTCTGAGTACTTGCTTGTTGGCAAAAGATTTTATTCTTCCTTCACTTATGAAGCTCAGTTTGGCTGGATATGAAATTCTGGGTTGAAAGTTCTTTTCTTTAAGGATGTTGAATATTGGCCCCACTCTTCTGGCTTGTAGAGTTTCTGCTGAGAGATCTGCTGTGAGTCTGATGGGCTTCCTTTGTGGGTGACCTGACCTTTCTCTGGCTGCCCTTAGTATTTTCTCCTTCATTTCAACCCTGGTGAATCTGATGATTATGTGCCTTGGGGTTGCTCTTCTTGCAGAATATCTTTGTGGTGTTCTCTGTATTTCCTGGAGTTGAGTATTGACCTGCCTTGCTAGGTTGGGGAAATTTTCCTGGATAATATCCTGAAGAGTATTTTCCAGCTTGGATTCATTCTCTTGGTCACATTCTGGTACACCTATCAAACGTAGGTTAGGTCTCTTCACATAGTCCCACATTTCTTGGAGATTTTGTTCATTCCTTTTTGCTTTTTCTCTAATCTTGGTTTCTCATTTTATTTCATTGAGTTGATCTTCAACTTCTGATATTCTTTCTTCTGCTTGGTCAATTCGGCTGTTGAAACTTGTGCATGCTTCATGAAGTTCTCGTTGTGTTTTTCAGCTCCTTCAATTCATTCATATTCCTCTCTAAGTTGTCCATTCTTGTTATCATTTCCTCAAATCTTTTTCAAATCTTTTTCAAGGTTCTTAGTTTCTTTGCATTGATTTAGAACATGTTCTTTAGCTCACTGAAGTTTCTCATTATCCACCTTCTGAAGTCTGATTCCATCATTTGTCACACTCATTCTCCATCCAGCTTTGTTCCCTTGCTGGTGAGGAGTTTTGGTCCTTTGTAGGAGGTGAGGTGTTTTGGTTTCGGGTGTTTTCCTCCTTTTTGCACTGGTTTCTTCCCATCTTTGTGGATTTATCCACCTGTCATCTTAGTAGTTGCTGACTTTTCGATTGGGTCTCTGAGTGGATGCCCAGATTGTTGATGATGAAGTATTTCTGTTACTTAGTTTTCCTTCTAACAGTCTAGCCCTCTGCTGTATGACTGCTGAGGTCCACTCCAGGCCCTGCTTGTCTGGGGTACACCTGTAGCTGCAGAACAGTGAGGGATGCTACCAGTTTCTTCTTCTGCTATCTTTGTCCCAGAATGATGCCCGCCAAATGTCAGTCTGATTAGTCCTTTTTTGAGGTGACTCTTGGATATACAGGGGTCAGGAGCTGCTTGAGGAGATGGTCTGTACTTTATAGGAGCTCCAGTGCTGAGCTGTGAGCTCTGTTGTTCATTCAGGGTTGTTGGGTGGGTGTGTTTAGGTCACTGCAGCAGAACTTATAAACCCCCCTTTTTTTCCCCTCAGATGCTCTGTCTCAGGAGTTGGGGCTTTTATGAGTATCCATTGCACTGTCCTGCCCAGCTAGGAGGCAGTCTAGTCACTATTTGCCTGCCGGCTCTGCTCTGCTGCTGGGGCTCTGCCTACTGTAGGCTCTCTGTTGGTGGGTCTCTCTGTTATGGAAGGTTGCCTCAGCAATGGCAGGCTGCTTCAGCAATGGGCGGTACCTCAGTAGGGGTGGATGCATCTGTGGTGGACACCCCTCCCCACTGAGCTGCACCATCCTGGATTCAGCTGAGCCTGCAGTAAAACTCTCAACCCTGAGCATTTCAAATCGCCATTTTGTTTGTCCCTGTGGGGTGGGACCCACCGAGCCTGATCACCTGGCTCCCTGCCTCAGAGTCCTTCTCTCTCTCTCTTTTTTTTAAGTTGAATGGTTGACTCTCACAGGTGTTTCAGTTGCCTGCTGATAGGGCACTGGGATCTGTGTGATTTCCCATGCCACGGCCCACTGCACCAGCTCAAATCATGCTTCTCAGGAATCTTCTGGTCTGGCTCACTGTCCAAGTCCCACTCAATCAGATGGATATGTTAATCTGCCCTCCAAAATCTCAGACTGTTGGTTTAACAGGGCACCCAGACCAGTGAGCTTTGTGTGTGCTGCCACTGTGCTGCACTGCTGCTGTGCCTGAGCACTGGCCAAAACTGCTGCAAAAGCCGAAAGGGCTGTGCTGGTGTCCTGCATCTCTCCTACACTTGGGAATTTCCACGTTCTGTGAGCAACAAAGGTCCGTCTGAATATGCGGCTAGGACTCACCCTCTGCACCTTCACTGACAGCTGCAATACTGTCATGGTATTGTCATGCAATACTGTCATGCAGTTGTTTCTACAATGCCATCTTGAAAAATTTCTCAACTTTTCTTTGTGGTACTCCATCTACTTCAAGTTAAGTCCTGGTTCTTCAAGTTGACTGGCCTCCTTTTTACTTATTTGCTCTTGAATTCTAGGATAATTTTAGCATACATTGGATAGTTACATGAGTAAAAATTTCACAGCAAGATTGTTCCATTGTGTTCACTGGGTTATGAAAAGCTTGTTTTAAAAAAAAATGAACATCTCAAACTTATTGGTTTATATGACAATGTGCAGTGTTATAAACTTTTGAGTATGGACAGGACCTGAGGTTGCTGGCTTACTTTTCAGTGACCATAGTTCTAGTCTTCAGTTCAATGTTCACTTGGTTCAGCTGAATCAGGACCCTATAACCAGATTTTATACAATGATACTACAAAATTTCTGCCATCTTTCTTTTCTTCAATTGTGTCTGTACTGCAGGTACAGTGATGAGTATAAAGTGAAACTCAAGGCTGTACTCAAATGGTCAAAAGCAAAGTTATGACTGTGAATTTTTATATTTTGGAAAGATTGCCAGTAGTTTTCTTAAAAAAGTGTACTGCAAACACACAATATTGCTGTAATAATCTACTCATTTAAAATAAAATATATTTATTTGGTTCTCAGAGTGTGTCTGAAACTTTTACTGTCCTCTACTGCTATATTCTATTTATTTATTACTTTTATGAAGCTTACTTTCTGAAATTTGTAGGATGACATTTTCTGTACATGCACTGTTTAAATCCAAGGCAGGCCAAAGTACTGGGTATGAAACACACATCAATGAACAATACAAACTCCAAGGAGAATTAGTGTTTATAAATAATCTCACATAATACAGAGAAATAACCATGTTTAGAGCTTAGAGGTACTGAAGATATTTTAATGGGTTAGGTTAAAGCATGGTTATTTAAAAGCTGGCACTATTGACCTATTGAACTAAGTCCTTTTGTGGACAAGTTTTGTAGTCTCAGCAATGCACCAAGATGTAACACTTTTTTATTGTCTTAGATAACACCCAGAGTACCTTGACCTACCTCCAAGAAGATAAAGAGCACAGACACAAAAATTATGGTGGAGCCAAAGATTAATAAGGGAAAGAAGATAGATTTTTATCAACAGAGAGTCCTGAAGGTGGTGCCCCATATGAGAATGGGTATTTATGGACTGGGAAGAGAAAGGAACGTTAGTCTTGGAGATTTTGTGAATCAGCTTGGGTCAGGGCTGTCAACTGTCATCAATCAGAAAATTTGACCTGGGTCCTTGTTCTGAGACCATCTGGGGGCTGAATCATGATTCACAGAGGCCAATCTTACAGTCCAAAATAAAAAGAAAATTATATGCCAGGCCTTAGTCCCTCATCTGAGTGAGTTGGTGAAATGTGCAAGTTTCCATGCAAACCCTCCTCAGTAGTGAAGACCCTAACTGCTATTATAAAATCTTGGCATTGATATTTCTGGATGCTTCATTTTAGAGAGAAAATTTTGTGGAGAATAGCAACTAGGATTCTTCCCTAGGCTGTTTTAAATGTACTCAGAAGAAAGGCATGTTTATGCATGGTTCCATTTGCATTACCATTTGGACCATGATAGCCTCTAGGCAAAAAAGAAAAAAGTAAGAAAATTTGAGTTATTAAAGGACATGTATTAAAATAAGACATGGATGGGTACAGCAGCTCATGTCTGTAATCCCAGCACTTTGGGAAGCCAAAAAAGAGTCAATCATTTAAGATCAGAGGTTTCAAGACCAGCCTGACTGACATTGTGAAACCCCATCATTATTGAAAATACAAAAATTAGCTTGGTGTGGTAGTACATGCCTGTAGTTCCAGATAATCAGAAAGCTGAAGCAGGAGAATCACTTGAACTTGGGGAGGCAAAGGTGAGAGTGAGCTGAGATTACACCATTGTACTCTAGCCTGGCAACAAATCAAGCCTCCACTTTAAAAAAAAAAAAAGTGAGACATGGTGAGTAAGGACAGCTTAAAATTTTTGAAGCTGCTTTTATGCCCCCAACAGTGGTGGTTATATTTATGCTTGTTGAGATTTGAATGCATGGGGTGTTGCTTTGGTTGTCTCCCTTGTTCTTATTTTTCCTCCCACAAAAAACCTTCAGGTACTGGACACCTTATTTATTTCCATCACCTAAGAAAATCTGTAAGATAATTGCACACAATTATAATATTGATCTAGATTTTTATATTAGCCATCCCTTTCTATCTTCTCTTAGCCACAGCTGGATATTGCTGTTGGCTCACAGGAAAAAGCAGGATTAGTTTCAGATGTAAGCAAAAACTTAAAAACAACTAATGAGACCAGAAGTTAATAATAGATATGTGATAAGTTTTAAAACAATCTTTCTCTCTTACATTCTCATTTTTATTAGGAACAACCCATGATAGGACTGAGTTGTTTGCATGCAAAAGGAAAGCTTCAGTTCTTCCCCTTCCTGAGGAGTCTGCAAGCCAGATTTATGACCTCTTCAATTTATGACCAGGAGGCTTCTCACTCCATGCAAATTGTACCAAAGTTTAGCTAAAATATTTCTTCTCCCTGTGAAGTTTTACCTTCTGCTTCTCTGGCTTCCTACTAACAGATCTCTGAGGTGCCAGCAGGAATGGGCTGCTTCAGGACACAGTAAGCTCCCAAGATTTTTCTGCTGTGTTCTCTACAACTGTACTTCACTCAGCTCAAGCTCTCTCACTTGACTCAGCTCCAAGAAAAGTAAAAACTTCTACTAAAAAAATAAATATCAAAAGCTTTTCCAATGGGGCTATGTATTTGGGAGGGAAGGTTCTTTCTTTCTTACTTCTGTAGTTGGGGCACTCAATATTTGGGGTTTCTCCTGAATTCTGCAGTAGCAGTCTGCTTCCTTCAGAGGGTCTGTGGATTTTCTCAGAATTACTGGTTTGTTCATTCAGTTTATCTTGATGTAAAAGTCACAATCCGAGCTCTGCATGCTGCCTTTTCTGGAGTGACAGTCAGTCCTGTCTCTCATGCACCATCATTCAAATATTTTTTTACAGATATGGTCCAATAATGATGAATTTCCAAAGCATTCATTTTCTGAGAAATGCTATTTTTTCTTATTAATAAGAAATATTATGCTGGACATAGTGTCCAGGGTTGGCAATTTTTTTTAGCATTTTGAATACATTATCTAAATCTCTTGTGATCTGTAATAATTTCACTGAAAAGTTTGCTGTTAGTCTAAAAAATGTTGGCCTCAGATTTACTTGACTAAAAAAAAAACTTAAAAAATATATTGTAAGTATTCTTGATTCTAGGAGTGGCCAAGCAGTCCATGGCACTCACAGACAGGAATAAAAGCAGTGCATTATTTGAACACCTTCAACTAAAAAAAATCCTGGTTCTCCCACTGGGACTAAATAGGCAATCAACTTGACCCATGGAGAATAAAATTCACTGGGACCAAGCAGGCAATTAATTTGACCCATCAAGTATAAAGAAAAGGAGAATGGGGTGAAAGTTCACCCAGAAGAAGCACAGAGGTAAAGAAACCCTCACTCCCAGCCAAGGGAATCATCTTCACTTTTGATACCTCCAGGTACTTGAAAACCTATAAAATGCGGGTGTGAAATAAACCCCCAGAAAACCTCAGAAACTTCATGTTAGCTAAAAGTTAGTGACTTGTTAAAGAAAAAACAAATAGGCACAAAACAACAACAACATAAGCAAAAACGAACCCACAAAAAGCCCATTACAGGTCAGCAACCTCAAAATCAATAGTAGATAAACCCACAAAGATTACCAAAAGTCGACAGAAAAATGCTGAAAACTTACAAAGCTAGGATGCATCTTCTTCTCCAAGTGATGAAAATACTTCCCCAGTAAGTTTATACAACTAAGGCTGATATCTCTGAATTAAAAAATAGGCTTCAGAAGGTGAATAATAATAAACTATTCTGAGCTAAATCAACACTCTGTAAACCAATGCAAAAGATCTAAGACCCATAATAACATTAAAGGAGCTGTTGACCAGAAGAGCATTTAGAGAGAACATAACTAATCTGAAAGAGCTGGAAAAAACAACATGACAACTTCACAATGCAATCACAAGTATTAATAGAAGTATAGACCAATTGAAGAAAAATTAAACTTAGAGCTTGAAGACTATTATTATGAGATAAAATGGGCACACAATAATAGGAAAAAAAGGAAATTAAAATGAACAAAAAAACCTCTAAATAAGATGACATTATGTAAAAAAGTCAAACATATGTCTGTTTGTGGTACATGAAAGAGATGAGGAGATTGAAGCTATGTTATAAAACATACTTGAGATATTATCCAAAAGAACTTTCCCAACCTAGCAAGATCAATATTCAAACTGAGGAAATGCAAAGAACCCCAGTAAGACATTCTTCAAGAAAATTAATAAAATTGTCCAAAGTCAAACTAAAGGAAAAAAATGTTAAAGGTACTCAGAGGAAAGCTCAAGTCATTTACAAATAGAAGTCCATCAGAATAACAATGGACTTTTCAGTGGAAACCTAAGAAGCCAGAAAGATTCAACAATAACATTCAATTTTTTTTAATTTTTTAAATTTTTATTGCATTATAGGTTTTGGGGTACATGTGCAGAACATGCAAGATAGTTGCATAGGTACACACATGGCAGTGTGTTTGCTGCCTTCCTCCCTTCACCCACACTTGGCATTTCTCCCAGGCTATCCCTCCCAGCCCCCATGCTGTCCCTCACCCATTCCCCAATAGACCCCAGTGTGTAGTAGACCCTCCTGTGTCCATGTGTTCTCATTTTTCTCACCCGCCTATGAGTGAGTATATGTGGTATTTCTTTTCTGTTCTTGTGTCAGTTTGCTGAGAATGATGTTCTCAGATTCATCCATGTCCTTACAAAGGACACAAACTCATCATTTTTGATTGCTGCATAATATTCCATGGTGTATATGTGCCACATTTTCCCAGTCCAGTCTATCATCGATGGGCATTTGGGTTGGTTCCAGTTCTTTGCTATTGTAAACAGTGCTGCCATGAACATTCCTGTGCATGTGTCCTTATAGCAGAATGATTTATATTCCTTTGGATATATACCCAGTAATGGGATTACTGGATCAAATGGAATTTCTATTTCTAGGTCCTTGAGGAATCACCACACTGTCTTCCACAATGGTTGAACTAGTTTACACTCCCACCAACAGTGTAAGAGTATTCCTATTTCTCCACATCCTCTCCAGCATCTGCTGTCTCCAGATTTTTTAATGATCGCCATTCTAACTGGAGTGAGATGGTATCTCCATGTGGTTTTGATTTGCATCTCTCTAATAACCAACGATAATGAGCATTTTTTCATGTGTTTGTTGGCCTCATGTATGTCTTCTTTCATAGTGTCTGTTCATATCCTTTGGCCATTTTTGAATGGGCTTGTTTGTTTTTATCCTGTAAATCTGTTTGAGTTCTTTGTAAATTCTAAATATCAGCCCTTTGTCAGATACGTAAACTGCAAAGATTTTTTTCCATTCTGATAATTGCTGATTCACCCTAGTGACTGTTTGTTTTTCCATGCAGAAGCTGTGGAGTTTGATTAGGTCCCATTGTCTATTTTGGCTTTTGTTGCCAATGCTTTTGGTGTTTTGGTCATGAAGTCCTTGCCTACTCCTATGTCCTGAATGGTTTTGCCTAGATTTTCTTCTAGGGTTTTCATGGTGCCAGGTCTTATGTTTAAGTCTTTAATCCATCTGGAGTTAATTTTAGTGTAAGGTGTCAGGAAGGGGTCCAGTTTCTGCTTTCTGCACATGGCTAGCCAGTTTTCCCAACATTATTTATTAAACAGGGAATCCTTTCCCCGTTGCTTGTTTTGTCTGGTTTATCAAAGATTATATGGTTGTAGATATGTTGTGTTGCCTCCGATGCCTCTGTTCTGTTCCATTGGTCTATATCTCTGTTTTGGTACCAGTACCATGCTGTTTTGATTACTGTAGCCTTGTAGTATAGTTTGAAGTCTGGTAGTGTGATGCCTCCCGCTGTGTTCTTTTTGCTTAGAATTGACTTGGCTGTCGGGCTCTCTTTTGGTTCCATATGAAGTTCATGGTGGTTTTTCCAGTTCTGTGAAGAAATTCAATGGTAGTTTGATGGGGATAGCATTGATTGTGTAAATTACTTTGGGCAGTATAGCCATTTTCACGATATTGATTCTTCCTAACCATGAACATGGAATGTTTCTCCATCTGTTTGTGTCCTCTCTTATTTCGTTGAGCAGTGGTTTGTAGTTTTCCTTAAGAGGTCCCTTACATTCCTTGTGAGTTGTATTCCTAGGTATTTTATTTTCTTTGTAGCAATTGTGAATGGCAGTTCGTTCTTGATTTGGTTCTCTTTAAGTCTGTTATTGGTGTATAGGAATGCTTGTGATTTTTGCACATTGATTTTATATCCTGAGACTTTGCTGAAGTTGCTTATCAGTTTCAGGAGCTTTTGGGCTGAGGTGATGGGTCTTCTAGGTATACTATCATGTCTGCAAATAGAGACAATTTGGCTTCCACCTTTCCTATTTGAATACCCTTTATTTCTTTTCTTGCCTGATTGCTCTGGCTAGAACTTCCAGTACTATGTTGAATAGGAGTGGTGAGAGGGCATCCTTGTCTAGTGCGATTTCAAAGGGAATGCTTCCAGTTTTGCCCATTAAGTATGATATTGGCTGTTGGTTTGTCATAAATAGCTTTTATTACTTTGAGATATGTTCCATCAATACCAAGTTTATTGAGGGTTTTTAGCATAAAGGGCTGTTGAATTTTGTCAAATGCCTTCTCTGTCAATTGAGATAATCATGTGGTTTTGTTTTGCTTCTGTTTATGTGGTGAATTACATTTATAGACTTGCATATGTTGAACCAGCCTTGCATCCCAGGATGAATCCTACTTGATCATGATGGATAAGTTTTTAATGTGCTGTTGCAATCGGTTTGCCAGTATTTTATTGAAGATTTTTGCATCTATGTTCATCATGGATATTGGCCTGAAGTTTTCTTTTCTTGTTGAGTCTCTGCCAGGTTTTGGTATCAGGATGATGTTGGTCTCATAAAATGATTTGGGAAGGGTTCCCTCTTTTTGGATTATTTGGAATAGTTTCAGAAGGAATGGTACCAGATCCTCTTTGTGTGTCTGGTAGAATTCAGCTGTGAACCCATCTGGACCTGGGCTTTTTGTGTGGTAGGCTCTTAATTGCTGCCTCAACTTCAGACCTTGTTATTGGTCTATTCATAGTTTGGCTTCCTCCTGGTTTAGGCTTGGGAGGACACAGGCGTCAGGAATTTATCCATTTCTTCCTGGTTTACTAGTTTATGTGCATAGAGTTGTTTGTAGTATTCTCTGATGATGGTTTGAATTTCTGTGGAATCTGTGGTGATTTCCCTTTATCGTTTTTTATTGCATCTATTTGGTTGTTCTCTCTTTTCTTTTTATCAGTCTGGCTAGTGGTCTGTCTATTTTGTTGATCTTTTCAAAAACCAGCTCTTGGATTTATTGATTTTTGAAGGGTTTTCTTGTCTCTATCTCCTTCAGTTCTGCTCTGATCTTAGTTATTTCTTGTCTTGGCTAGGTTTTGAGCTTTTTGATCTTGCTCCTCTAGCTCTTTCAATTTTGATGATAGGGTGTCAATTTTGGATCTCTCCACTCTTCTCATGTGGGCACTTATTGCTATATATTTTCCTCTACAGACTGCTTTAAATGTGTCCCAGAGATTCTGGTATGTTGTGTCTTCATTCTCTCGTTGGTTTCAAAGAACTTCTTTATTTCTGCCTTCATTTCATTGTTTATCAATCAACATTCAAGAGCCAGTTGTTCAGTTTCCATGAAGCTGTGCGGTTCTGAGTTATTTTCTGAATTCTGAGTTCAACTTGATTGCACTATGGTCTGAGAGACTGTTTGTTATGATTTCAGTTGTTTTGCATTTGCTGAGGTGCTTTACTTCCAATTATGTGGTCAATTTTGGAGTAGGTGTGATGTGGTGCTGAGAAGAATGTATATTCTGTGGATTTGGGGTGGAGAGTTCTGTAAATGTCTATCAGGTTTGCTTGTTCCAGGTCTGAGTTCAAGTCCTGGATATCCTTGTTAATTTTCTGTCTGGTTGATCTGTCTGATATTGACAGTGGAGTGTTAAAGTCTCCCACTATTATTGTGTGGGAGTCTAAGTCTCTTTGTAAGTCATTAAGAACTTGCCTTATATATCTGGGTGCTCCTGCATTGGGTCCATATATATTTAGAATCATTAGCTCTTCTTGTTGTATCGATCCTTTTACCATTATGTAATGACCTTCTTTGTCCTTTTGATCTTTGTTGCTTTAAAGTCTATTTTATCAGAGATGAGAATTGCAACTCCTGCTTTTTGCTCTCCATTTGCTTAAATCTTCCTCCATCCCTTTATTTTGAGCCTTTGTGTATCCTTGCATGTGAGGTGGGTTTCCTGGATACAGCACACTGATGGGTTTTGGTTTTTATCAATTTGCCAGTCTGTGTCTTTTGATTGGTGCATTTAGCCCATTTACATTTAGGGTTAATATTGTTATGTGTGAATTTGATACTGCCATTTTGATGCTAGCTGGCTGTTTTGCCCATTGGTTCATGTAGATTCTTCATTTTGTTGATGCTCTTTAGCATTTGGTATGCTTTTAGGATGGCTGGTACTGGTTGTTTCTTTCTATGTGTGCCTCTTTCAGGAGCTCTTGTAAAGCAGGCCTAGTGGTGACAAAATCTCTGAGTACTTGCTTGTTCATGAAGGATTTTATTTTCCTTCACTTATGAAGCTCAGTTTGGCTGGATATGAAATTCTGGGTTGAAAGTTCTTTTCTTTAAGGATGTTGAATATTGGCCCCACTCTCTTCTGGCTTGTAGAGTCTCTGCCGAGAGATCTGCTGTGAGTCTGATGGGCTTCCCTTTGTGGGTGACCCGACCTTTCTCTCTGGCTGCCCTTAGTATTTTCTCCTTCATTTCAACCCTGGTGAATCTGATGATTATGTGCCTTGGGGTTGCTCTTCTTGCAGTATCTTTGTGGTGTTCTCTGTATTTCCTGGAGTTGAGTATTGACCTGTCTTGCTAGGTTGGGGAAATTTTCCTGGATAATATCCTGAAGAGTGTTTTCCAGCTTGGATTCATTCTCTTCATCACATTCTGGTACACCTATCAAACGTAGGTTGGGTCTCTTCACATAGTCCCACATTTCTTGGAGATTTTGTTCATTCCTTTTGTGCTTTTTCTTTAATCTTGGTTTCTCATTTTATTTCATTGAGTTGATCTTCAACTTCTGATATTCTTTCTTCTGCTTGGTCAATTCGGCTGTTGAAACTTGTGCATGCTTTGCGAAGTTCTCGTGTTGTGTTTTCAGCTCCTTCAATTCATTCATATTCCTCTCTAAGTTGTCCATTGTTATCATTTCCTCGAATCTTTTTCAAATCTTTTTCAAGGTTCTTAGTTTCTTTGCACTGATTTAGAACATGTTCTTTTAGCTCACTGAAGTTTCTCATTATCCACTTTCTGAAGTCTGATTCCTGTCATTTGTCACACTCATTCTCCATCCAGCTTTGTTCCCTTGCTGGTGAGGAGTTTTGGTCCTTTAGGAGGTGAGGTGTTTTGGTTTGGGTGTTTTCCTCCTTTTTGCACTGGTTTCTTCCCATCTTTATGGATTTATCCACCTGTCATCTTAGTAGTTGCTGATTTTCAATTGGGTCTCTGTGTGGATGCCCAGATTGTTGATGATGAAGTATTTCTGTTACTTAGTTTTCCTTCTAATGGTCTATCCCTCTGCTGTATGAGTGCTGAGGTCCACTCCAGGCCCTGCTTGTCTGGGGTACACCTGTAGCAGCTGTGGAACAGTGAGGATGCTACCAGTTTCTTCTTCTGCTATCTTTGTTCCAGAATGATGCCCAGCCAAATGTCAGTCTGATTAGTCCTTTTTGGGGTGACTCTTTGGATATACAGGGGTCAGGGAGCTGCTTGAGGAGAGTCTGTGCTTTATAGGAGCTCAGTGCTGAGCTGTGAGCTCCGTTGTTCATTCAGGGTTGTTGGGAGGTTGTTTATGTCTGCTGCAGCAGAACTCATAAAACCCCTTTTTTCCTAGATGCTCTGTCTCAGGGAGTTGGGGCTTTCTTTATGAGTATCTGTTGCTGTCCTGCCTGCCCAGCTAGGAGGCAGTCTATTCACTATTTGCCTGCTGGGGCTCTGACCTGCTAGCAGGTCCACCCTGTTGCTGGGCTTTGTTCTGCTGTGGTGCTCTGCCCTGCTGGGAGTCTCTCTGTTATGGCAGGTTGCCTCTTGGCAATGGCAGGCTGCATCAGCCCTGGGTGGTACTTCAGTAGGGGTGGATTGCGTCCATAGTGGTGGATGCCCCTCCCCCACTGGGCTGCACCTGTCCTAGATGCCAGCAAAACTCTCAGCCCCTGAGCACCTCCAATCGCCCCTGCTTGTCCCATGAGGTGGGACCCGAGCCCGATCACCCAGCTCCCTGCCTCAGAGTCCTGTCCTCTCTCTCTCTCTCTCTTCTCCCCCAAGCTGAAGGTCGACTCTCTCACTGGGCCCCAGTAGCCTGCTGATAGGGCACTGGGATCTGTGATCTCCCATGCCACTGCCCACTGCCCGGCTCAGATCACTTCCAGGAATCTCCTGGTCTGGCTCGTGTCAAGTCCCATTCAATCAGATGGACATGCCAATCTGCCCTTCAAATCTCAGATTGCCAGTTTAACAGGGCACCCAGACCAGTGAGTTTTTTGTGGGTCGCTGTGCTGCAGCGCCAATGACTGCGCTGGCTGCAGAAGCTGTGCAAGCGTCCCATGTCTCTTCCACCTGGGACTTTCAATGCTTCTGTGGGCAAAAAGGTCCATCTGAGAATGCAGACTCACCCTCTGTGCCTTCACTGAGAGCTGCAATCCTGAGTTGCCTCTGATGCCATCTTGGAATCTTCTGTTTAAGTCTTTAATCCATCTGGAGTTAATTTTAGTGTAATGTCAAGGGGTCAGTTTCTGCTTTCTGCACATGGCTATTATTTATTAAACAGTACCATGCTGTTTTGATTACTGTAGCCTTGTAGTATAGTTTGAAGTCTGGTAGTGTGATGCCTCCTGCTGTGTTCTTTTGCTTAGAATTGACTTGGCTATGTGGGCTCTCTTTTGGTTCCATGAAGTTCAGGTGGTTTTCCAGTTCTGTGAAGAAATCAATGGTAGCTTGATGGGGATAGCATTGAATTTAAATTACTTTGGGCAGTATAGCCATTTTCATGATTCTTCCTAACCGAATGTTTCTCCATCTGTTTGTGTCCTCTCTTATTTCGTTGAGCAGTGGTTTGTAGTTCTCCTTGAAGAGGTCCTTACATTCCTTGTAGTTGTATTCCTAGGTATTTTATTCTCTTTGTAGCAATTGTGAATGGCAGTTCTTCTTGATTTGGCTCTCTTTAAGTCTGTTATTGGTGTATAGGAATGCTTGTGATTTTTGCACATTGATTTTGTATCCTGAGACTTTGCTGAAGTTGCTTATCAGTTTCAGGAGTTTTGGGCTGAGGTGATGGGGTCTTCTAGATATACTATCATGTGTCTGCAAATAGAGACAATTTGGCTTCCACCTTTCTATTTGAATACCCTTTATTTCTTTTTCTTGCCTGATTGCTCTGGCTAGAACTTCCAGTACTATATTGAATAGGAGTGGTGAGAGACATCCTTGTCTAGTGCCAGTTTCAAAGGGAATGCTTCAGTTTTGCCCATTCAGTATGATATTGGCTGTTGGTTTGTCATAAATAGCTTTTATTATTTTGAGATATGTTCCATCAATACCAAGTTTATTGAGGGTTTTATCAAAGGCCTTCTCTGCATCAATTGAGATAATCATGTGGTTTTGTTTTGGTTCTGTTTATGTGGTGAATTACATTTATAGACTTGCATAGTTGAACCAGCCTTGCATCCCAGGATGAATCCTACTTGATCATGATGGATAAGTTTTTGATGTGCTGTTGCAATCAGTTTGCCAGTATTTTATTGAAGATTTTGCATCTATGTTCATCATGGATATTGGCCTGAAGTTTTCTTTTCTTGTTGAGTCTCTGCAGGTTTTGGTATCAGGATGATGTTGGTCTCATAAAATGATTTGGGAAGGTTCCTCTTTTGAATATTTGGAATAGTTTCAGAAGGAATGGTACCAGTTCCTCTTTGTGTGTCTGGTAGGCTGCCTCAACTTCAGATCTTGTTATTGGTCTATTCATAGTTTACTTCTTCCTGGTTTAGGCTTGGGAGGACACAGGTGTCAGAATTTATCCATTTCTTCTGTTTATGTGCATAGAGTTGTTTGTAATATTCTCTGATGATGGTTTGAATTTCTGTGGAATCTGTGGTGATTTCCCCTTTATCATTTTTTATTGCATCTATTTGGTTGTTCTCTCTTTCTTTTTTATCAGTCTGGCTAGTGGTCTGTCTATTTTGTTGATCTTTTCAAAAAACCAGCTCTTGGATTTATTGATTTTGAAGGGAGTTCTGCTCTGATCTTAGTTATTTCTTGTCTTCTGCTAGGTTTTGAGCTTTTTTTTGATCTTGCTCCTCTAGCTCTTTCAATTTTGATGATAGGGTGTCAATTTTGGATCTCCACTCTTCTCATGTGGGCACTTATTGCTATATATTTTCCTCTAGAGACTGCTTTAAATGTGTCCCAGAGATTCTGGTATGTTGTGTCTTCATTCTCATTGGTTTCAAGAACTTCTTTATTTCTGCCTTCATTTCATTGTTTATCAATCAACATTCAAAGCCAGTTGTTCAGTTTCCATGAAGCTGTGCAGTTCTGAGTTAGTTTCTGAATTCTGAGTTCTAACTTGATTGCACTGTGGTCTGAGAGACTGTTTGTTATGATTTCAGTTGTTTGCATTTGCTGAGGTGCTTTACTTCCAATTATGTGGTCAATTTTGGAGTAGGTGTGATGTGGTGCTGAGAAGAATGTATATTCTGTGGATTTGGGGTGGAGAGTTCTGTAAATGTCTATCAGGTTTGCTTGTTCCAGGTCTGAGTTCAAGTCCTGGATATCCTTGTTAATTTTCTGTCTGGTTGATCTGTCTAATATTGACAGTGGAGTGTTAAAGTCTCCCACTATTATTGTGTGGGAGTCTAAGTCTCTTTGTAAGTCATTAAGAACTTGCCTTATATATCTGGGTGCTCATTGGGTCCATATATATTTAGGATCATTAGCTCTTCTTGTTGTATCGATCCTTTTACCATTATGTAATGTCCTTCTTTGTCTCTTTTGATCTTTGTTGCTTTAAAGTCTATTTTATCAGAGATGAAATTGCAACTCCTGCTTTTTCCATTTGCTTGGTAAATCTTCCTCCATCCCTTTATTTTGAGCCTTTGTGTATCCTTGCATGTGAGATGGGTTTCCTGGATACAGCACACTGATGGGTTTTGGCTTTTTTAGTCTGTGTCTTTTGATTGGTGCATTTAGCCCATTTACATTTAGGGTTAATATTGTTATGTGTGAATTTGATACTGCCATTTTGATGCTAGCTGGCTGTTTTGCCATTAGTTGATGCAGATTCTTCATTTTGTTGATGCTCTTTAGCATTTGGTATGTTTTTGGATGGCTGGTACTGGTTGTTTCTTTCTATGTGTAGTGCCTCTTTCAGGAGCTCTTGTAAAGCAGGCCTGGTGGTGAAAATCTCTGAGTACTTGCTTGTTAAAGGATTTTATTTTTCTTCACTTATGAAGCTCAGTTTGGCTGGATATGAAAATTCTGGGTTGAAAGTTCTTTTCTTTAAGGATGTTGAATATTGCTTACACTCTTCTGGCTTGTAGGGTTTTTCTGCAGATAGAGTCTGATGGGCTTCCTTTGCTGGGTGACCGACCTTTCTCTCTGGCTGCTTAGCATTTTCTCCTTCATTTCAACCCTGGTGAATCTGATGATTATGTGCCTTGGGTTTGCTCTTCTTGAGAATATCTTTGTGTGTTCTCTGTATTTCCTGGAGGAATGTTGGCCTGCCTTGCTAGGTTGGGGAATTTTCCTGGATAATATCTGAAGAACATTTTCCAGCTTGGATTCATTCTCTCGTCATCATTCTGGTACCTATCAAAGATCACGTCTCTTCACATAGTCCCACATTTCTTGGAGACTTTTCATTCCTTTTACCCTTTTTCTCTAATCTTAGCTTTTTATTTCATTGAGTTGATCTTGACTTCTGATATCCTTTCTTCTTCTTGGTCAATTGGCTGTTGAAACTTGCTGAGTTCTCATGTTGTGTTTTCAGCTTCTTCAATTCACTTCTATATTCCTCTCTAAGTTGTCCATTCTTTGTTATCATTTCTCAAATCTTTTTTCAAATCTTTCAGGTTCTTCTTCTTTGCATTGATTTAGAACATGTTCTTTTTCTTTAGCTCACAAGTTTCTGTATCACCTTCTGAAGTCTGATTCTGTCATTTCATCCACTCATTCTCATCCAGCCTTTGTTCCCTTGCTGGTGAGGGGTCCTTAGAGGTGTTCTGGTTTTGGGTTTTTTCCTCCTTTTTGCACTGGTTTCTTCCCATCTGTGGATTTATCCACATCTTTGTCATTAGTAGTTACTTTTTAATTGGGTCTCTGAGTATGTGCCCAGATTGTTGATGAAAATTATTTCTGTTTCTTAGTTTTCCTTCTAACAGTCACCCTCTGCTGCGACTGCTGAGGTCCCTCCAGGCCCTGCTTGGGGTACCTTCAGCTGGTGCAGAGTGGCTACTGAGTTTCTCTTCTTCTACTATCTTTGATCCCATGAATGATGCCAATGTAGTCTGAATGTGATCCTTGGCTTTAGATATACAGTCAGGGCTGCTTGTGGAGAATGGTCTGTACTTCTATGAGCTCCATGCTGAGCTGTGAGCTCCGTTGTTCATTCAGGGTACTTCTTTATCTGTAGCAGAACGAAAACCCTGAGCTCTTTTTATGATCGCTGTTTATACATTGGGGTTTGCTTGAGATTATGTAGCTGAGTTTTTCCTGTTCCATGCAAGCTAGGCTACTGTCTTACTGCCATTCTGAGGCTCTGCCTTTTTCCGTGCTCTGCCCTTAGGCTACCTGAGTTCTGATGTCCTGCTACTGTTGGTGGGCTCTGCCCTAGAATCTCACTGGCAGGTTGCCTCGGCAATGCTACAGGCTGTCAACAGATGGGTATACCTCAGTAGGGGAAATGTCAGTTGCCCCCCTTATCACCGAGCTGCTACCATCCTTGATCAGCTGAAGTAAAACTTTCAACCACATCTCATTGCTGCCATTTTGTTTGTCTGTGGGGTGACCACCAGCCTGTGGCTCCCTGCCTCAGAGCCCTTTCCTCTTTTTTAAGTTGAATGTCTGACTCTCCCAGGTGTTCACCTGCTTTGAGAGCTTCCCGGGATCTGTGTGATTTCCCAGCAGCCACTGCACCTGGCTCAAATCACTTCCTGGGAATCTCCTGGCGCTGCTGAATCTCTCCTTAACTGAGTGGAATATGTTACTGAGACTCTCCTCGTGTTGTTCTTGGTAACAGGGCACCTGACCAGTGGTTTTTCAATTTGCTGCATCAGGGTCTGACACAGAAACATCTGGAGTGCTTTGGTGTCAGAGAATCTCCGAGGGAGCTGAAGGAGATTATAGCATAACAATGTTTCACTGCAACAATCTGAAAACTCACATCTGGAAACTTTACGTTCACTTCATTTTATATTCAGAAAAGAAAGTCTGCCAGAATTCTGATAGTTTGGCAAAACTGGTCCTGTAGTAGAGTTCATAGAGTAGTCTTAGTGAAGATTAAAAACAAAGCTTTTCTAGTCTTCTATTAATGTCTCTATTAATAGATGTAATGTGCTCTTCAAAGCATCAATTATAATAATTTCTCTTCTGATTTAATGAATGTTTAATACAAGAGGTGCCTGTGGCTAAGATTTGGTAAGCAAGTGACAATGAGGGTGAAAGAGGGCTTGAGAATTTACTATGGCTGTCCAACAAATCAAGCTGACGATTACAGGGAGTGATACACCTGAAGTCACATATGTGTCCATCTACTGGTTAGATTACATTACTACATTTAAGTTGTGAAAAAATAGATTTGAGAGCAGCCATGGACAACTCATACTTCAAACTCTTGTTTATGAACAAGTTTTGTCTAGACTTGTTTCTCTAAATGTTAATAAAGGAAGATAAAGCAATATCAGGTGGAGAAGATGGCACTGTAGGACCAACTCAGGATTGCAGCTCCCAGTGAAGCAGAGGTGAGTGGATGCTGCGCATTTCAGATGGATCTTTATTGCCCACAGACCAGGAGATTCCCAGGTGTGGAGCAGGGCTGCCAGCAGGCAGTTTGGGCAGCGCTGTTTGGGCTGGCCGCACAGCAACACTCTGTCAAAAATACATGGTTTGGTTGCCCTGTTAAACCAACATTGGAGATTTTGGAGGCAGATTAGCACATTCATACTGATTAAAGGACACACAAAAGCCAGGCCAGGAGATTTCCAGAGCAACATGTGATTTGAGCCAGTGCAGTGGGTTGCTGCACATGAAATCACAATCGCCCTTTCAGCAGGACTGGAACACCTGGGAGAGAGTCAACCTCAGTTCAACAAAAAGGAGAAGAGACAGGGAGCAGGTGATCAGGCTGGTGGTCCCACCCACAAAAACAAACAAAACAGCAATTTGAAATGCTTGGGGTTGAGAGTTTTCATGGCTCATGGCACCCAGGAGCAGCTCAGTGGGAGGGCATCTGCCACTACTGAGGCACTAGCCCTTGAGGTACTCTGCCATTGCAGTGCAGCCTGCCATTGCGCAGCCACGCCATAACAGAGGTCGCCACTACAGAGGCAGTCCACCAACAGGCAGCTAACCACACCCATATAGGACTGAATTGCAAAGCCCACAGCAGCAGAGCCCACAGCAGCAGGCAGGAGCCCACAGCAGCAGGGTGGAGCCCCAGGCAGCAGGGCAGAGCCAATGGCAACAGGGCAGAGAGCAGCTCAGCATAGAGAAGCAGACTGACTGCCTCCTTGCTGGGCAGGAAAGTGCAACAGATACTCATAAATAAAGCCCTAACTCCCTGGGACAGAGCATCTGGGGAAAAAAAAGGGGTTTATGAGTTCTGCTGCAGCAGACTTAAACACCTGCCTACAACCCTGAATGAACAACGGGCTCACAGCTCAGCACTGAGCTCCTATAAAGTACAGACTATCTCCTCACAGCAGCCCTGACCCCTGTATATCAAGAGTCACCTCACAAAGGACTGATCAGACTGACATTTGGCGGGCATCATTCTGGGACAAAGATAGCAGAAGAAGAAACTGGTAGCATCCCTCACTGTTCTGCAGCTGCTACAGGTGTACCCCAGACAAGCAGGGCCTAGTGGACCTCAGCAGTCCTACAGCAGAGGGGCTAGACTGTTAGAAGGAAAACTAAGTAACAGAAATACTTCATCATCAACAATCTGGGCATCCACTCAGAGACCCAATCAAAAATCAGCAACTACTCAGATGACAGGTGGATAAATCCACAAAGATGGGAAGAAACCAGTGCAAAAGGAGGAAAACACCAAAACCAAAACACCTCACCTCCTACAAGGACCAAAACTCCTCACCAGCAAGGAACAAAGCTGGATGGAGAATGAGTGTGATGAAATGATGGAATCAGACTTCAGAAGGTGGATAATGAGAAACTTCAGTGAGCTAAAGAACATGTTCTAAATCAATGCAAAGAAACTAAGAACCTTGAAAAAAGATTTGAGAAATGATAACAAGAATGGACAACTTAGAGGAATATGAATGAATTGAAGGAGCTGAAAAACACAACACGAGAACTTCATGAAGCATGCACAAGTTTCAACAGCCGAATTGACCAAGCAGAAGAAAGAATATCAGAAGTCGAAGATCAACTCAATGAAATAAAATGAGAAACCAAGATTAGAGAAAAAAGCACAAAAGGAATGAACAAAGTCTCCAAGAAATGTGGGACTATGTGAAGAGACCTAACCTACGTTTGATAGGTGTACCAGAATGTGACAAGAGAATGAATCAAGCTGGAAAATACTCTTCAGGATATTATCCAGGAAAATTTCCCCAACCTAGCAAGGCAGGCCAATATCAAGTCCAGGAAATACAGAACACCACAAAGATATTCCTGAGAAGAGCAACCCCAAGGCACATAATCGTCAGATTCACCAGGGTTGAAATGAAGGAGAAAATGCTAAGGGCAGCCAGAGAAAGGTCAGGTCACCCACAAAGGAAGCCCATCAGACTCACAGCAGATCTCTCGGCAGAAACTCTACAAGCCAGAGAGAGAGTGGGGGCCAATATTCAACATCCTTAAAGAAAGAACTTTCAACCCAGAATTTCATATCCAGCCAAACTGAGCTTCATAAGTGAAGGAAAAATAAAATCCTTTTGCCAAACAAGCAAGTACTCAGAGATTTTGTCACCACCAGGCCTGCTTTACAAGAGCTCCTGAAAGAGGCACTACACATAGAAAGGAACAACCAGTACCAGCCATTCCAAAAACATACCAAATGCTAAAGCATCAACAAAATGAAGAATCTGCATCAACCAATGGGCAAAACAGCCAGCTAGCATCAAAATGGCAGTATCAAATTCACACATAACAATATTAACCCTAAATGTAAATGGGCTAAATGCACCAATCAAAAGACACAGACTGGCAAATTGGATAAAAAGCCAAAACCCATCGGTGTGCTGTATCCAGAAACCCATCTCACATGCAAGGATACACAAAGGCTCAAAATAAAGGGATGGAGGAAGATTTACCAAGCAAATGGAGAGCAAAAAAAAGCAGGAGTTGCAATTCTCATCTCTGATAAAATAGACTTTAAAGCAACAAAGATCAAAAGAGACAAAGAAGGTCATTACATAATGGTAAAAGGATCGATACAACAAGAAGAGCTAACGATCCTAAATATATGGACCCAATACAGGAGCACCCAGATATATAAGGCAAGTTCTTAATGACTTACAAAGAGACTTAGACTCACACACAATAATAGTGGGAGACTTTAACACTCCACTGTCAATATAGACAGATCAACCAGACAGAAAATTAACAAGGATATCCAGGGCTTGAACTCAGACCTGGAACAAGCAAACCTGATAGACATTTACAGAACTCTCACCCCAAATCCACAGAATATACATTTTCTCAGCATCACATCACCTACTGTCCTAAAATTGACCATATAATTGGAGTAAAAGACCTCCTCTCAAATGTCAAAACAACTGTGTTCTCAGTCTCAGACCATGAGTGCAAATCAGTATTTCTTTCAGAATTCTAACTGTCAGCTTGCTGAGGCTGAACTGGCTCTTGAATGTTGATTCATAAACAATACAAATGGAGCAGAAATAAAAAGTTCTTCAAAACCAACGAGAACAAAGACACAAACATACCAGAATCTCTGGGACACATTTGGGTTGGTTCTAGAGGAAAATATTGTAAAATTGCCCACATGAAAGTGGAGAGATATTGACACCTAGACAGAAAATTGAAAGAGCTAGAGGAGCAAGATCAAGAACTCAAAACCTAGCAGAAGACAAGAAATAACTAAGATCAGAGCAGAACTCTCCATCCCAAGATCCAGAGAATGCAAAAAACCCTTCAAAAAATCAATAAATCCAGAGCTTTTCTTTGAAAAGAGTAAACAAAATGGAAGACCACTAGCCAGGCCTCAGCAAATGAAAAGAGAATTTTAACAAATACTCTCGGAATAAAATGCAATCAATAAAATCTCAAATTCAAACTAATTCAAACCATCAGCTTCAGAGAATACTGAACAACTCATGCTCTTGAAACTAGTAAACCTGGAAGAAATGATAAAGTGACAGGTAGAAATCCTCCCAGTTCTTCAAAACCAATGAAACTATGAAAGACACAACATAACAGAATCTCTGGGACATTTAAACAGGCAGATATATAGAGGCCTGCCCACATAGCAAAAAGTGGGTAGATCTAAAATTGACACCCTCAGTCAAAATTGAAAGAGGAAGCAAGACAAAACTCAAAACCTGTAAGAAGACAAAAATCCTAAGATCAGAGCAGAACTGAATTTTGGAGACCAGAACATCATCTCTTCAAAAAAATCAAAATGCTGAGAGTTTTGAAAGATCAACAGAATGACTTACTAATCAGACTGATAGAAAGAACAAGATGCAAAAACTTCAATAAAATGATGCAATAAAAATGATAAAAAATCACCACAGATTCACAGAAATTCAAATCATAATCAAGAGAATATTACAAACAACTCTATACATAAACTAATAAACCTGGAAGAAATGATAAATTCCTGGACACTTGTGTCCTCTCAATATAAACCAGAGCCAAAACTGCTATGAATAGACCAATAACAAGGTCTGAAGTTGAGGCATCAATTAGGCAAACTACCAGACAAAAAAGCCCAGGTCCCATGGGTTCTGGCCAGTTACCAGACACACAAGAGGAGCTGGTACTAATCCTTCTGAAACTATTCAAATAATCCAAAAAAAGAGAATCCGTCCCAAATCATTTATGGAAGCATCATTCTGATACCAAAACCTGGCAGAGACTCAACAAGAAAAGAAAACTTCAGGCCAATATCCATGATGAACCATAGTTCATGCAAAAATCTTCCATAAAATACTGGCAAACCCGATTGCAACAGCATCAAAAAAAACTTATCCATCATGATCAAGTAGGATTCATCCGAGGATGCAAGGTTGGTTCAACATCATAAGTCTATAAACGTAATTCACCACATAAACAGAACCAAAAACAAAACCACATGATTATCTGAATTGGCCTTGAAGGCATTTGACAAATTCAACAGCCCTGCTAAAAACCCTCAATAAACTCAGTATTGATGGGCAGTATCTCAAAGTAATGAAAGCTATTTACCACAAGCCAACAGCCAATATCATACTGAATGGGCAAAAACTGGAAGCATTCCTTTGAAATCCGGCAATGAACAAGGATGCCCTCTCTCACCACTCCTATTCAATATATTACTGGAAGTTCTAGCCAGAGCAATCAGGCAAGAAAAAGAAATAAAGGGTATTCAAATAGAAAGGAGGAAAGCCAAATTGTCTCTGTTGCAGATGACATGATAGTATACCTAGAAGACCCCATCACCTCAGCGAACTTCTGAAACTGATAGCAACTTCAGCAAAGTCTCCAGGATATAAAATCAATGTGCAAAAATTACAAGCATTTCTATACAATAACAGACTTAAAAGAGGCCAAATCAGAGCAAACTGCTCATTCTAATTGCTACAAAGAGAATAAAATACCTAGGAATACAACTTACAAAGGCGTGAGGACCTCTTTAAGAAAAACTACAAACCACTGCTCCAACGAAATAAGAGGACACAAACAGATGGAGAAACATTCCATGTTGGTGGTTAGGAAGAATCAATATCATTGAAAATGGCCAAACTGCCCAAAGTAATTTACAGATTCAATGCTATCTCCATCAATCTACATTGACGTTTCTTCACAGAACTGGAAAAAACCACCATGAACTTCATATGGAACCAAGAGAGCCCACATAGCCAAGTCAATTCTAAGCAAAAGAACACAGCGGGAGGCATCACACTACCAGACTTCAAACTATACTACAAGGCTACAGTAATCAAAACAGCATGGTAACTGGTATTAAAACAGAGATATAGACCAATGGAACAGAACAGAGGCATCGGAGGCAACACAACATATCTACAACCATACAATCTTTGATAAACCAGACAAAAACAAGCAATGGGGAAAGGATTCCTGTTTAATAAATGGTGTTGGGAAAACTGGCTAGCCATGTGCAGAAAGCAGAAACTGGACCCTTCCTGACACCTTACACTAAATTAACTCAGATGGATTAAAGACTTAAACATAAGACCTGGCACCATAAAAACCCTAGAAGAAAATCTAGGCAAAACCATTCAGGACATAGGAGTAGGCAAGGACTTCATGACCAAAACACCAAAAAGCATTGGCAACAAAAGCCAAAATAGACAAATGGGACCTAATCAAACTCCACAGCTTCTGCAGCAAAAGAAACAGTCACTAGAGTGAATCGGCAACCAACAGAATGGGAAAAAATTTTTAGTTACCCATCTGACAAAGGGCTGATATCCAAATTTACAAAGAACTCAAACAGATTTACAGAAAAAAAACAAATGAACAGACACTTTACAAAAGAAGACATACATGAGCCAACAAACATATGAAAAATGCTCATCATCACTGGTCATTAGAGATGCAAATCAAAACCACATTGAGATACCATCTCACACCAGTTAGAATGGCGATCATTAAAAATCTGGAGACAACAGATGCTGGAGAGGATGTGGAGAAATAGGAACACTTACACTGCTGGTGGGAGTGTAAATTAGTTCAACCATTGTGGAAGACAGTGTGGCAATTCCTCAAGGACCTAGAAATAGAAATTCCATTTGACCCAGCAATCCCATTACTGGGTATATATCAAGGACTATAAATCGTTCTACTATAAGGACACATGCACATGAATGTTCATTGCAGCACTGTTTACAATAGCAAGACCTGGAACCAACCCAAATGCCCATCGATGATAGACTGGACTGGGAAAATGTGGCACATATACACCATGGAATATTATGCAGCAATCAAAAATGATGAGTTTGTGTCCTTTGTAGGGACATGGATGAATCTGGAGAACATCATTCTCAACAAACTGACACAAGAACAGAAAAAAGAAATACACATATTCTCACTCATAGGCGGGTGATGAAAGAACACATGGACACAGGAAGAGACTACACACTGGGGTCTATTGGAGGAATAGGGAGGGACAGTGGGGGCTGGGGAGGGATAGCCTGGGAGAAATGCCAAATGTGGGTGAAGGCACAGAAGGCAGAAAAACACACTGTCAGAGTGTGGACCTACAGCTATCTTACATGTTTTGCACATGTACCCCCAAAACCTAAAATGCAATAAAAATTAAAAAAAAAAACTTATATAGATCCAAAAAAAAAGCCAAAACAATCAAGGCAATAAGCCAAACAAAGCTGGAAGCATCAGATTTCACAACTTACAAATACATTATAGGACTATAGTAACCCAAACAATACAGTGCTCATACAAAAACAAGCACATAGACTAGTGGAACAGAATAGGGATCCAGAATTAACAAACACACCTATGACCATATGATCTTTGACAAAGCGACAAAAATGAGCAATGGAAAAAGATTCCCTATTCAATTGATGCTGGGATAACTGCCTAGCTATATACAGAAGATGAAATGGGATGCCTTTCTATACCATATTTAAAATCAACTAAAGATAGATTAAAATTATGGACAACATCCAGCTCAGTGGTTCATGCTTATAATCCCAGCACTTTGGGAGGCCAAGATGGGAGGATCACAACGTCAAGAGATGGAGACCATCCTGGCCAACATGGTGAAACCCATCTCCACTAAAAAATACAAAAGAAAAGAAAATTAGCTGAGCATGGTGGCACATGCTTGTGTCTCAGCTAGGCCAGAGGCTGAGGCAGAAAAATTGCTTGGACCCAAGGCAGAGATTGCAGTGAGCTGAGATCATGCCACTGTACTACAGTCTGGGTGGCAGTGCGAGACTCCATCTCAAAGGAAAAAGTATGGACACCTTGGAAGACAATATAAACAAAACTATCCCAGACATAGATGTGGGCAAAATGTCGTGAAAGATGCCAAAAACAACAACAGCAACAAAATTTAGCTACTGGAAGCTAATCTACACAGCAAAAGAAACTATCAGTTGGGCAAAGAGACAACTAAAGAATGAAGAATAGTATCTGAAAACTATGAATCTGACAAATGTCTAATAAATATCCAGAATCTATAAGGAACTTAATCAAATTTACAAGAGAAAACAACAACATTAAAAAAGCAGGCAAGGAAGACACATAATGTAAACAGCTTAGAATTACTGATTGTAAGTGTACAAATCAAAATAACAGTGAGATACTATACAACACCAAAGACAATTATTATTAAAAAGTCAAAAGTAGGCTGGGTGCAGTGGCTCACGCCTGTAATCCCAGCACTTTAGAGGAGGCCATCGCAGAGTAGCTCACAAGGTCAGGAGTTCAAGACCAACCTGTCCAAGATGGTAAGCTTGCCGTCTCTACTAAAAATTAGCTAGATGTGGTGATGGGTGCCTGTAATCCCAGCTACTCAGTAGGCTGAAGCAGGAGGTGCAGAACCCAGGAGGCAGAGAGTTCAGTGAGCAGAGATGTGCCACTGAACTCCAGCCTGGGCAATGGAGCAAGACTCAGTCTCAAAATAAACAAAGAAAAATATAACAAATGCAGGCAAAAGTTATAGAAAAAGAAAACACACAGTGTTGATGGGAGCACAAAAAGATCAACTATTCAGGAAGGACTATAAATCATTCTACTATAAGGACACATGCACACAAATGTTCATTGCAGCACTGTTTACAATAGCAAGGACCTGGAACCAACCCAAATGCCATCGATAGACTGGACTGGAAAATGTGGCACATATACACCATGGAATATTATGCGGCAATCAAAATGATGAGTTTGTGTCCTTTGTGGGGACATGGATGAATCTAGGAGAACATCATTCTCAGCAAACTGACACAAGAACAGAAAAGGAAATACCTATACTCACTCATAGGTGGGTGAGAAAAATGAGAACACATGGACACAGAGGCGGTCTACTATACACTGGGACTGTTGGGGGAATGGGGAGGGACAGTGGGGGGTCTGGGGATGACCTGGGGATGAATACCAAGTGTGGGTGAAGGGGAGGAAGGCAAAGCACACTGCCATGTGTGTACCTATGCAACTATCTTGCATGTTCTGCAATACCCAAACCTATAATGCAATAAAAAATTAAAAAAAAAAACCCTCAATAAACTCGGTATTGATGGAACATAATTCAAAAATAATAAAAGCTATTTATGACAAACCAACAGCCAATATCATATTGATTGGGCAAAAACTAGAAGCATTCCCCTGGAAATCTGGCACTAGACAAAGATGCCTTCTCTCACTACTTCTATTCAATATAGTACTGGAAGTTCTAGCCAGAGCAATCAGGCAAGAAAAAGAAATAAAGGGTATTCAAATAGGAAAGGAGGAAGCCAAATTGTCTCTATTTGCAGATGACATGATAGTATATCTAGAAGACCCCATTGTCTCAGCCCAAAAACTCCTGAAACTGATAAGCAACTTCAGCAAAGTCTCAGGATATAAAATCAATGTGCAAAGATAACAATCATTTCTATACACCCATAACAGACTGAAAGAGAGCCAAATCAAGAATGAACTGCCATTCACAAGTGCTACAAAGAGAAAAAAATACCTAAGAATACAACTTACAAGAAACATAAGGGACCTCTTCAAAGAAACTACAAAAAACTGCTCAACAAAATAAGGGACCTCTTCAAAGAAACTACAAATCACTGCTCAATGAAATAAGAGAGGACACAAACAGATAGAGAAACATTCCATGTTCATGGTTAGGTAGAATCAATATTGTGAAAACAGCCATACTGCCCAAAGTAATTTACAGAATCAACACTATCCCCATCAAGCTACCATTAACTTTCTTCACAGAACTGGAAAAAAAAACCACCTTCAACTTCATATGGAACCAAAAAAGAGCCCACATAGCCAAGTCAATTCTAAGCAAAAAGAACACAGTGGGAAGCATCATATTACCGGACTTCAAACTATACTACAAGCCTACAGTAATCAAAAAAGCATGTTACTAGTACGAAAACAGAGATATAGACAAATGGAACAGAACAGAGGCATTGGAGGCAACACAACTTATCTACAACCATACAATCTTTGATAAACCTGACAAAAACAAGTAATGGGGAAAGGATTCCCTGTTTAATAAATGGTGTTGGGAAAACTGGCTAGTCATTTGCAGAAAGCAGACACTAGACCCCTTCCTGACACCTTACACTAAAATTAACTCCAGATGGATTAAAGACTTAAATATAAGACCTGGCCCCATAAAAGGCCTAGAAGAAAATCTAGGCAAAACCATTCAGGACATAGGAGTAGGCAAGGACTTCATGACCAAAATACCAAAAGCATTGGCAACAAAAGCCAAAATAGACAAATGGGACCTAATCAAACTCCACAGCTTCTGCATGGCAAAAGAAACAATCACTAGAGTGAATTGGCAACCAACAGAATGGGAAAAAAATTTTGCAGTTTACCCATCTCACAAAGGGCTGATATCCAGAATTTACAAAGAACTCAAACAGATTTACAGGAAAAAAACAAACAAGCCCATTCAAAAATGGGCAAAGAAAATGAACAGACACTTTACAAAAGAAGACATACATGAGCCCAACAAACACATGAAAAAATGCTCATCATCACTGGTCATTAGAGAGATGCAAATCAAAACCACATTGAGATACCATCTCACACCAGTTAGAATGGTGATCATTAAAAATCTGGAGACAACAGATGCTGGAGAGATGTGGAGAAATAGGAACACTTTTACACTGTTGGGGAGTGTAAATTAGTTCAACCATTGTGGAAGACAGTGGCAATTCCTCAAGGACCTAGAAATAGAAATTCCATTTGACCCAGCAATCATTACTGGGTATATATCCAAAGGACTATAAATCATTCTACTATAAGGACACATGCACATGAATGTTCATTGCAGCACTGTTTACAATAGCAAAGACCTGGAACCAACCCAAATGCCCATCGATGATAGACTGGACTGGGAAAATGTGCACATATACACCATGGAATATTAGGGAGCAATCAAAAATGATGAGTTTGTGTTCTTTGTAGGGACATGAATGAATCTGGAGAACATCATTCTCAGCCAACTGACACAAGAACAGACAAGGAAACACCACATATTCTCACTCATAGGTGGGTGATGAAAAATGAGAACATATGGACACAGGGAAGGGAGTACTACACACTGGGGTCTATTGGAGGGAATAGGGGAGGGACAGTGAGGGGGGAGCTGGGGAGGGATAGCCTGGGGAGAAATGCCAAATGTAGGTGAAGGCACAGAAGGCAGAAAAACACACTGTCAAGTGTGGACCTACACAGCTATCTTACATGTTTTGCACATGTACCCCAAAACCTAAAATGCAATAAAAAATTAAAAAAAAAAAAACCTTATATAGATCCAAAAAAAAGAGCCAAAACAATCAAGGCAATAAGCAAACAAAGCTGGAAAGCATCAGATTTCACAACTTACAAATACATTATAGGACTATAGTAACCCAAACAATACAGTGCTCATACAAAAACAAGCACATAGACTAGTGGAACAGAATAGGGATCCAGAATTAACAAAACACACCTATGACCATATGATCTTTGACAAAGCTGACAAAAATGAGCAATGGAAAAAAGATTCCCTATTCAATTGATGCTGGGATAACTGCCTAGCTATATGCAGAAGATGAAATGGGATGCCTTCCTTATACCATATTTAAAAATCAACTAAAGATAGATTAAAATTATGGACAACATCCAGGCTCAGTGGTTCATGCTTATAATCCCAGCACTTTGGGAGGCCAAGATGGGAGGATCACAACGTCAAGAGATGGAGACCATCCTGGCCAACATGGTGAAAACCCATCTCTACTAAAAATACAAAAAGAAAAAGAAAATTAGCTGAGCATGGTGGCACATGCTTGTAGTCTCAGCTAGGCCAGACGCTGAGGCAGAAAAATTGCTTGGACCCAAGAGGCAGAGATTGCAGTGAGCTGAGATCATGCCACTGTACTACAGTCTGGGTGGCAGTGCGAGACTCCATCTCAAAAAGGAAAAAAGTATGGACACCTTGGAAGACAATATAAACAAAACTATCCCAGACATAGATGTGGGCAAAATGTCAATGAAAAGATGCCAAAAACAACAGCAACAAAAGCAAAATTTAACTACTGGAAGCTAATCTACACAGCAAAAGAAACTATCAGTTGGGCAAAGAGACAACCCTAAAGAATGAAAGAATAGTATCTGAAAACTATGAATCTGACAAATGTCTAATAAATATCCAGAATCTATAAGGAACTTAATCAAATTTACAAGAGAAGAACAACAACATTAAAAAGCAGGCAAAGGAAGACACATACGTAAACAACAAGTATATGAAAAAAGCTTAGAATTACTGATTATTAGAGATGTGCAAATCAAAATAACAGTGAGATACTATACAACACCAAAGACAATTATTATTAAAAAGTCAAAAAGTAGGCTGGGTGCAGTGGCTCACACCTGTAATCCCAGCACTTTAGGAGGCCATCGCAGGTAGCTCACAAGGTCAGGAGTTCAAGACCAACCTGTCCAAGATGGTGCTTGCGTCTCTACTAAAAAATTAGCTAGATGTGGTGATGGGTGCCTGTAATCCCAGCTACTCAGTAGGCTGAAGCAGGAGAATTACTTGAACCCAGGAGGCAGAGAGTTCCAATGAGCAGAGATTGTGCCACTGAACTCCAGCCTGGGCAATGGAGCAAGACTCAGTCTCAAAATAAACAAAGAAAAAATATAACAAATGCAGGCAAAGTTATAGAAAAAAGAAAACACACAGTGTTGATGGGAGCACAAAAAAAGATCAACTATTCAGGAAAGCACTATGGAAATTCCTCACTAAGTGAAAAACAGAACTACCATTTGACTCAGCAATTCCATTATTGAATACATATCTGAAGGAATGTAAATTGTTCCATCATAAAGATTCATCGGTGGGGCGCGTGGCTCACACCTGTAATCCCAACACTTTGTGAGGCCGAGGCGGGCAGATCAGGAGGTCAAGAGATTGAGACCATCCTGGCCAACATGGTGAAACCCCATCTCTACTAAAAGTGCAAAAAAATTAGCCAGGCATGATGGTGCGTGCCTGTTGTCCCAGCTACTCGGGAGGCTTAGGCAGGAGAATTGCTTGAAATCACAAAGCGGAAGTTGCAATGAGCCGGGATGGTGCCACTGTACTCCAGCCTGATGATAGAGCAAGACTCTGTCTCAATAATAAAAAAAAGCTGCTTCTTGTCAGTCCTCTGAGATAGATCTGACAGGACACCAGGCCAGCTGACTTATGTGAACTTCACTAACCAACCCATATTTATAAAATATTTCTTACAAAACTGTGTGTAACTTAAGTAGTGTGGAAGAAAAATACCCAATAATTATATCTGTATAGCAACTGGCTGTTCTGTCTACCTATATTATTTTGTCAGTCGTTTCTAGGTCCAAAAATCTCACATTAAAAGTGATTTTATAGAGGAATGTTTAAGGTGCATTTTAAATTTTGTTCGCTGAATTTAACTAAATAATGTTTTGTTAGTGGTTTATACTTCAGCTAATTGCTTTCAACATGAAGAGGTTGGGAAGAAAATATTAATAACATTTCTTAAACTTTCCTCATTTAAAGTGTCTCTTTGGATAATTATTAATACCTACATTTCCAGGCTCTTTTTCTGAAAAATTTTCTTATTAAATCTAGGAAGAACCCTGCAATTAACACATTTAACAACCACCTGAGGTAGTTTTTATTTGGGGGCAAGTTTGGAAAATGGGACCATAGAGCAATTGTTCTCAAATCTTTATAGGTTAAAATCACGTGGAGAGGTTGCAGATTTTAAAAGTCATTTTCTTTAGGCTTTGCATATAAAATATATCACATTAAATGTCTTAATTTACATTGTTCATTTTTAAAATTTTTTATTTTAGGTTCTGAGCTACATCTGAATGTTTGTTACACAGGTAAACTCATATCTCATGGGTTTCTTGTACAATTATTTCATCACCCACAAATTAAGCCTAGTACCCAGTAGATTCTAGGTAGATACCGCTCCTTTCTTTTCTCCCACCGTCCACACTCAAATAGAACCCAGAATCTGTTGTTTCCTTCCTGAATTCACAAGTTCTCATCATTTAACTCCCTCATATAAGTGGGAAAGAACATGAGGTATTTGGTTTTCTGCTCCTGCATTCGTTTGGTGAGAATGTTGGCTCCCAACTGCATCCATTTTCTTCAAAAAGACATAATCTCATTCTTTTTTATTACTGTATAGTATTCCATGGCATACATGTACAGCATTTTCTTTTATTATTATTATTATTATACTTTTAAATTCTGGGATACTTTTTTTTTAATTTTAAATATCTTTTATTGCATTTTAGGTTTTGGTGTACATGTGCAGAACATGCAAGATAGTTGCATAGGTACACACATGGCAGTGTGTTTTGCTGCCTTCTCTCCTTCACCCACATTTGGCATTTCTCCCCAGGCTATCCCTCCCAGCTCCCCACTGCTGTCCCTCCCTGTTCCCCCAATAGACCCCAGTGTGTAGTAGACCCCTCTCTGTGTCCATGTGTTCTTATTTTTCATCACCCGCCTATGAGTGAGAATATGCGGTATTTCATTTTCTGTTCTTGTGTCAGTTTGCTGAGAATGATGTTCTCCAGATTCATCCATGTCCCTACAAAGGACACAAACTCATCATTTTTGATTGCTGCATAATATTCCATGGTATATATGTGCCACATTTTCCCAGTCCAGTCTATCATCGATGGGCATTTGGGTTGGTTCCAGGTCTTTGCTATTGTAAACAGTGCTGCAATGAACATTCGTGTGCATGTGTCCTTATAGTAGAACGATTTATAGTCCTTTGGATATATACCCAGTAATGGGATTGCTGGGTCAAATGGAATTTCTATTTCTAGGTCCCTGAGGAATCGCCACACTGTCTTCCACAATGGTTGAACTAATTTACACTCCCACCAACAGTGTAAGAGTGTTCCTATTTCTCCACATCCTCTCCAGCATTGTCTCCAGATTTTTTTTTTTTTTTTAATTTTATTGCATTATAGGTTTGGGGTACATGTGCAGAAGCAGTGCAAGATAGTTGCATAGGTACACACATGGCAGTGTGTTTTGCTGCTTTCCTCCCCCTCACCCACCCTTGGTATTCATCCCCAGGCTATCCCCCCAGCCCCCGCTGTCCCTCCCCATTCCCCCAACAGTCCCCAGTGTATAGTAGACCGCCTCTCTGTGTCCATGTGTTCTTATTTTTCTCACCCACCTATGAGTGAGTATATGCGGTATTTCTTTTCTGTTCTTGTGTCAGTTTGCTGAGAATGATGTTCTCCAGATTCATCCATGTCCCTACAAAGGACACAAACTCATCATTTTTGATTGCTGCATAATATTCCATGGTGTATATGTGCCACATTTTCCCAGTCCAGTCTATCATCAATGGGCATTTGGGTTGGTTCCAGGTCTTTGCTATTGTAAACAGTGCTGCAATGAACATTCGTGTGCATGTGTCCTTATAGTAGAACGATTTATAGTCCTTGATAGATACCCAGTAATGGGATTGCTGGGTCAAATGGAATTTCTATTTCTAGGTCCCTGAGGAATCGCCACACTGTCTTCCACAATGGTTGAACTAATTTACACTCCCACCAACAGTGTAAGAGTGTTCCTATTTCTCCACATCCTCTCCAGCATCTGCTGTCTCCAGATTTTTAATGATCGCCATTCTAACTGGCGTGAGATGGTATCTCAATGTGGTTTTGATTTGCATCTCTAATGACCAATGACGATGAGCACTTTTTCATATGTTTGTTGGCCTCATGTATGTCTTCTTTGTAAAGTTTCTGTTCATATCCTTTGCCCATTTTTGAATGGGCTTGTTTATTTTTCCTGTAAATCTGTTTGAGTTCTTTGTAAATTCTGGATATCAACCCTTTGTCAGATGTGTAAACTGCAAAGATTTTTTCCCATTCTGATGGTTGCCGATTCACTCTAGTGACTGTTTCTTTGCCGTGCAGAAGCTGTGGAGTTTGATTAGGTCCCATTTGTCTATTTTGGCTTTTGTTGCCAATGCTTTTGGTGTTTTGTTCATGAAGTCCTTGCCTACTCCTATGTCCTGAATGGTTTTGCCTAGATTTTCTTCTAGGGTTTTTATGGTGTCAGGTCTTACGTTTAAGTCTTTAATCCATCTGGAGTTAATTTTAGTGTAAGGTGTCAGGAAGGGTCCAGTTTCTGCTTTCTGCATGGCTAGCCAGTTTCCCAACACCATTTATTAAATAGAATCCTTTCCCCATTGCCTGTTTTGTCTGGTTTATCAAAGATAATATGGTTGTAGATGTGTTGTGTTGCCTCCGATGCCTCTGTTCTGTTCCATTGGTCTATATCTCTGTTTTGGTACCAGTACCATGCTGTTTTGATTACTGTAGCCTTGTAGTATAGTTTGAAGTCTGGTAGCGTGATGCCTCCCGCTGTGTTCTTTTTGCTTAGAATTGACTTGGCTATCGGGCTCTTTTTGGTTCCATATGAAATTCATGGTGGTTTTCCAGTTCTGTGAAGAAATTCAATGGTAGTTTGATGGGGATAGCATTGATTGTGTAAATTACTTTGGGCAGTATAGCCATTTTCACGATATTGATTCTTCCTAACCACGAACATGGAATGTTTCTCCATCTGTTTGTGTCCTCTCTTATTTCGTTGAGCAGTTGTTTGTAGTTTTCCTTAAAGGGTCCCTTACATTCCTAGTGAGTTGTATTCCTAGGTATTTTATTTTCTTTGTAGCAATTGTGAATGGCAGTTCGTTCTTGATTTGGTTCTCTTTAAGTCTGTTATTGGTGTATAGGAATGCTTGTGATTTTTGAACATTGATTTTATATCCTGAGACTTTGCTGAAGTTGCTTATCAGTTGCAGGAGCTTTTGGGCTGAGGTGATGGGGTCTTCTAGGTATACTATCATGTCGTCTGCAAATAGAGACAATTTGGCTTCCACCTTTCCTATTTGAATACCCTTTATTTCTTTTTCTTGCCTGATTGCTCTGGCTAGAACTTCCAGTACTATGTTGAATAGAAGTGGTGAGAGAGGGCATCCTTGTCTAGTGCCGGTTCAAAGGAATGCTTCCAGTTTTGCCCATTAAGTATGATATTGGCTGTTGGTTTGTCATAAATAGCTTTTATTACTTTGAGATATGTTCCATCAATACCAAGTTTATTGAGGGTTTTTAGCATAAAGGGCTGTTGAATTTTGTCAAATGCCTTCTCTGCATCAATTGAGATAATCATGTGGTTTTGTTTTTGCTTCTGTTTATGTGAATTACATTTATAGACTTGCGTATGTTGAACCAGCCTTGCATCCCAGGATGAATCCTACTTGATCATGATGGATAAGTTTTTAATGTGCTGTTGCAATCGGTTTGCCAGTATTTTATTGAAGATTTTGCATCTATGTTCATCATGGATATTGGCCTGAAGTTTTCTTTTTCTTGTTGAGTCTCTGCCAGGTTTTGGTATCAGGATGATGTTGGTCTCATAAAATGATTTGGGAAGGGTTCCCTCTTTTTGGATTATTTGGAATAGTTTCAGAAGGAATGGTACCAGATCCTCTTTGTGTGTCTGGTAGAATTCAGCTGTGAACCCATCTGGACCTGGGCTTTTTTGTGTGGTAGGCTCTTAATTGCTGCCTCAACTTCAGACCTTGTTATTGGTCTATTCATAGTTTGCTTCCTCCTGGTTTAGGCTTGGGAGGACACAGGCGTCAGGAATTTATCCATTTCTTCCTGATTTACTAGTTTATGTGCATAGAGTTGTTTGTAGTATTCTCTGATGATGGTTTGAATTTCTGTGGAATCTGTGGTGATTTCCCTTTATCGTTTTTATTGCATCTATTTGGTTGTTCTCTCTCTTCTTTTTATCAGTCTGGCTAGTGGTCTGTCTATTTTGTTGATCTTTTCAAACCAGCTCTTAGATTTATTGATTTTTGAAGGGTTTTCTTGTCTCTATCTCCTTCAGTTCTGCTCTGATCTTAGTTATTTCTTGTCTTGACTAGGTTTTGAGCTTTTTGATCTTGCTCCTCTAGCTCTTTCAATTTTGATGATAGGTGTCAATTTTGGATCTCTCACTCTTCTCATGTGGGCACTTATTGCTATATATTTTCCTCTACAGACTGCTTTAAATGTGTCCCAGAGATTCTGGTACGTTGTGTCTTCATTCTCGTTGGTTTCAAAGAACTTCTTTATTTCTGCCTTCATTTCATTGTTTATCAATCAACATTCAAGAGCCAGTTGTTCAGTTTCCATGAAGCTGTGCGGTTCTGAGTTATTTTCTGAATTCTGAGTTCCAACTTGATTGCACTATGGTCTGAGAGACTGTTTGTTATGATTTCCGTTGTTTTGCATTTGCTGAGGTGCTTTACTTCCAATTATGTGGTCAATTTTGGAGTAGGTGTGATGTGGTGCTGAGAAGAATGTATATTCTGTGGATTTGGGGTGGAGAGTTCTGTAAATGTCTATCAGGTTTGCTTGTTCCAGGTCTGAGTTCAAGTCCTGGATATCCTTGTTAATTTTCTGTCTGGTTGATCTGTCTGCTATTGACAGTGGAGTGTTAAAGTCTCCACTATTATTGTGTGGAGTCTAAGTCCTTTGTAAGTCATTAAGAACTTGCCTTATATATCTGGGTGCTCCTACATTGGGTCCATATATATTTAGAATCGTTATCTCTTCTTGTTGTATCGATCCTTTTACCATTATGTAATGACCTTCTTTGTCCCTTTTGATCTTTGTTACTTTAAAGTCTATTTTATCAGAGATGAGTGCAACTCCTGCTTTTTTGCTCTCCATTTGCTTGGTAAATCTTCCTCCATCCCTTTATTTTGAGCCTTTGTGTATCTTTGCATGTGAGGTGGGTTTCCTGGATACAGCACACCGATGGGTTTTGGTTTTATCCAATTTGCCAGTCTGTGTCTTTTGATTGGTGCATTTAGCCCATTTACATTCAGGGTTAATATTGTTATGTGTGAATTTGATACTGCCATTTTGATGCTAGCTGGCTGTTTTGCCCGTTGGTTCATGTACATTCTTCATTTTGTTGATGGTCTTTAGCATTTGGTATGCTTTTAGGATGGCTGGAACTGGTTGTTTCTTTCTATGTAGTGCCTCTTTCAGGAGCTCTTGTAAAGCAGGCCTAGTGGTGACAAAATCTCTGAGTACTTGCTTGTTCGTGAAGGATTTTATTTTCCTTCACTTATGAAGCTCAGTTTGGCTGGATATGAAATTCTGGGTTGAAAGCTCTTTTCTTTAAGGATGTTGAATATTGGCCCCACTCTCTTCTGGCTTGTAGAGTCTCTGCCGAGAGATCTGCTGTGAGTCTGATGGGCTTCCCTTTGTGGGTGACCTGACCTTTCTCTCTGGCTGCCCTTAGTATTTTCTCCTTCGTTTCAACCCTAGTGAATCTGGCGATTATGTGCCTTGGGGTTGCTCTTCTTGCAGAGTATCTTTGTGGTGTTCTCTGTATTTCCTGGAGTTGAGTATTGACCTGTCTTGCTAGGTTGGGAAATTTTCCTGGATAATATCCTGAAGAGTGTTTTCCAGCTTGGATTCATTCTCTTCGTCACATTCTGGTACACCTATCAAGCGTAGGTTGGGTCTCTTCACATAGTCCCACATTTCTTGGAGATTTTGTTCATTCCTTTTTGCACTTTTTCTTTAATCTTGGTTTCTCGTTTTATTTCATTGAGTTGATCTTCAACTTCTGATATTCTTTCTTCTGCTTGGTCAATTCGGCTGTTGAAACTTGTGCATGCTTCGAAGTTCTCGTGTTGTGTTTTCAGCTCCTTCAATTCATTCATATTCCTCTCTAAGTTGTCCATTCTCGTTATCAATTCCTCGAATCTTTTTCAAATCTTTTTCTAGGTTCTTAGTTTCTTTGCACTGGTTTAGAACATGTTCCTTTAGCTCACTGAAGTTTCTCATTATCCACTTTCTGAAGTCTGATTCCGTCATTTCGTCACATTCATTCTCCGTCCAGCTTTGTTCCCTTGCTGGTGAGGTTTTAGTCCTTTTGGAGGTGAGGTGTTTTGGTTTGGGTGTTTTCCTCCTTTTTGCGCTGGTTTCTTCCCATCTTTATGGATTTATCCGCCTGTCGTCTTAGTATTGGCTGATTTTTCAATTGGGTCTCTGTGTGGACACTGAGATTGTTGATGATGAAGTATTTCTGTTACTTAGTTTTCCCTCTAATGATCTATCCTCTCTGCTGTATGAGTGCTGAGGTCCACTCCAGGCCCTGCTTGTCTGGGGTATACCTGCAGCAGCTGCAGAACAATGAGGGATGATACCAGTTTCTTCTTCTGCTGCCCTTGTTCCAGAATGATGCCAGCCAAATGTCAGTCTGATTAGTCCTTTTCTGGGGTGACTCCTTGGATATACAGGGGTCAGGGAGCTGCTTGAGGAGACAGTCTGTGCTTTATAGGAGCTCCAGTGCTGAGCTGTGAGCTCCGTTGTTCATTCAGGGTTGTTGGGAGGTTATGTCTGCTGCAATAGAACTCATAAAACACCACTCTTTTTTTCACCCTTAGATGCTCTGTCTCAGGGAGTTGGGGCTTTCTTTATGAGTATCTGTTGCACTGTCCTGCCCCACTAGATGGCAGTCTATTCACTATTTGCCTGCCGGGGCTCTGACCTGCTGCTGGGCTCCCTTCTGCTGTGGAGCGGGGAGTCTCTCTGTTATGGCAGGTTGCCTCGGCAACGGCAGGCAGTCCTGGGCGGTACTTAAGTGGGGGTGCACTTCGTCATCAATGGTGGACGCCCCTCCCTGACCGGGCTGCACCGTCCCAGATGCCGGCAACAAAACTCTCAGCCCCAAGCGCCTCCAGTCACCGCCCTGCTTGTCCCGTGAGCGTGGGACCCGCCGAGCCCGATCACCCAGCTCCCTGCCTCAGAGTCCGTCCTCTCTCTCTCTCTCTTCCTCTCCCCAAGCTGAAAGGTCGACTCTCTCACTGGCGCCCCAGGAGCCTGCCGATAGGGCACTGGGATCGTCACGATCTCCCGTGCCGCTGCCCACTACCCGGCTCAGATCACGCTTCCCAGGAAACTCCTGGTCTGGCTCATTGTCCAAGTCCCGTTCAATCAGATGGACATGCCAATCTGCCCTTCAAATCTCAGATTGCCGGTTTAACAGGGCACCCAGACCAGTGAGTTCCGCGCCGGGTCCCACCATCTAGGTTTTAAGCCCTGCATGCATTTAGGTATTTTTCCTAATGCTGTCCCTCTACTTGTTCCCCATCCTTTGACAGTCTCCTGTGTGTGATGTTCCTCTCTCTGTGTCCATGTGTTCTCATTGTTCAACTACTTCTTATGAGTGAGAATATGCAGTGTTTTGTTTTCTCTTCCTGTGTTAGTTCCAAGTCTTTGCTGTTGTAAATAGTGCTGCATGTGTCTTTACAGTAGAATAATTTATACTACTTGTGCATCTGTCTAGTAGGATATAATTTATAATCCTTTGGGTATATACCCAGTAATGGGATTTCTGAGTCACATGATATTTCAGATTCTAGATCCTTGAGGACTTGCCACACCATCTTCCACAATGGTTGAACTAATTTATTCTCCCACCAACAGTGTCAAAGCATTTCTATTTCTCTGCATCCTCTGTAGAATCTGTTTCCTGACTTTTTTTATATTTGAGAAGTCTCTGTTGCCAGTCTGGAGTGCAGTGGTGTGATCTCGGCTCCCTGCAACCTTTGCCTTCCAAACTCAAGTGAATCTTCTGCCTCAGCCTCCTGATGAGCTGAGACTACATTCTTGCACCACCATGTCCAGCTAACTTTTGTATTTTTACTAGAGACAGAGTTTCATCATCTTAGCCAGGATGATCTTGATCTTTTGACCTTGTGATCTGCCTGCCTGGGCATCCTAAAGTGCTGGGATTGTAGGCATGAGCCACCATGGCTGACCTGTTTCCTACCTTATAATAATCACCATTCTGTTGTGAGATGATATCTCATTGTGGTTTTGATTTCCATTTCTCTAATGACCAGTGATGATAAGCTCTTTTTCATATGTTTGTTGGCCACATAAGTGTCTTCTGTTGAGAATTGCCTGTTCATATCCTTCATTCAACTTTTTGGTGGGGCTGTTTGGTATTTTCCTTGTAAATTTGTTTAAGTTCCTTGTAGATTCTGGATTTACTCCTTTGTCAGATGAACAGATTGCAAAAATTTCTCCCATTCTGTGGGTTGCCCATTCACTATAATGATAGTTCTTATTGTGCAGAAGCTTTTTAGTTTAATTAGATCCTATTTGTCAACTTTGGATTTTGTTGCAATGGTTTTTGGGGTTTTAGTCATGAAGTCTTTGCCCACGCCTATGTCCTGAATGGTATTGCCTAGGGTTTCTTGTTGGGATTTTATGCTATTAAGTCTTATATTTAAGTCTTTAATCCATCTTGAGTTAATTTCTGTATAAAGTGTAAGTTATCTGTATAAAGTGTAAGTTATCTGTATAAAGTGTAAGGAAAGGGTCCAGTTTCTTTTTTCTCTATATTGCTAGCCAGTTTTCCCAGCACTATTTATTAAATAGGGAATATTTTCTGCATTGCTTGCTTTTTGTACATCCCTTGTAAGTTGTAGTCCTAGGTATTTGATTATCTTTGTAGCAATTGTGAATGCGAGTTCACTTATGAAGTGGCTCTCTGTTTGCTTATTATTGGTGTAAAGGAATGTTTGTGATTTTTGCACATTAATTTTGTATCCTGAGACTTTGCTGAATTTATCAGCTTAAGGAAATTTTGGACTGAGACGATGGAGTATTCTAAATATACAACCACATCATCTGCAAACAGAGACAATTTGAGTTCCTCTCTTCCTTTTAATACCCTTTATTTCTTCTCTTTCCTGATTGCCCTGGTAAGAACTTCTAATACTATGTAGAATAGGTGATGTGAGAGAGGGTATCCTTGTCTTGTGTCAGTTTTTTAAGAGAATGTTTCCAGTTTTTCTCATTCAGTATGATACTGGCTGTGGGTTTGTCATAAATAGCTCTTATTATTTTGAGATATATTCCATCCATTCCTAGTTTATTGAGTGTTTTTAATATAAAGGGGTATTGAATTTCATTGAAGGCCTTTTCTGCATCTATTGAGATAATCAATTGGTTTTTTTTAATCATTGCTTCTGTTTATGTAATGGATTGTTTTTCTTCATTTGTGTATGTTGAACCAGGCTTGCATCTCAGGGATGAAGCTGGCTTAATTGTCATGGATAAGCTCTTTGATATGCCACTGGTTTGCTTTTCTAGTTTTTTTTTTTTTTAATTTTTATTGCATTATAGGTTTTGGGGTACATGTGCAGAACGTGCAAGATAGTTGCATAGGTACACACATGGCAGTGTGTTTTGCTGCCTTCCTCCCCAACTTTTCTAGTTTTTAATGAGGAATATTTAATTGATGTTCATCAGGGATACTGGGCTAAATTTTTCTGTTTTTGTTGTGTCTCTGCCATGTTTTGGTATCATGATAATGCTGGCCTCATAAAATAAGTTAGGGAGAATTTTGTTTTTCTATTGTTTCAAATAGTTTCAGAAGGAATGGTAGCATCTCCTCTTTGTATCACTGGTAGAATTGGGCTGTGAATCTGTCTGATCCTGGCCTTTTTTTGGTTGGTAGGCTGTCAATCACTGCATCAATTTCAGAACTTGTTTTTGGTCTATTTAGGAATTTGACTTTCTTCCTGGTCTAGTCTTGAGAGGGCGTAAGTGTCCAGAAATTTATCCATGTCTTCTAGGTTTCTAGTTTATTTACATAGAGGTGTTTATAAATATTCTCTGATGGTAGTTTGCATTTTTGTGGGAACAGTGGTGATGACATCCCTTTATCATTTTTATTGTGATGACTTGATTCTTCTCTCTTCTTTATTAGTCTACCTAGAGTTCTATCTATTTGGTTAACCTTTTCAAAAAATGAGCTCCTGGATTATTAATTTTTTTAAAAGTGGTTTTTCGGGTCTCTGTCTCCACCAGTTCTGCTCTGATCTTAGTTATTTCTTGTCTTCTGCTTGCTTTTAAATTTCTTTGCTCTTGCTTCTCTAGTTTTTTTAATTGTGATGTTAGGGTGTCAATTTTAAATCTTTCCAGCTTTCTGATATGAGCATTTTAGTGCTATAAATTTCCTTCTTAACACTGCTTTAGCTGTGTCCCAAGGTTCTGGTACATTGTGTCTTTGTTCTCATGGTTTCAAGGAACTTATTTATTTCTGCCTTAACTTCATTATTTATCCAGTCATCATTCAGGAGCAGTGTTCATTTTCCATGTAGTTCTGTGGTTTTGGGTTCATTCTATCTGAGCTCTAATTTGACTCACTGTGGTCTGAGAAACTGTTATGATTTCAGTTCTTTTGCATTTGCTCAGGCATGTTTCACTTCCAATTTTAGAGTACTTGTGGTCAATTTTAGAGTAAGCACATGTGGCACTGAGAAGAATGAATATTCTGCTGATTTCAGGTGGAGAGTTGTGTAGATGTCTATTAAGTCCACTTGATCCAGGGCTGAGTTTAAGTGCTAAATAGCCTTATTAATTTTCTGTATCATTGGTCTGCGTAATACTGACAGTGGAGTGTTAAATTATCCCACTATTACTGTGTGGAAGTCTAAGCTTCTTCATAGGTCTCTAAGAACTTGTTTTATAAATCAGAGTATTAAGTCCATATATATTTAATCAAGAAGTGAGTTCTTGTTGCATTGATCCCTTTATCATTATGAAATGTCATTCTTTGTCTCTTTTGATCTTTGTTGGTTTAAGGTCTGTTTTATCAGAGACTAGGATTGCAATCCTTTTTTTGCTCATTTGCTTGATAGATTTTCCTTTATTTTGAGGCTACGTGTGTCTTTGCAGATCAGATGTGTCTCCAAAATATAGCACATCCATGGGGCTTGACTCTACTCAATTTGGTAGTCTGTGTCTTTTAATTGGGCCATTTAGCTCCTTTACAGTCAAGGTTACTATTGCTATGTATGAGTCTGATCCTGTTATCCTGATGCTAGCTAGTTATTTTGAACACTAGTTGATAAAGTTTCCTTGTAGTGTCATTTGTCTTTATATTTTAGTGTGTTTTTGCAGTGACTCCTGCCAGTTTTTTATTTTCACATTAAGTGCTTCCTTCAGCAGCTCTTGCAGGTCATGCCTGGGGGTGACAACATCCCCTAGCATTTGCTTCTCTGGAAAGGATTTTATTTCTCCTTCACTTATGAAGCTTCATTTGGCTAGATATGAAATTCTGGGTTGAAAATTTTTTCTTTAAGAATGTTGAATATTCCTCATACTCTTTCTAGCTTGCAGGGTTTCTACTGAGTGATCTGCTGTTAGTCTAATGGGCTTCCATTTTTAGGTGACCTAACCTTTCTCTCTAATTTCCCTTACTATTTTTTCTTCATTTCAACCTTGGAGAATCTGATGATTATGTACCTTGAGGTTGACCTTCTCATGGAGTATTCAGTGGTGTTATCTATGTTTCCTGAATTTGAATGTTGGCCAGGCTTACTAGGTTGGGAAAGATCTCTGGATTATGTTGTCAAGAGTGTTTTCTAAGTTGGATCCATCCCTCCTTTCTTTTAATGAAACAATCACTTGCAGGTTTGGTCTTTTAAATAATTCCATATTTCTGAGAGCTTTCATTTTTTCCTTTTTATTCTTTTCTTGCCTAATCTTGTCTGAATGTCTTATTTCAGAAAGATGGTCTTCAAATTCTGATATTCTGTTTTCCATTTGATCAATTCAGTTATTGATACTTGTGTAGGCTTAATGATATTTTTGTTTTGTTTTGTTTTGTTTTGTTTTGTTCTGTTTTGCTTTGCATTTAGATGGAGTCTCACTCTGTAGACCAGACTGGAATGCAGTGGCATGATCGTGGCTCACTGCAACCTCCGCCTCCTGGGTCCCAGTTCAAGCAATTCTCCTGCCTCAGCCTCTGGATCCCTGAGTAGCTGGGATTACAAACAATGTGCCACGAAGTCCAGCTAATTTTTGTATTTTTAGTAGAGACGGTATCCATGTTGGCCAGGCTGGTCTCAAACTCCTGACCTCGTGATTTGCCCACCTAAGCCCCCTAAAGTGCTGGGATTACAGTAGTGTATCACCACAACTGGTCAATGAAATTCTTGTGCTATGATTTGTAGCTCCAACAAAGAGAAGGTTATTTATGTTCTTCTCTTAACTGTTTAATTAGCAGTTTCTGTAACCTTTTATCAAGGTTCCTGGTTTCTTTGCACTGGTTTAGAACATATTCCTTTGGCTTAGTGAAGTTTGTTATTATCCACCTTCTCAAGCCTACTTCTATTAATTCCACCCATTTCATTCTCTACTTAGTTCTTTGCTTAGGATAGATATCTGTACATTTCTCATTTAATTTTTTAAGTTTTTTTCTCCATTCTCTTCTATGTCACTGAGGTTCTTTAATGTCATGTTTTTGAATCATTTATCTGGGATTTTATTTATTTATTTTCCATTGAAATCTGCTGCTGGAAAATTATTGTGTTTCTTTACAAGGTTTACATTTCCTTGTTTGTTTGTTTTTATGTTTCTTGTGTCTTTATGCTGCTGAGTATCTGATTATAGCAGTTGCTTTTCTTAATTGTTTTTTTTTTATTTGAGTTCGAGTTTCGCTCTTGTTACCCAGGCTGGAGTGCAATGGTGCAATCTCGGCTCACCGCAACCTCTGCCTCCTGGGTTCAGGCAATTCTCCTGCCTCCGCCTTCCAAGTAGCTGGGATTACAGAAACGCACCACCACGCCCAGCTAATTTTTTGTATCTTGAGTAGAGATGGGGTTTCACCACATTGACCAGGATGGTCTCGATCTCTTGACCTCATGATCCACCCACCTCAGCCTCCCAAAGTGCTGTGATTACAGGCTTGAGCCACCACGCCCGGTGCTTTTCTTAATGTTTAAAATATGTTTTCATGGGGATATATATAAACTTCATTTATATATATAAATAAATATAGAAATAAACTTCATTTCTAAGTTTCAATTTCTAAGAATATTGATATGTTTTCCAGAGTCAATAATATATATAATATATATATAATAATATATATAATATATATTATTTTATATATATTATATAATATATATAAAAACAATTATATATATATATATATGTTTTGGTTGACTATGGCACTTTGGTTTTGATTCTGGGTGTGAGTAGTTTGGTTTTGATTCTGGGTGTGAGTAGTAGTGTGTAAACAATATCAGTGCTATCTCTGATTTCCCCTGTTACTTAGGGTGCAGCTATTAATGAAGACTGTCTTGAAGTTTTGCTAGGAATAAGGATGCCAGATAGGCCTGTTTAGGCCACTGGAATCACATGTGATATGAGCAACGGCAGTAACAGTAGTACCATAACTCTCTGACTCCCAAATAGTCCATGCTTGTATTGGCAGTGGCTTTATCGGGGTGAGTCAGTCACCAAGACTGTAGACAGCACATATAAGTGGCTGTTCACTATGGTGGTAGTGGCAGGTTGGCTGGACCCCCTCATGATGTTGGGAGGTATGCCCAGGTGCCAGCGGTTGTTGACTGGGTTGAAAAGTCCCCAGTACACTGAACAGCATGTTTGGATATTTCAGGAGCAGAATTCAGGTCAATGACCTGTTCACCTCCATCAGTTGTTCATACAGATGCTGGGTGTTGTAGGCAGTGTTAGGGTGATTCCCAAGTCTTTGATGGGATGTTTCAATTCCCAGTGGAAGTGCTAAAACCCTGCTCCATGGAAGTGTAGTTTTGGTTCCAGTAGCAGCAGCCATATGCTGGCAATTGGGAAGTATACACATTGCTTGTGGTTTGGCCCCATCAATAGCATCCCACAGTAGTTGCAGACTGAGGAGAAGTTTGTCCTCAGGGCACTTGTAAATGTGTGGCAGTTTCATTTCAGTGGCAATGGACACAGTGGGGCCATTGCTACTAACTGAGAAGAACAAAGCGCATATGGGACCAGGTAATTGCCATTGGTTTGTGCTTTAGCTCTGGAGGCAGCAGCCAACTGAGGCTACATCTGTGGGTGGCAGATATCCAGAAGGATCCAGGGATGTGAAGATGCTGGAGGTTTTGGCACCCCAGACAGGATGCAATCTGGTCAGGGCTGGACTCTCAATATGGCACCTTGCTCTGAAGGACTCATAGCTGTGTGGAACTCAATGTGGGCAAAAATACTACAAACATTATTACATACTTCATATGCAGAAAAATCTAAAAGCTAATTTATAATCATTGTTTAACATGTTTTATACTGAGATGTTCTGATTCAGGTTCAAAGCTTTCCGCATATGTACATGACCATGATTTTCAAATTATTCCCTAACAAGATAATCCTGTATTTAAATTAGCTGTTGTGTGGAATGCTCCATATCCCCTTTATACAAAACAGATTAATTTAGAGCTCCTCTACATTGAGCAGTTCTAAATTTCCCTTTACATTATACTCTCTTCTCACTTCCAGGAGCTCTGTAGTATGGTAGAGGTCAGGGTGCCAAAGAACATCATTAGTCAATCATAAGACTTCATTTCTAAGTTTCAATTTCTAAGAATATTGATATGTTTTCCAGAGTCAATAATATCTCTTGTCATTTTTCAATTTTCTAATTTTTTCTACCAGTCATTAGAAGATTCAGAATAGGATATAAGTTTAAGGACCCATAGCAATAATATTAAAAGAGCATTCTCCATAATTGCCAATTAGCTAAATTTACTTTGATCCTGTCCTGTGAAGCTGTCTGAATCTATGTAAGGAAAAGATTCTATTGGGGGGGAGAATGCAAATATTTGGACATTTGTTCCCAACATATATATATGATAGGAAATTGTAAAATCATATGATAAAAATGATATTAGTTCAGGATTTATAAAAATTGTACTTTAGTTTCTGGGGTACATGTGAAGAACATGCACAGTTGTTGCATAGGTACACACATGGCAATGTGGCTTGCTGCCTCCACCCTCCCATCACCTACATCTGGCGTTTCTCCCCATGTTATTCCTCCCTGACTTCCCCACACCCTGCTCTCCCTCCCTTGCCCCCCAACAGACCCTAGCGTGTGATGCTTCACTCCCTGTGTCCATATGTTCTCATTGTTTAACAGCCACCTATAAGTGAGAACATGCACTGTTTGATTTTCTGTTCTTGTGTCAGTTTGCTGAGAATGATGGTTTCAAGATGCAGCCATGTCCCTTCAAAGGACACAAACTCATTATTTTTTATGGCTGCATAGTATTCATGGTGTATATGTGACACATTTTCCTGGTCCACTCTATCATCAATGGGCATTTGGGTTGGTTCCAGGTCTTTTTTTATTGCAAAGAGTGCTACTATGAACATATGTGTGCATGTGTCTTTATAATAGAATGATTTATATTCCTTTGGGTATATACCTGGTAATGGGATTGCTGGGTAAAATGGAATTTCTATTTCTAGGTCCTTGAGGAATCACCACACTGTCTTCCACAATGATTGAAGTAGTTTACTCTCCTACCAACACTGTAAAAGTGTTCCTATTTCTCTACATCCTCTCCAGCATCTGTTGTCTCCATATTTTTTAATAATCACCATTCTACCTGGCATGAGATGACATCTCAATGTGGTTTTTATTTGCACTTCTCTAATAATCAGTGATGATGAGCCTTTTTCTATATCTTTGTTGGCCTCATATATGTCTTCTTTTGAAAAGTGTCTGTTCATATCCTTCTGCCACTTTTGGATGGGTTTATTTTTTTTTCTTGCAAATCTGTTTTAGTTCTTTGTAGATTCTGGTTATTAGCCCTTTATCAGATGGGTAGATTGCAAAAAATTTTTCCCATTCTACTGGCTGCTGTTTCACTCTAATGATTGTTTCTTTTGCTGTACAGAAGCTCTGGAGTTTAATTAGGTCCCATTTGTCTATTTTG